>JAHTLZ010000277.1:2243880-2263572 GCA_023846285.1 Phrynocephalus versicolor | reverse complement strand
CCCCCCCCCCGTCCTCCTCCCTCCCCCCCCCCAAACACACATATACGCCTCTGTGTCTCTCCCTCCCCCCGGTGAGGCTTTCTTTTGGGGTACCCCAGCCCCGCACCCGCTGGGGCACCTCCTTTCCCACCCGTGTGAGGGATACACGCTTTCCTTCCTTCTAGCCCCCTCCTCCTCTCCCTCCCCCATTCACATAGAGGACCACTGGACTCCCCCCCCCCAAGCCCAGCCCAGCCCCCACAAACATCACACCCCCGCACACGCACACACATATACGCCCCGCCCCACCGAGCCAGGCTCTGCCTTCCCTCTCTTCTCCGCCTGCCTTTCCCCACAACCCCACCCCAACCCCTGATCCGGTTCTTGTGGCCCTCCTAACCCGGGCAGGGAGGGTGCCTTGAGACTTTCCCCACCCCAACAGGAAGCCAAGCAAGCGAGCCAGCCCAAAAGGAGTTCCCCTTCCCCTTTTCCCGTCCCCCTCCCCAATTGCCACCTGCCTTCCATCCAGGAAGGAGATCTCCCCCTCCCCCCACACACACATCCTGGACATATAGAGATTGTCAAAGAGAGCAGGCAATATTGGTGTTGAGCGTCTTTCTCTTCTGTTCTCCCTGCTCTCCGGGGCCACCTTGTCCTTCCCCAGCACCCTCCCCCAACCCAACCCTCTCCCCCAACCCACCCACCCCCGTGCCCTCATACCCATCCCAGGATTGCAGGTTTCCTGTTTTATGCTGTGCGGAGGGGAATCCAGCGCCCATGAGGGAGTACAAAGTTGTAGTCCTCGGGAGTGGGGGGGTGGGTAAGTCGGCCTTGACGGTGCAGTTCGTTACGGGGAGGTTCATCGAGAAGTACGACCCCACCATCGAAGACTTCTACCGCAAGGAGATCGAAGTGGACTGCTCCCCGTCTGTACTTGAAATCTTGGACACCGCAGGGACGGAACAGTTTGCCTCCATGCGAGACCTTTACATCAAAAATGGCCAAGGGTTCATCCTTGTTTACAGCTTGGTAAACCAACAGTCTTTCCAGGTAATCGGTACTGTTTTGTTTTTTGCTGTCTTTGAAAACCCTTTGAGTTGATAGCACGTCATTCAATGCGTAAATACAGTAGGACCCCTGTATCCACTGATTCAGTTATCCATGGTTGGCAGAGGAAAAACATTAAATAATTCAGCAGCCACAAAGCAAGCTGTTGTCACAAACAGCAGTTGTAAAGTAAGCTACTGTCTCAAAACAGCAGTCATAATGTAAGCTACTGTCAGGAAACAGCAGTTTGGGGGTGGGTGGGGAGGTGTTCTCTCTTATTCACAGTTTTCATTATTCACGAGAATGCCTGGAACCAATCCCCAGCGGATACCAGGGTCCTACTGTACATGATTTCTATTGAAAACGTAACCAGGCACCAGTGCTGAATTTGACAGGATATTTAAATAATAATAATAATAATGGGAGGGTAGAAGCCCTGTTTCCTAAAAGAGAAAGGTGTATGGATTTCCCCCAAAAATATGTCTACAGCTTGTTTGCCAAAGTGAATTTGGTTCAGGAAGAGTGATAGTGAATGGTGTTGTTGATACCAGGTTATGAACCGTGCCAAGATATGTGAAAGTTTGCTGCCAAGTTTTTAAAAGGCAAAACATAGTTTCATGTTGCTTCCGGCTCATATGATGTCAGTTTCCAAGTTGCCTTGGCACTTGGTTTGCAAACCTCGGTCCCAGGCCAGGTGCTTTGACTGGGCCCCTTTGGACCGATGATTTGCACAAAAGGAGGGTGTGTGTGCCATAGAAATATCCTGACATGAGGCAAAGGCACCTGGTTACCTCGACAGGACCTGGGGTGGGGTCGAGGGGTGGGGAGTGGGAGGAATGCACGGAAGAGAGCGGAATCTGCTTCTTTTGAGCCGTGGAAGGCCTTCTCCCTGGCACTGCCAAACTTGTTGAGTTGGGTTAAGGCCAGCTTCTTGGCAGAGTCAGTCCCGCCCACGCAAAGAGCAAAAAAGCTGAGCCTATGTGCTTGAATGCCGAGCGTGATAAATGCTATTTCAGTCCCAGTTCTTTCCTCCTTGGCATTATTTTTCTGTCACGTTTTTGCCTCTTCCCTACTTGAGATGCCTTACATTTTGCAGCAGAACAGCTTTTTAATCACCTCTAGAGCCTGTATCAAGTGGCTTTTCTCTCCTTCAGGGTGGCCAGCAGTGCACTTTTACACTTCAGTTGCTTGGGGGCTGCTTTCCCCACCCCCAGCCCCTTGCCATTGCTAATCTGAAGAAAGTAGACCTTCCAGTGGGACTGCATTAATTGCAGCTTTCATCCCTTTATAGTTCCTGCCTTTCAGAAATGTGTAAGTTGGCATGAGTCTTGTAAGGCATTTCATGGTTGCATGCAGTTTGTGAGAAGCAGAAAATTTCTATATTTGTACTTAATGGATGTTTGGGTCATTGGATTTTTTTTGGGGGGGGGCGTTAAAAACTTAGAATAGTGTTGCACACTAAGCCTGTGGTGTAGGCATTATAACCAACTTTGCATTCTGCCCTATAGATGCTGCATTTGTTGCAGAACTTGTACGGGTTTGCTGTTCAACATATTTATCTGTCTGTACCGCTTGGGCTCAGGCTGTCAAAAAAAAAATGATTGTGCCCCATGAGCCTGCCTGCCTCTCTGAAGCTTTTCCCCCCTTTGTTCTGTCTGCTGCAACAATAGGATTGGTGGAGAGAGGGTATTCTTGAAAGGGCCTCCCAGGTTCTGCATCTTTCTGGATGCAGGTGAAATCTTTTTGTATTCAGCCATTGACTTGCTGCAGAAAGGGGGCCTTTTTAATACATTGGTGTTGTGTCTTTCGTTTTGATACGTTGCGGTTTCCCAAGTTATTTTCAGAGTAATTGTGTTTTAAATGCTACTGTTTGTTTACTTGCTTAGTGCAAACACTTTTCCTGTGGACCTACTTCCAGCCTGTACTTGTTTTATTTTCCTTGTAAGCAGCCTTGGGGGCTCTGAGGAAGGCTGGATGTGAGCCAAATGGACTCTCTAATTATTGCCGTCCCAGATTACTAACAGGCCTGGTTTCTTCCTCAGGACATCAAGCCAATGAGGGACCAAATTGTTCGTGTGAAGAGATACGAGAAGGTTCCCCTCATCCTGGTGGGGAATAAGGTGGATCTCGAGTCAGAGAGGGAGGTTTTGTCGGCAGAAGGCCGGGCGCTGGCACAGGAGTGGGGTTGCCCCTTCATGGAGACATCGGCCAAGAGCAAAACCATGGTGGACGAACTGTTTGCAGAGATCGTGAGGCAAATGAACTATGCGTCTCTTCCCGAAAAGCAGGACCAGTGTTGTACAACCTGTGTTGTCCAGTGAGAAAGAGAAAGCGGAAACCTCAACCATGGCCATACAGAGCAGGTTGGTAGAATAATAGAAGCTCACGGGAGGGTGGCTGTTAACAGCTCCTCTCCACCCCCACCCCCACCCCCACCCCCACCCCCTCTGGGCTTTTAGCCTTTGGGAAAAAGCGTATTAAAAAATTAAATACAGGGAGCAAGAGGGAGTCTTGCTCCTGCGTCCCTCTTGCGACAGTCCCGTGGATAAGGAGAACTTGATGAGAAGACGCAACCCATTTGATAGGGCCAAGAATTTGGGCAGATAGCCGCATCCCCGAGATAGCCAGGTTGTGTTCACTGTGGAGTCAGGATTTAGACCTGTGCATTCCAAAGCCAGTACTGGAATATCAAACCCACCCACCCCCCACATGACACCTTTGTTTGGTGGTTTTCCTGGCTCTTGTGTGATCCTTCCCCGTTCAGGAACACTGAAATGCTGCTCCTCAAGTTTGGTGGATGGACTGTCTCCAGCTGAAACCTGCCAATATTCTATGCCTCATCCTTTTACCCTCGCTCCTCCACTGGGAAGCAGCCCCACGAGAACTTGTCTGAGACTGAATTTGGCCCTTGAAATATACGGCGGCTCTTTCCTGGGCAGCCAGGAATTGGGCCTTAGAACTCAGAGGATTCTGCAGCTTAATGAGAGGGTAGACCTAAGTGCTGTACGTACCACTTACCATGTGATATGTTTTGGAAAGGTTAGTTTAGATAGCAGGAGGGAAGCTGCAAATTGTTTCAAAAATGAATTGTCTTGGTTTCTTTGGTTGCTCAGAGAGAGCTTAGGATGTCATCATCCCTGACCCCAGAGAAGGATGTTTCTGGAAAGCATGGTGAGATTAAAAAAAAAAACAAGCCTAAGGGGTGGACCCAAACCTTGGAGTTATTTATCATGCTGCTGTTTATTTAATGTCATCAGGAAGTTCTCAATGCTTAATCCAGTTCCCTGTCCTTGTAATTTGGATTTGTGGGTTGTGGCTCTTGCCTTTTAGGGAATCAGAAGACAAGCTTGGCCCCCCCCCCCCCCCCGGTTCTCTTTGAATAACCCTTTGGGTCACATAAGGATGACTCTTGGATTCCCCCCTCGGTCTCTGCTTCTCTCATGGGCTACTCATTTTGGTAGCCCAGCTCTCTTAGCCATCGAAACTGGAGGAGGATGGTGGGTTGGTCTTATTTCCCTTGGTGTGTCAGGGGTTGCCGTCCGACGTGTTGCGTCAGATGGCTGTTCCGGACAAAAGCAAGCCTGCAGGGCTGCCTTCCCGACCTCTCTGCCTCCTTGAGAGGGGGCATCGACCAGCCCACGGTGGCGGCTCCGTCTGTGCGCCAGCTCATCCGAACACCTCCTCAACCATGCAAATCGTTTTAATAATAGAAGCGTGCGAGGAGGAGAGAGCTGCTGGCCGTGCCAAACGTACTTCTCCCTAATAGGAGGAGGCCTTTTGGCTCGTAGAAGGCGAGAGGTGACGGAAGGGGTGGAAATGTGTTACTGAGCACTCTTGGGGTATTTTAAGCCTCTGTGTACGCGTGTGTGTCGAAACCCCAGTTGCTTCGAGTGGAATAAAACAGAGATTGTCCCATTGCCGAGGGTTCCCAGCCCATCTGAAGCTTTCCTTCTGAGGGTCTGGGTCACTCCTGGATCCATTTTTGCCCAGGTCTATCACAGTGCTGTAGCTCACCCTTGTCCCTTTTTGAGTGAGGGGCGTTTGGGCCTAAGAGAGAGGGAGCTGTTTTCTCCAGCTGTCATCTCAGCTGCTCAGCACCTTTTTTTTTTAAACAATAGTTGGAGATCTTTCCCCCAAACTCTTGGGGGATTCAACCCGAGAGAGACTCCCCTTTTTCTTAAAAGGTCCATGGGCTCTGCTTCACAGGATTGCACAATCTCTCGTCCCAGCCCTCTCAGAGGCAGGCGGGCAGAGCGCGTTGCATGGCTTAGGGCAGGGCTGTCCAACAGGCCAAGGTCTACTTTTTCTGGCACAAAGTGCCTGAGGGCTACTATACTAATACCTCTACTTACGAATTTTGTCCATCCCAAGCACATGCTCGTCTGGAATGAATTAATTGATTTTCAATGCATTCCTATGGGAAGGCTGACCATGCACATGCTTCCCTTGCACCCACTCGATCATCGGGCCAGTGGGGGGAGCAGGGGACCACGGCATGGCCCTTGAGCTGCCCCTCTTGGCTGAGACAGTGGGCTGGCAGACCCAGAACTTTGCTGGGGCAGTGGTGGTCTTTGGGATGGGGGAGAGTGGGGTGGAGAACTTATCCCCTCACTTTTTTATTGGTGGCTGGCGGGCTACCTTTGAACCCTTTGCAGGCTACCGGTAGCCCGCGGTCTACCTGTTGAGCAGGCCTGGCTTAGGGCAATCTGCACGCTCTCAAACAAAGCATAAGAAGAAAGACGTCAGAGGAGCTTGAGAAGCCGGGAAGAGTGACAAGGGAGTGGGTGGAGACACACAGGACTTCCCAAGTTCAACTCAAGAGCAAATCCAGGCAGAGCCAGGAAAGAGTCCTATCTTAAAGTCTCTGGGGTCACATTGAGAGTTTACGTTACTGACCAAAACGGGCCAGCCTTCTTGAACAGGATGCAACAGCGTTCTCTGTGTTGCTCAGATGGAATTTCTTAGATGGGGTGGGGTGGGGGTGGGGGTGGGGAGTCAGCTGAATGCCGAAAGACGACCCAGCGAGCAGTCACACAAATCCCAATTGGGTGGTGGGAAGGAAGCGGGTGGGTGGATTTTGGCCAAACTTGGGTTGCCTCCCCGGGGAGCAAAAAAACAAAAACAAAAAAAACCACGTTTTAAAAAACCCGACCTCTCACCCATTCTTTGTCTTAACTGCAGATAAAACTCAGAGGAAAACATTTGCACAGATGTTGCTTTGGAGAACCCAGGCTGCAGAACTGAGCCTTGCTTTGAAAAAAAAACCCCGTTTTTCTCTTTAGAGCACATTTCGAGGCATCGAGTGCACAAGAAACAAAAAAACCCCAGAAAAGCAAAACAAAGAGGTCAGCAGAATGGTTGTGGACAACCGTCAGCAGGCGACAGAAACGCTTAGCATGTTTACCATAAAGTTTTGGAATTTCTTCTTTATCTCTTGATCCTCTCTTATCTCTGTTTTGTTTTCATTTTGTTTTTTAAAATAGCTTTCTAATTTCCTATTAATGGCTAATATACAAGAATTCAATTTTTTTGATATTATTTCTTTCACTGATTTCCAGAAGTTGTATTTATTAAACTTTAAACTCAGTATTACCTACTCAATGCCTTTTTTAAAATAAAAGAAGAAACATTTTAACGGAGAATAAAAGTGAGCCTTAAACAAGCGGTTACTTCTGTATCTTACCTCACATACATGCTTGATTTGCAAAAAGAAGCGCCGAAGGCAGGGCCCTTTCCTCTCCTCCCAAATGTCATTGGGTTTGGATGCTGGAAATGTTCTGTTTGTGAGTGATGGTGTCCTAGAAAGAGACTTGAGTCACCTTCTCTCATTGGAGTCTTGTCACCGCTGTGGTGGCGTGTCATTGATCTGGTGTGAAGATAGGGGGGAAATGAGGTGACCGGGACAGGAGGCATTCTGCAAGATGTCTGTGTTTTGTCTGTTATTACATGATGTTCTGCTCTCGGGTTCTGTTTTTCCCCTCTGGCGGATCGTGTCCAAAAAATTGGCAGCCCGTCTCCTTGCTGAGTTCAGTGTCCAGTTTCTGGCTGTGGTTTTTCTTGGAGAATGATGATCGTAGGGTCCCACCTCACCCACCCACCCCCACCAAGACTTTGTGTTCCAAAGCTAACTTGGACGCGTCATTTCAGATCATGTCCGGTGGACACCTGCACATGTAAAACAAATACAAATAAAAATTAATCTTTATCTTTTCTAGTTCTTAAATACGTTTCTCCCCCAATAATAATTCGAAGCAATATTGTTTAGCTTTATTTTATTTTATTATTTTTGCACTGTCTTTGTTTGTCTGTTGGCTTGCTTGCTGTTGGTTTCCAGTAGACCTTGGGAGCAGTTATTCCATGTCCAAATGCATTACTCTTCCATTGCCTTCTGCCAAGTTTACCTGTTTTTGTCTGAATACTTGAAACATTTAAACACAGGTTTAAGACGAATGAAGACAATATGAATCATCGCCCGATTTTTGTGAGAATTAGAGCTTTTCCTAGCAACGTTCTCCAAAATTATTTTCCTTCCCATGTAATAATAACCAGCATGTGTTTTGCTACACCAGAATGATGGGTGTTAAGAACCCAGCCTAAGTCATTTGAACACCCTTCTAATTGAGATTGGCTTGCCCTTTAATAGCCAAGAATTTATCAGCTAAGGATGCTCATAGTTGAGAACGAATCTAATGTGTCTTTTAGAATACACTACCGAGGCAATGGCCCTCAGTGCCTCCTTAGGTTCCTGGAAAGACCAGCTAAGCAAAATTACTGTTTTGAGTTTCCCCAATTTACAGTGCAATTTGAAATTAGAGGTCGGTTTGCACTTTGATAGAAGATTTCAAACAGAAGGCTAGTCCCCAAAATATATATTTACATGGCTGTGTGTCACCAAGCTGTACCCTACCTAGTTTCCCAATTTATGTGATTGCATTGCCCTTGAGCTCTGCTGCTTATTGGCCTTGAGTTAAAATTTCATTAAAACCCTTTAAATGGATTTTGGTCATTGGTATATTAACAGGGAAGGTTAAATGTGTGTAGCAGATGCTTCTGTAAAACCAGTTGCAATAAGGGACCAAGCAAGTTATCAGAAGGGTTCTCATGCAGAGCATTGGATACCGTTAGAAGGCTCTCAGATTCCTCTCCTTTCCCGGCACATTCTGGTCTCTCTCCTGAGCAAATGTGCCTCGGATTCATGAAGGCTGGTAGCTTGGAATTCTGATGTCTTGTTTAAAATACTTTGGCGAGGCTGTTGAAGCAAAAGTCCTTTTCGGGGACTTCTCAGGCCACATCTCAGGTTGTTCACCCCTTTATTGAATTGAGCTCAGTGAGACGGAGTTGAAGAGAGATGACTGTGAAAGACCTCTTGGTCTTTTTTTTTTTTTACCATATAGCGTATATGGTAGTACAATTCCCAGAATGTTCCAAACCAACAGCTCTACTGGCTGGTTCATTTCGGGGTTCTAGCCCCACCCCACCCGTTTTATTTTGGTAGGATCCAGCCCTTCCTCTGGGTTGATCCGTGGAAGGTCAGTGCCATTTGCAACTGCCCAAATGCACATAAAGCCAGCTGTTCATCAATAAGGAACTCTTTTCCAGGGGTCTGTGTGTGCAATCAATCAGTGTTCGCGTGAACTCAGCTCTCAGCCCTAATTTGCCTGAAAGAACCCAAAACCATACCTAAATGTATCCAATGTACTGTACGTTTTACTGGTGAGAGGATAAAAATCTGTAAACCCATCCAATACGAAACTGGGACAATGCTCTAATGCTTTGTAAACTTAGCAAGCAGTCTCCCCCACCTTGTTTGATTCATTCTTACTTTGTAAGAGAACCCTACAGTTCACCTGTTTGTAACTTTTTTAATAAAATAGACACCTGTATTACCAAAAATGTGTGTTTACTGGTTCGTTCCCGGCAAACTTTTTTTTTCATGTGGTGGTAGTGTTTTCTGCTTTTTGTGGAACCGTGTTTTTTGATTGTACATGGGAGTGCTGTGTTGTGTGTAAAACAGGGAACCTGTATGTACGCTGCCATTCCAGAGGAGCCAAAAGGGCCTCTTTGAGCTGAGAATCGTGTGCACCCATGTCATGTAACTTTTCCTGATGAACCACAAATGGTTGCTTAAGATTGTGAGGCATGACTTGCCCTTAATAACTTGGAAATCTGCTCTAAAATGTATCAGCAAACTTGTTGGAGATCCTGTTTCCCATGATTGGTTTCCCATTCCCTTCTCTTCAGGAGATGCCCTGGGACTACCGTGCAGCTTGTCCAAGGCTACCCAGGCTGGCTCTACACCCAGTAGGCATAGGGTGTATGTGTGAGCCAAACTCCCAAACTCTGGCTCTGCAGCCGTTCACCTCATCTTGCATAGAACTGAACATACAGGGATGACAGCCGTGATGCCGTTGAAAGGAGTGGAGTGGTGTCTTAAGAGCAAATGACTAGCTGGCGAAACCCAGAGGGGTGCGGTGGAGGCAAAAGGAGGTTGAAAAGAAAAGAGCTGGATAGTCCTGAATGTCCTTTGGGTGGACGAGTCTCTGTCTTTTTGGGTTTGAAATAAACAGGGATGTGGTGTTTGCCAAACATCTTTTTAAGCTTCTCAGGCACTCCAGCCATGTAGGGAATGACCAGGTTCTTCCATCGGGTCTGGGTCTCCGGCTGATCCCTTGTTCTTCACGGTCGGCCCACTGCTTTGTTGAAGCCCACTTTGGATCTCCACAGGGCTTAAGTGCTGTCTTCAGGTGCCTGTTTTCCTTCTATGGAAAAGAAGTCCAGTTGCCATGACTCAACCTAGATAAGAGGAAGAACCAAAAGCCGTCCTAGGAAGAACAACCAACAAGCCTTCTGGAAAGAGGAAGTGATTTTGTGTTCTCATACTTTAAAAAAACAAAACCAAAATTGCTTAGTGTGCTTTTTGTCCAAATTCAAAACACTTGGATCTTCTCCTTACAACAGCCCCATGAATTAGGTTTAGGGCTGCAGTTAGGGGCTAGTTTGAAGTTAGGCAGAAAGCCAGATGGCCCCATGGCTGTGGGTTGTCCCGGGTGTTGGTCTTTTGAGTCACAAGGGATGTACGTATGACTAAGCACAGAAAAAATCTCCCCCCCCCCCCGAGTGGAAATGCACAAGAATGTATCTGTCTGGACTTGGAAGGTAATGCCGGCACTTCCCTGTTCTGCTGGAGAGCCTGGAGAAGAAGAAAACAATTTCTGCGTAGCCTTCCACACCACCCAATGAATTCTGCCTTGCAAGCGAGCCAATCTCTAGGCTTGGGTGGGGGGAAATTAGTTACCAATCCATGCTCAACCCCAGTGTGGAACTCGGGCCAACCTTGAACCAACCGTGATCTCATCCTGCACTACTTCACAGAATTGTGGAGGCAACGCCGGGAGCGGAATGGCTGACTTGCAGGGAGCTCCTTAGAAGAAAAGGGAGGAGATTTTTTTTAAAAAATCCAACTGATAATTGGGGTGGTAGACTAATCACTGAGCATAGGAGAAAAGCTTTCTCTGCATCCCACCTCACCCCCTTACGAGCCCTGAATCCTCTGGGGCCAGGTGGGCACATTGGGGGCCCTCAGAAATTTTTGGACTACAACTCCCATCGGCACTGTAGTGCTAGATGTTGCAGCAAACAACGTATTTCCCAGCACAGATAGACTCTTGCTTTGTCTCCTGTAATGCCTCTTTCCAGCAGACCTAAAGAAAACGCTGCCTTCCCGTGTTGAAATACGTCCTCTGACGTTGCTCCTCCTCACCATCTCTGCTGCCTAGGACTTCTACTGGAGAGATGGGGCAGCCTTGCCTCCTAGTATTTACGAAAACATGGACCCCTGAATATAGTGTGTTTGCCCAACGGTTCGCAGCACTGTCTTCTGTACGGATGAAGATAAAACTGGGATTACAGGCCAATATTCCAAAATAGCCAGGAGATGGTGCTCTTTGGCAGCATGTGAGCAGCTGGCATTTTCTTTGGCTGAGTGGCATGGCTCCTTTTCGAAAGGAAAGAGTGACTCCCACAGGAGAAGGGGCATCTCCAGCACATGATGCTTACGAGGTCAGGAGAGCTTCCCAGCTCCCACCCCTTGGGTGAGTCCCCTTTCAGCAAAGGGGGTCAAGCTTCGCCACATTTCAAGTCTTCCTCATTTAGGATTTATCAGCTCCAACAGGTGGAAATTAACTCAGAGGATTAAGGCTCTGAGAAAACTGTCAGCTGCAAAGTCGGTAACTCAGCGGTTCAAATCCCGGGTGCCACGCAGCAGAGCGAGCTCCTGTGATCACCCCAGCTCCTGCCAACCTAGCAGTTTGAAAGCATGGAAATGACAGTAGATAAATAGGTACCACCATAAAAAGCGAGAAGGTAAAACAGTGTTTGCTTGCAGCCATGCTGGCCATGTGGCCATGGACTTGCACAACACTGGCTCTCCGGCTTGAATACGGAGATGAGCACCACCCCCAGAGTCGGACATGACTAGCACGTATGTGCGGGGGGAACCATGAAGCTCCAGGTAGGTAGGTAGGTATGCAGGTCACTTCTAGTTCCTGATTTGTGTCTTTTCACTCCCTTCTCTGCAGGCAGTCTCATTGCTTCCGTCAGATCCATGAAGGCGAAACACAGTGTAAAAAAAAAAGGTATGTGCAACTCTTCCCCAGAATGACATGTGACCGCCATAGCGGCCCTCGTCCTCATGGTTCAAAAGCAAACGAACGAACAGAACAGTTTAAAATAGGACCTGAATACCTGGTGGATAGGTCAGCTGTGGCTTGACCAACAGAGCTTCACAGGCATTCTCGCTCCGGGCAGCCTCTTTCAGAGAGGCCCAGAAAACAGTCACCTGAAACCGGGCTTTCTCAGTGGCTGCCCTTACCTTATGGAATAAACTACCTAGGGAGATATGCCTGGCACGGTCCCTGCCTGCCTTTAAGACGGCACTTAAGGCCTTGCTCTTCAAAGAGGCATATGCCGACCGCTAATGTGTTTTGTCTTTTCTGTTTACTTTGTTGCTCCTGTCCCTGGGGATTGTCTGTATAAGGTGTTCTTGCCGTTTAGCCTTTAGGGCCTTTTTAAGTTATCTTTTTATTTTAATATTTCATACTTTATATTTTATGATCATTGTAAACTGCCTGGAGTTTCTTTGGGAAGAGGGGCGGTAAATAAATAAATAAATAAATAAATAAATAAATAAATAAATGGACCTAGAGGGGTATATGAACGTAGGTCTAAAAATCCAGAGCTAGATCCCTATGGAGCTTTCATATCAGGGATGGGGTGCTTTTGTAATGTTCTATTCAAAGTCTCTGTTCACCCAACTTCCCTTTACAGTGGACCCTCCTATAACAAGTGGTTTGTTTAACAGAAAATCTGCCTAAAGGAAAAAATTACAGAGATAAGGGGAAATCGCTTAATAGAATCGCCCATGGGGCGAATCCATAAAACAGAAAACGGTCGCGATTAGGGATTGAAATTTGTACAAAGGGAAATTGGCTTAACAGAATTTCATTTGGAACGAATTAATTCCTTGATACAAGGTACCACTGTCCTGTAACATATGGCGCTGTGAAGACCGATGCTGAACGGATCTGGTTTGTTTGAAATCCAGAGCAGCCCCTGTGAAATGCAGTCCCTAAGTCATTGCACTCAGTATCTTCTCTGGGTGTTCAGTGTGCCCAGGGAAGCCGTGGTGCGGGGGTTGGGGAGGGGGGGGGAACCTTTCAGTGGTCTTCATTGGAAAGATTTTCCATTATCCTTTGGTGGTGGCGGTAGTGGTGCTTCGGCGCCAGCCCTTTCCCGCTCATCCTCCTTTGCAGCAAAAACCCGGTACTTGTGACTCGAGCTGTTATCACCCAGCTGGGACTGAAATCCTGGATGAATCAGACAGCCGGCAGCCCCCTGCTCATATTATCCCAGGGGATACGGTTCTTGGCAGCCGCTCCCCTGCACGCTCAAAGATGCTCCATTTGAAAGTCCAGTTTTTGGATGATTCCCAGAAGATCTTTGTCGTGGATGTAAGTGGATGGTCTCATTCTTTGCCCGGTGTCATGAGCCCTGAGGGTGACTGTGGTCAGCCTTTTGGTCTGTTTTAAACAGCTGAAATGGTGGTTAGATGGTGGGGTTTCTCTAGTTGTCTGGGGGGTGGAGGGTGAGCACGGAAGATGTTGCCACTGCTAAGAACTTTTTCTCTCTTGTCTTTTTATCTAGTGAGGGGGTAACTGCTTCTGTGATCCTATTTGTTAGGCAGACGTCTTCTTTGATTCTGTGTAGGACTGCTGGGGGGTGGGAGGAGAGAGAATAAAAAGCTGTGGGTGTTTATTTCAAATAAAATGTTTTTATGTTGCTCGCAATGTTTATAAGCAAATAATATTTAAAGAGAAGAATGGCTACTGCGATCCATAAAGAGGCGAGGTGGAGTTCGGATGAAAAGCCTCTTGTTGCATTTCATTCACTCTTTTGTGACTGTTGGGTTAATTAATCCTCATAAAAATATTGCCACCCCACGCCTGTCATCATATTGCACGGGTGACAATATAAAAACACTGTCACCCCTGCAGTGTTTGAAATGGAAATACAGGTGTTTCCAAGTCGCCTTTCCTTGCTAACATCATGCAGCCATTATTTAAAAAGGGAGCCAAAAGTAGACAGATAATGTGCTCCCTGTATATCTGTGGATCTTGCTGGTTTTCTTTGTATGCATGTAAAGTAATTTCTGGATCTGTGATGCACCTTTAAAACTTCATCTCACATTTAGCTCATACTTGTTTGGCAGCTTATAAGAAAACTATTTTATAGCTAGTGAGAGAATGTGTTTAAACCTGGTGGCCGTTCAGGGGCAGCGTGTCCCTCCGGCTCACTCCACGATCCACCCGTGGTTAAAATATAAATTGTTTCAAAGGCCATTTGCTTCCATGGGGGGGGGGAAATTGTCTCACTTTGTGCAGGACGACACATGTGAATTATTTTATAAGTTCCTCCTGGAGGCAGGCTCATAACCTTCCTTCTGTAATCTACCACAAGTTGCACCTGGAGAAAGCTCCCAGCACCTCTCCTTCTCTGTGTACATGTGGCTCTCTTTTTAAGAAGTGAGAGTTATAAGACACAACCCAGAGCTATTGTAAAATTATTTCAATGACTTCCCTTTGGTAAAATTAACAGAGCATTGTGTCGGCTCTTCAAAACAACAGTATTTTCAAGATGTTATTTCACTTGCATCTAGGCAGGATGGTGGTGTTCCTGTGTGCGTTAAAAGTTGAGCTCGTCCTTTGAAATTATCCGGGCGCAAGATGACAAGGAATAGTTTACAAGCAAGCAGTTCTTGTGTTGCTGTGCTTCACAACGGTGTGGAATGTACCAAATTCTGACCGCTTATGCCTTGCATCCAGGCGTCTCTGTGCTTCCTGGCTTCCTTCTTCACTTTCTGTGCTTTTCCCATTAGCCAACAATCTCTCCATCACTTAAGTGCTGCACGGTATGTTACTGCAGCAAATGGGTTTCCCCTCAGCCCCCAGGGTTGATCTTTCTTTTTAAAACCTCAAAAAACAACAACAACCCAAAACCTTGTAGACACTGGATGCGTTTGAGGCTGACTGGTCACCATGAATGAGAATTGCTTTAGTGCCTCCTCTGGAATGAAAAAGGATCGCCTCAGGTTGCATCTCCGATATATTTCAGGCAGCTGAGACTTGACTTTTGTTAGAAGACTTGGATGTCAGCAAAGGTCCCCCCCCCCCAGCCATGTCCGATCAATTTCAGGACCAATAAAATGGGGCCAAACCATATTTTACTGACAAAGGAGTGGTTTAGCAAGGAGGTTATGTGAATGTGAAAGCAGAACTCCACTTTCACTCCAGACTGAACAACACTTTTAGATGGGTTTACTAAAATTGTAACAAGTGAGTGCTCCAGCATCACACCTATAGAAGGCAGAGATCCGAACATGACATTTATTAAGGAACTAGTTATGTTAATGGAATAGCAGTTCTGTTACTCACAATATTGTGGTAGTTATGTGGCTGCTGCCATTATTTGTTCCCCAATCATGCATGCAAAACATTGCATTGCATGTTTTCGATCCATACATTGGGTTGCCATTGTTCGATAAGGCAGAAAAATAAGGTGAATGCTCTCTGGTTCCCCCTTGTGCCCAGTTTTGATATTGCATTTTGGAAATACTAACTTTGCTAACCACCTGCCATTGTATTCAATTCCTTCCCACTTAGAGTTGAGACAACAGTGGCATACAACCTGTCAATATATCTAAAATGCCCTTTTAAAAGGTTTGAACATATGTAGCTTAAGTGTTTTCAAAGGCTTTCACAGCTGGGGTTTAATGGTTTTTGTGGTTTTTCTGGAGAGACATCCACAACAACCATAGCTTGGGTGTTACTCATTGCATCAGATAAATAAATTAGGACCTAAATCAAGGAAGAGGAGAATCTGGATATTACAGATTTAGACTCTGTCTAAATGTGATACAGTTAGGCTTCAAGTCATGTACAGTCTTCTAGGGATGACAGAAATTAGCAAAAGAAGGGCAATCTTGGATTGTACAAGAGCTACAAACGTCTCATCTGATCTGCTGGGGTCACAAAGCAGGCCCGTCTGCCCAAATGTTCCTGTTTCCTTGCACGAAAAAACAAATCCCCTAACATGAGAGGAACATCTGTCAGGAGTCCCAATTCCTTCAGTTAAGAATCCATCAAATTACTGCCTTGGGAGGGAACCGTTTCTGTAGATCTCCAGTTTTATTCCTTGAGGAAGCTGCGCCCAAATATTACATTGCAGAAGGAATAAACAAAGGCAACGGATTTAATTGCTCCTCTGATCCCGCCATTTGCAAGGAGAGTGGGACAGCCCTCCGGAGAATACCGTTATTAAGCTGTCACTTCCCAGCTGCCTTTGTGCACGAAGGTAGCAATTTGAGGCTCATTGAATCCCAGAAAGGACGATCCATGAAGCGTTGGCATGGACGTTTCATGCCGAGCACCACAGACGAGGTGTGAGCAACCCCCTCAATTTCTTTGGGAGTCAACGTCATTCCAACAGGTGTGCAGGCTATTGTCCCAGCAGCAGGGCCCAGCCGGAGGCAGTGCAGGAGCCCAGACCCCTTTCCTCCCAGGCAGTGGTTCCAGTAGGACTGGGCCAGCTCGTCATCCCAAGCATTGGAAGAGATTCATCAGCATAGCTCAGTGGCTTAGGTCTCCGGCTGCGAAGCCAGAGGTTAGGACAGGCATGTCCAAACTTTGGCCCTCCTGATGTTTTGGACCACAACTCCCAGAATTCTAAGCTTAGATTGCCAATGGCAAAAGCCTGTGGGACTTGTGGTCCAAAACATCTAGAGGGCCGAAGTTTGGGCATGCCTGAGTTGGGAGTTTGATTCCCCACTGGGGTTGGACTCAATAACCCTTCCAGCTCTGCAGGTCTAAGATTATGTTATATTTCCCACGGCTCCTTGTATTTGGTTGATTTACATCTCTGTCTGCAAAGCCATAGGTCAGGAGTTCGGTTCCACCACCTGGCCTTCTCGACAGAGGCTGGACTCAGTAATCTGTAGGGTCCCTCCCAGCCTTGCAGATTTTTGAGCTCAGAGATTTGGGAGTTTGATTCCTCACCGTGACTCCAGAGAAAACAGCTATCCTGTGTTGGCCTTGAGCAACCTGGGCACTGTCCCCGAGCACCTCCAGAAGAAAGGAAATGGAAGGCCACTTCTGAGTACAGGGGTACCTTGTATAAAGGAATTAATTCATTCCAAATGAAATTCTGTTAAGCAAAATTTCCCATAGGAATGCACTGAAAACGGAGTAATCCCTCATTGCGACCATTTTTATGCTGTACGGATTCGCCCCATAGGCGATTCTGTGAAGCAAATTTCCCCTCTCTCCAGAATGTTTTATGTTGTACAGATTTTATGTTATACAAACCGTTTGTTGTATGAGGCTCCACTGTATTCTCAACCTAGATAACTTCTGGGGTGGGGAAAATGTATTTAAGCGAATTAAATCATTTTTCTTTGTACAAACAGTTTTAAGAATTGTTTTCATGTAAGCATTTTAAGATTTAGACACCTCTGATCTATTGGTATTGCAACTAAATCATTATTTTTAACCCTCTTGCTCTTGATTTTGTTTTCCTTGCTTCCATTTTTTCTTTCTTTTCCTAAATCCTTGTAGCAAAAATCATCCGGTAGGACGTTATTCAACCTGAGCTGCAGCCACTTGAACCTCACAGAAAAGGAATATTTTGGGCTGGAGTTTTGGAGTTCTGCAGGGCATAGCGTGAGTGACACAAACCATTTCCCATGAGTATGTTGAATTACACCTTTAGAAGACAGCACATGGGTTGATTTGTGTATTCTAAATTAAAGAAATTTTCCACTGATATAAGTTATCTTGGGAAGTGGCTGTTCGGGCCATCTTTCTCTTGTCTTGTCTTCTTTTCCTTCCTTCCTTCCTTCCTTTGTTTCACAAGTATCTGATCTACTTAATTCCTTGCTGAAGTCTTAATACATTTGCATCCACTGCTGTCTTCTGCACATCTGTGTGTTTTCTCACCAATGTTTTGGGCTGGGCTTTTGATGCCTTGACCACTTCGTTGGCCCTTTTGAGTTTTGTCTAAGACACCAAAGAGACAATGTTTGGGACAATGAAGGGTGTTTGTGGGAGAGAGAGAGAGAGAGAGAGAAGGAAAAAGACCACATTCTCAACCAGTGCTGAAAGAGCAGCGAACATGGAGATTGTTGACTTCCCCCAAGAGGGAGTCAAAGCACTTGCCTTCCATTCTGAAAAGCCTTGGCCACCCCTAATAGAAAGAGCCAGTGCGGTGTTGGGCTTATTTATTTATTTATTTATTTATTTAAGGACTTATATCCCGCTCCATCTTCCCTAAACGGGAACTCTGGGCGGCGAACAATAACAAAAGATAAAAAGCAAGATCTCCACACAAATACAGTGGAGTGCAAGATGGCGGTAAAAAATAGGGGGCAGGGAAAAAGAAAAACAAAACAAAAAAAAACCACTAACTAATAAGGTCACCAAAGGCTTCATTGAAGAGGTAGTTCTTCAAGGCCCTCTTAAAAGCAGGCAGGGACTCCAGCAGGCGCAGCTCAGAAGGAAGATGGTTCCAGAGAGAGGGCCCCGCGTGAGCGTTTTCCGCGCCTCTCTGGGTGTGGCCACTCTCAATGAGCGCGCCTGCGAAGATCTCGTGGGTCTGGAACCGGATGCCCTCTGGGAGATGCGCTCCGCCAGGTACTCTGGTCCCAAGCCGTGGAGGGCTTTGAAAATCAAAACCAGGACCTTGAACCTGATCCGGAAGACAACGGGTAGCCAATGCAGGCGGACCAGGACTGGGGTGATGCGCTCGTATCTACGAGCACCCACCACCAGCCTGGCCGCCGCATTTTGGACCCGCTGTAACCTCCGGACCAGGGTCAAGGGCAACCCCACGTAGAGGGCATTGCAATAGTCGATCCTCGAGATCACCAGGGCCTGCACGACTGTTCTCAGGGAGGACTCATCAAGGGCTTGCTCCCCTTCCATTCCCATTGGGGGCGGGGTGTGTGTCAGAAAAACCTGTTCCAGCCCAACAGACTCCATTTCAGAAGGAGGGACCCAGCGAGGAGGGATATGGAAGTGGTGCAGCCCATTAGTGGCCCCTTGGATGTTGTCAAGAGAACAACAAAGACCATTGACTTCTCTCTGCTTCATTGAATTGCTGGAGTGCCCTGGGGGTGGTGGGGGTGGCGGGTTGGAGAGTGGAGAGGCCAGGAGGAAGCAGAGCTCTCTGTCAGTCTAAAGAATTTAAACCAGCGAATCTTTGCCTGTCTGCTGAATGCCTGTTTTTCTTCTCCAGAAATCCCATTCAAGGCACATCATTCAATGAAAAATAGACATCAGTGGCACACTGATTAACTCATCGGCATTGTTTGCTTGCCAGAGGGAGGATCTTAAGGGAGGAGGAGGAGGAGGAGGAGGAGGAGGAGGAGGTGAAGGCCTGGGTAGGGGGATAGGATGAGCGGCTTTGAGGTCTATGACGTATTCCACCAACTTTGTTTTGTGTGTGTGTGTGTGTTCTTACAGGCCTGGTTAGAACTTCTCAAGCCTATCACGAAACAGATTAAAAGTAAGCATCAGCTTCATTTTATTTGTCTTGAAATGCAAAGGAAAGAGCAACTTTCCAAGCTGGTCTGTTTTGGCACATCTGACGAAAAGGACAAGCTGCAGCCCCTTAAAGATTTATGGTTTTGTTTCAGCATGAGTTCTTGTGAATTGCAAATCTGCTAATCCACAACTCTTGGGGTTTCCCCCCTTTTTCAATACCCCCCCCCGCCAAAGAAAAACATTTGCTTAAACAGGTGCAAAGTGCCCAAGACAAAATCTTGTCCAGGCTGCTTTGCATCCTTGGTGTGTGTCTCTTTTCTCCTTGTGACAGCTGCCATCATCATCACACTAGCTGATCTCATGGCTGCCCCTGTAACACCCTCTGTGTATGTGGCACTTCACAGTGGCTGCTCATAGTGGTCCAGTGGCTAGCAGGCCAAGAAGAGAGGAAGCTGAACCCCACAGAGCTTCAAGGATCCCACAGTCAAGGATGGACACTTTGATCAGTAGCCCTGGGAAGCTTTACTTGTGGTATTGTCCCATGCTGAAATAGTGCTCCAAAGCTTTACCTGTG
>JAHTLZ010000277.1:2200272-2216220 GCA_023846285.1 Phrynocephalus versicolor | reverse complement strand
CACACACACACACACACACACACACACACACACACACACACACACACACACACACACACAACTGGTCACATTGACATGGTTTTAAAATAATGGGCCAATTTCCTACAAACCACATATGGCAAAAGATGGATTTTGCTTCTTTTAAAGCCACATTTCTGCACAAATACAAAGCAAATATATATTGAGAGATTACCTTTAAATAGGAACCATAGTATTTTGTTACATATGGGCTGTCACACTGGCTCAGAACAGTGATCTCCTGCTGGATGTCTTCTATTTCATCTTCTGCTTCCTCAAGGTCTATGATTTTTATGGCAACCACTTGCTGTGTCCGATTATCAATTCCTTTAAAGACTTCCCCAAATGAGCCTTTACCAATTCTTTCAAGTTTTGTGAAAAGTTCCTCAGGGTCTGCTCTGTGGTTCTGAAGAAAATGCCAGAGGGGGAGAAAGAACAAACAGTGTGACGAAATTTCTGCCTTGTTTTTTCTCTACGTTTAAATCGAGCTAAACACATTGACGTTGACATCAAAACAATTGCCAGGAATGGAGGAAGAATATAGATAATCAGGTTAGGATATAGTGCACATACTCTCGTCATCTGCACAAAATATCACAGGTGCATATTTGATTTATAGTAATTACTATAGTTTATTACTAGTTTCTCAAAAGAATAGCCCTGTTTCCTTTTAAGTTTGGCTTATTGTAACCCCAGATTAATATGGTTGCTATTCAGGCACTGAGAGGTTTGCCTATTGTAAATATTTTAACAAGTACCAGTATTTTATGCCAATAAAGGTGACTTTGACTTAACTTGACTATTTGATTTTTGTCCTTTTCAGCAAGTTTGAATTTTTGAACTCAAATACGGCCATCCCTGATGGAAAATGAAGATAAAATTGCAAAATGATGGTGAAGAAATGCTTGCCACTTCTCTTTTCAATAATGTTAGCAAGTCATCTACTCTTGGGGTGCTTTTTCCTTCCTTTTTTTTTAAAAAATGACATGATTCTACACAAGCTACTGGTTCTCTTCATTCTGAAACTCTAGATGCCAGAGTTTACCATCATGAAATGCATTGGTCACATGCTGCTGAAAGAGAATACAGGCATGCAGCATTGCAGAGACCTTTAAGAACCTCAAAAGTAATTCAAAGCAGAAAACAACACAAAATAAGCCATCAGCCCATCACAGCAGTAGTAAGGCATCAAAAACTGGAGGCAAGTGATCATCTTTGACAAACTATTTACTGAAGTTCTGTCTGCAAAGCACAAGTTCAAAATGCTAACGGGATATTTATTTTCCAAGTCTCAAAGTTCTGAAAGCACAAGATGAAATCAAACAATTCCTGCAATTTGCCACTAACCCAACATGAATGTCCCTTAGTGATGTTACTTTCGCCAAAGAAGCAAGTTCCACTGAAACAGTGAGACTAACTGCTGTGTAAATGTACTTAAGATTGTTGCAGAAAAGTTTTATCTTGAATAAAAGAGAACTATGTTTACTTAACAGCCATTAGGCAGGGAACCCAGAGACCACATTCTGTACACAAAAGAACTTATAACAAAAGCCTAGCAAAATTATGATGGTAGTGATAACAGGCAGGAGTCTTGTATCGATTATTCAATAGTTCAAGTGGAACTGTCTCCTATACTACCCTTAAATGGATATGCAGAAAATGGGTGGATGATTCAGTATCTTGTAATCATGGAGTTCATCATATGGCTTGCCATTACATTACAGATTCAGCCTACTGTGGCGGGGGGGGGGGGGAGATATGTGAAAAAAGGCAGACAGAGAAAGAATGTGAAAACAACGCATGTCCTGAAGCAGTTCGGCCCTCTGCAGTGTGCAGCTGGTTATTTGTCAGTTATGTTATTCTGTTGGTTTATTTTTAGAGCATTTCTAACCTGTCCTACACCACCCGATCTTTGACTGGGATACAACCAGCAAGACCATTTCAATCAGCCTAAGACGAATCAAAAACTGTATATAGTTTAACAATTCAAGATGAAACACCACTTGCAGTCTCCAAGAACGAAGCCCTAGCTTTGTTCTCGGAAGGCTCAAATGCATGAGTGAACATCCAGGGTATAATCTGATGCCAAAATGAAAACCACAAAAGGTAGGCCTCTGCCAGGAAAACATTCAAATATCCAGAGTAATGCAAGTGGGGGGGGGAACCACCCACCTATTTCCTTCCTTATGTTCTGTGAGGAGGTTGGGATGACATACATGGTGACTCCCTGCATCCAAAGTTCCCTCCAAGGCAGTGTTGGCAAACCTATGGCACAGGTGCCAAAGGTGGCCCTCGGAGCCCTTTCTGTGGGCACCTGACATTGCCTCTTCACAGCTACCTGTGTTCAGGTTAAATGGCTCTATTTAGCACTTTGCGAAAAATTAGTGGGCTCTGAAGCGCAGTTTGGGCACTCGGTCTCTAAATGGTTCGTCATCGCTGCCCTAAGGTTTGTGCACACATGCCTCTGTACCCCTCCATGCAGGACTTTGCTCCCCCGCACAGCCACAGCACCCCTTTTTGTTTCAGTTGCAACTGAACCTGCGCGGGGGGGGGGAGGGGAGTCACATGGAAGAGGAACAGAGCCCCATCCACCCAGCGGGGCTGAAAATTAGAGGAGATGTTGAGTGCACCGTAACTTTGCCTTTATTTCAAATGGGGGTGAGGTGTCAGCCTAAGAGTAACCAGTTGAGTGTCAATAAATAAACTTCATTGGTGGTTGTCCGAGGTCTCCTTAGTTATACTCTAGCCAGTTTTCTATATCTTAAGTCCCAGTATTCTCTCTATCAAAGATCCTGGCTCAAACCATGGGTCTCAACACCTTTTCTAAAAAGGACACTTTCATCCAACTATTTGTCTGCTGATTAGGCCATAAAATTACAGGATAATTTTTATAAAAACTCAAGGAGCCCCATGGCGCAGTGGTTTAATGCCTGTACTGCAGATAAAACTGTGCTCACAACCTGGGGTTCAATCTCAGGTAGCAGGCTCATGGCTGACTCAGCCTTCCAACCTTCTGAGGTCAGTAAAATGAGTACTCTGAGGGGGGAAGGCAATGTGTAGCCTGCATAATGTAATTAAACTATAAACCGTCCAGAGACTACTTTAAGTGGTATGAGGCAGTATATAAGCAGAACGCTTTGCTTTGTGTCCTAATAATGGCACAACCACCATCAGTGAGAACCAATCTTGTAGCCACTAGAAATTGTGTTGTCCTGTAACACAAGTGCTGGTTTCACCATGAAATCTGCAGGGTTCCCCCCCAGATACAGAACTGCTAAGCTTCAGGGGATGTGGGCTCTACCGGGAAGGCCCCAACACTGAACATCTTCCAATCTTTCCATTTTGAGACCACGTAACAACAGTTGTGCAACACTCCCAACTTGCCTAATTGTTCCTCTTTAGAAACCAGCCAATAATTACACCAACTATTTCCTTTGATGCTCAGTATCCTTGTGGAATTTTCCACTTCTAAATATTCTTATTCAGCTCTCCTCCACGAGAAGAATGGATACTAGCAGACCAAGGCAAAGGTTCTGATGGAAGAGTAATATTTGGATGTTTGCTTTAAAAACACACACACCAAAAGCTCAAAGATGAAGGGGCAACTGCACTACTTTTGTGTTTTTCCCCCTTTAAATTTTGCAAGTAAACATACGTCAATGTTCCTATCCTTTAGAAATGAGGCAGGTTTTCCCAGAAGACGACGTATTTTTAGAATCACCAGGAAACCTTTTTAAACAGTAGAACACTAGAGGTATGCAAATATTACCTCAGTTAAAAGAAAAAATGAAACATAACCAAATTCATTAGTCCAAACCTAGCCAGCTCACTCCTTCCAACCAGTCATACAAACCAACTTGAAATGTAACACTACATCCCATTATCTATAGCAGTGATGGTGAACCTTTTAGAGACCGAGTGCCCAAACTGCAACTCAAAACCCACTATTTTTTTTTTTGCAAAGTGTCAATACAGTAATTTAACCTGTATACAGGTGGCTATGAAGGCGTGATGTCAGGTGCCCACAGAAAGGTCTCTGAGTGCCACCTTTGGCACCTGTGCCATAGGTTCGCCATCACTGATCTATAGTATGTTTTGATTATCTCTGAGCATCCAATATTGAGGGTGGAAGAAGGGTTAAAGATTCCAGGTAAAAAGACTGGATGGTGCAAAATGTATGGTGGTTCATGTCATGCATGTTCCACAACAACCCGTGTTTTTACTGAAGATATGGCTCACCTTTTAAATGTTACACAAAACAATTAAGAAGTGTCTGAGAGCTTTGTAAAATGAAAATAAAACATATAAGGTAGCTAAATCCAGTGGAACCCCAACTTACAAGATTAATCCGTTCCAAGTGCATGCTCATAAGTGGGTTAGCTTGTAAGTCAGGGAGCGATTTCCCATAGGAATGCATTAAAAATCAATTAATCCATTCTGGATGAACAGATTTCAATGCATACCTACGGGAAGAACTTTTAAGAACCCTGTGCTCCCCCTCCCAATGTGCCCAATTTTTTTGGCGGGGGGGGGGCGTGCAGGTTTTCAAAAGGTCTCTGAGCCAAGCCTTGCCTTGGTGGCTCAAAGACCTGTTAACCCCCCCACCCCCCAACACTCCAGAGTCGCGCATGCATGCGGATAGGGTTAAAAGCAGCTGAGCTCGGCCAGATTCCTAGAGAGGAAGGAAATAGGAAAGAGGCAAAATTGGGCCCTCCTGCTGCCCTGCCCACCCCATTGTAGGTCGAGGAATTCGTATGGGGGCATTTTTTAAAAGGTAAGGATCTCTGCTCGTAAATATCTGCTCACAAATAGGGATTTTCGATTTTTGGGCGTGTCGTAAGTCGGTGTACCATCATACTGAGGAGTGTCTTACACTATGATCTTGAATTCCTCTATGCTGATTGTACAGTAGCAGTCTGTACAAGTTAGACAAGGACTTCACACTGAGTAAGGCAATTTTCGATTCCCACATTTCTAGTGAGCAAAGCTAGGACATACCAACACCCCCATAGATAGATATGCCCTAACACTTCCTGCCAGCTTCTTCCTCTTATCTTCGCTTCCACTGACTTGGGTCTCAAGGTCTTGGTGGTCAGGAATTTAAGCAACACGTTTTCCTTGTGTTGTAGAAAGCGCAATCCTGCCTGTTTTCTTAGGGCGTGGATAGGGAATTTTTATTCAACCGATATATCCCCTGACTTTGTGGCAAGGAGCCAACAAAAATGTAGCAAGGTTCAAGTTAGTCTGTGAAACCACTATGCTCTTTCTTACTCACACCTACGGTAAGACTCTCCAACACGCTTTTAAAGAGCCCTGCCCACTGGAAGGCTTTTTCAAACACTACTCTGTGGGGAGGAAGGATAATGGGGTAGTGTCAGAATGTGTAGCTTCAACACCACCTCAAATGGCACATATTCTGACACTACTGGCCTAAAGGGAGAAAATAATATAGGAACCTTTATGTTAGTAGTTGAAAATCCAGAACAACTAACTTAAAGGATCCCATATTAATGATAACTGTCGAAGGGCAGCTAATCTTACTGTTGTACAGCACTTACAGAAGAAACACTTCTGTTTTCTTTATTTTGAGGTCACAAACCAAAAGCTTTTTTTAGAAGTTTAAAGTAATGTTTATTCTAACAGAATATCTATACAGGACAGCAAAGAGGATGCGAGTGATGGGGGAGGGGCTGTCTGTAACACAGACTTCTTAGAAGAACCTCAAACAAGCCAGTTACTCAGTTGTCAGATCCACTTTGTGTCTGATGAGGCAAGAGCAAAAGGCGTCCCTTCCACGGTCACCTCAACTGAGTGACAGAATAATAATACAAATGGCAAAGCAAGAGTGTGGGAATTGGTCGTTGCAGCTGGACCAAGCAACATGCCCATAAGCTCCGCAAAACTTCATGAAGACAAATATTTGCCCAGGGATCAAAAATAGAATATGTGTCATTTGC
The DNA here is from genome assembly GCA_023846285.1 of Phrynocephalus versicolor. Lineage (NCBI taxonomy): Eukaryota > Metazoa > Chordata > Lepidosauria > Squamata > Agamidae > Phrynocephalus > Phrynocephalus versicolor. Next base: position 2,210,245 of record JAHTLZ010000277.1, on the reverse strand, counting down.
TTCACTGGAATGTTAAGTGAGACAAGCCACTGTCCAGTAACCTGGTGATTCTACTTTGGGATTTCACACCCCTTTTACTGAGTTGATATTCTACTGTACTGTCTTGGGGCACTCCCACAGTCTACCTCAATGAGCCACAAAACAAACAAACAAACAAACAAACAAACAAACAGGCTGAATGGCAGCTAGTTTTTCCAAAGTGCCCAGAAGAGGTTACTTGTTCAAAGACTCCAATTTTCTAACAGCTGAACACAAGCAGTCCCTTGTTTCACCGCTGGTGTTTCTCTTGCAGTAATACTCACCAGAGAAGCATGAACCCACTTATGTAAAGAATGGAGTCCAATATACACTAGGCTGCCCCTTGACTTAAACAATGGGTAGAGAAAGAAGGTAAACTAATATCATACAGATGAGGAAATGAAATACAGAGTACAATCATATGATAAGCAAGACAAAAATCTTTCCTTCATCTATGTACATTCCACTTACAGTACTTCACTGGTTGAGTCACAAATCTATTTCATGGCCAAACTAAAATACACATGAAAAAAATTAACCACACCTTTCCCCTGTTTAATAATGCTCAGTTGCTTCGTCCAGAAGCTGTTCAAAGCTTCAGTGTATTTTAGACTGGCGGCTACAAACAACCATGGGATTCAGTTTTTTTATGGGGCATGTTGGGAGAGGATTTGTGTGCGTACAAGTGATAACAATATATATTGTTGATACTCTGAAAAAGCTGCCAAGGATTGAGGAAGAGAAAATTACAACTAGGCAAGAGTTCATGATCTAACACTGCAAGAGAAGCCAGGCCACAACACAATAGTCAGGCTCCCAACAATATAACATAGAGCACTTAACACCGAGCGTCAGACACCAGAATCCACACAGCAGCAAGACTGCTCAAATTATACTTGTATCATGCCAGTGGACCAGAGCATACCATGTGATAATACTTCCTTTCTGTTGCCAAGAGCAAAGAGGCCTTTCCTTGCCTTAACCCTGGCACCTACTTTCAACTTTCTGTCTGACGTTGAGCACCAATTTGTCTTCTCAAATTTAACTAATTAACAGGTCTACGTGCCACCAAAATATGAATCAAGATTTAACTTCTGACTGCCTGCTTCATGGTGGAATATGGATCGGTTTTCCAGAGCCAGGTGCCTAAAGCAGGCTAAGAACAATGCTTTATGCTCCTACCAGTCTCTGTGTTTAGTTAACACCCATTTTAGTCAACACTCTTTGATCTTCCCTGCCATAGTAGTAAAAGAAATAATTTTATCTTGTGTTGGTTTTCCTTCTTTCACCAACACTCACACCACTGAAGCCAAAAATACTGCATTGAAAATAAATCCCATTAAAACCAGTGGGACCTCCGTCAGTATTTAGGATTAGGGTTGAAATATTAGCTTTTTAACACAGAGCAAACTCAAAGCAACTTCTTTAAATTCTAGCTAAAAATAAGAAACAATACATTAGACGAGGCTGTCCCTATTCATAAATGATTTATGAATTCTATGCCATCCAATTTTTCCATGGAAAATCTTAGGATTCTAGAGTCATAAAACAAGAAGTTATTTCTAAGTTTCATATTACTACTTTATACTAGATACACTAAATCACAACAATGCCACCAATCTTCAAGTGAATTCAACGTTTGACACTGTCTCAACACTCCAGGCAGGACTATTTTACTACGTCTCAACAAGTGGAGCAACATCCTGGAAACTTCTTTAAAAATAGGACTTCCCTGACCTCTTCCTTCAAAGGTAAGAAGAGCCACCTCTGAATTCCTATGAGTCAAAGAGTGGTTTTTTTTTGGGGGGGGGCTGCATTTAACTCTAGGCAAACCTGAAGGTAAATTAAATATTTAAGGAGCAATCTTAACAATTCCACCCCACCCTTGCCTGTGGGTTTCTGGGCCGAGCAGGGATTTGAACCCAGGTCTCATATATTCTAGTCCATCACTCTCAGCATTTAGCATTTACATTGCCCCGACAACGCAGTAGAGCAGGCATGTCCAAACTTCAGCCCTCCAGATGTTTTGGACCACAACTCCCAGAACTCCAAGCCTGCATTACCAATGACAAAGGACTGTGGGAGTTGTGGTCCAAAACATGTGGAGGGCCGAAGTTTGGACATGCCTGCAGTAGAGTAAACCAACTGTAAAGCAGCTTCTCCTTCTGGGAACACATGCTTACAACTTTGGTTTAGCTGGACGGGTAGGTAAGTATTCATGTCTGCCTCCCAACACTTTAACAACAGCATCACTGTGTTTGCTGTCCCTTGTCTTCTTGAAACTTTATAAGATACTATCATCGAAATATATCCCCCAGAAGAATATCCCACTGACACTCCAAAGACATTATCTGCAGGGGTTTGTATAGCATTGAAAAATAATATCCAGACAAAAACAGAAACATAACTATCCAAACTAGTGCTTGTGGAATACACTCTAGTCTAGAAGCATTACACTCACAGAATGCTACAGTTTCACCTGTAAAGCAGATTGTTTTTCATTAGCTTCACTGGTGAAGAATACAATGTATAATTCTAAGAACAGTATTACTTGTTACATCTTAACAAAACCACTTTAATCAAGCCAAACATTCTGTCGCACCTGACAAGAATACTCCCTTCTTACATCCAGACTATGCCACCTCTACTCTGGAAGATTGCCAAAGGCTGATCTCTGACAGCATGAAAATGCCAGCTGGAAATGCAACATTGCCATGCGCTGTTCAAATATGTTTTTGAATAATGACCAAATTTGTGTTCTCCTTCTTCACGAGTGAACTATGTAATGTAGCCAACCATCATCACAGAACACTAACTGGTTCAATTTACTGATTCTGTTTCAAACTCCTTCAGGTAAACCTCTCATTATGTGGTTTAAGCGAAAGGATTAAAATGTCTGCACACACACCATGCTTGCAGAGCAAATTTCAACCTAACAGAGCCGGTTCAACCTCAGATCTGTTTACACTTCCTGAAATCAAGTTACATGCAAAACAAAGTAACACTCTTACAATAACTAAGCTGGCTTCAATAATAGTCATAATTGTACATGAACAAATCCATTCCCATCTTTTAATCACATAAAGACTCCATTTCTATGGCGGGAGAGGGGAGAAGATATGTGGAATTACTGCTATGTATTCAACACTTAAAGGAATTTTTTGCTCTTATATTACCTGGCTACATTTTAAAAATATCCAATAGAAACTGTATTCTCTGCAGGTATATAAAATGGAAACACAGTAAGAGAAACTCTTCATGTATACCTTATGGGATCTAGATCACAAAACAGTAGAGTGAAAGGAAGTGTGCTATTATGTAAAGTTTATTGCCTTAACAGTAGAACAAAGCTGTTTAAACTGTTCCACAAAGTTCTTTCTGAAGTTCAGCACAGTGCAGAACAGACACAAATTAAAAAGAAACACAAGTTTATGAAAGAGAATTGCCTGGTCTGAGAATGATATATTCAGTCCCAGAATCTTAGAGGCACTAATTTTCTCACTCCTAGGGAGGATCCCAATCTGCCAATCAGGGGATAAAGAAGCTCATTCTTACTGATTCTGGTTCTAATTTACCCATTTCAGGTGACTATTTGGGTGAAAATGACACGGAATAGCAAAAAAAAAAAAAGTATAAGCTATTTTTTTGTATTAGAAAACATACAGAGAGAAACAAATGAGTGATGTGCATGACATTAAAACTATGGACTATATTATCTACAGTATGTTTTAATTATAAAATAGCTAAATGTTATTTACTAAGAACAGAAAAGTTTAAGGAAAAGGGAAAGGCATTTAAGTACTCTTTAACAAAGTGACATCCCCATCTCGAGGGGCCAAACTCAGTTACATATAACTTAGTTCAGCTAACTTCCAATATCTATATAATTTAGAACAGAAAACTTTTATTTCTTTGAAAACACAGAGTCAATAGAAGAATGTGCAATTTAAACTTCGATACAAAGAAAACATGACTGCTAGACTGCATTTTTGTTAGGAACTTACTGTTCGCTGAGTTTAAAATTTCTCTCTCTCTCTCACACATGCACACACACAAAATAAAAAATGTAGTGGTTTTTGAAGAGCTGGTAGGACCAGTAAAGTATAACAGAGAGTGAGAAGAAACATTACCTGATGTTTCAGATTTTGTTCCAAATTGGTTTAATCCTTTCTTGACATTGAGTTGTACTTTAATTGGAATTTTATAAGCTGCTTTGCTAGTTTTAGGCCCAGGGTTATTATTTTTTAACACAAAAAACCTTAGAGCTCATGAGTCTGGAAAACTAATTTGCAAGAGTTAGCAGAAGTGAGAAGAATACAAGTAAACAGTAAATAGTTTAGTACGCAATACAAAAGCAAATTCAATAAGCCACCTTGGATCCTTTTGGGGTGAAGGGCAGGGTAAAAAATATTTCAAACGCATAAATAAATAAATACTGCCATTTATAAATTGTGAAAAAATTGCAGGATGGTTTTTACTAGTTTCAGAATGTGCAGATAATATGTCTAGTCCCAACAGTTCCTGACTGGAACCCATAGCCGTAGATCACTTGTGTGGTGTACTTATAAGCCCATATATTCCTGCCCCCTTCTGTCATATTACTATATCCTTAACAGTAGAGGGAAAAGCCAAACAATGTGAATACTCAAGACCTGCAACTAGAATTGATCTTAACAGGTAGAACAACACCTGAGGCCAACCTGTTTCAATATGAGTGAATGAGCCTAAAAATAAAAACAAATAAAAATTAACATGACTTAAACAACAAGCAGGAGGCAGCAACAAAAAGAAAATGTCCTTGTCTCATTGTGGACTAATGGTCTCATGTTACTCTTTCCAGGAAAGTAAAATCTCACAGCACAGGCACCACTAAGTTCCACCACTGTTTCAAGCTTTTCATGCACAACTACTATTCATGTTCCATACATCCAAGCATGGGCAGCACTTGAACATGTCATCGATGCTTCACTCAGTGATAATGCAAATGCTTTGCAAAATGCAATTATCCACAACCATCTTATTAGTTCAGGGGAAAAATCAGCAAGCTTTTCTACACACTTGGCCTTCACAGTACTTGTCTGAGAAAGTGGCACACAGCTATGTACTACCATTAACAGCAGTGCTGCAGTGATAAATGGGCTAAAAGCGAGCTATAGCATTAAGTTTGCTTTTAGGATGCAATGCAGAAGATAATAATTAAAGTCCAGTATGTTGTGGACAAGTGAATAGGTATCCCCGGTGGTTACCATCTTGTCCTCCCACCCTAGCACGTCAGGTGTTAGCATCTACAACCTTTTAGACAGCTTCACTATGTTGTCGGACATTTGACGAGAACTGAAGTGCAATGCAACAGTTTGAGGAAGGGTGAGCTAGCAAGCCAGGAGCCTTCTTTTTTTTTTTTTTCAAATACCTCAATTTAAAACCATTAAGGTTTTAAAATGCACCCCCCCCCAAATGTTAAGAACCCAACCACAGTTGCTTTTCTCTTGGAAAGAAATTCATTCTGGAGACTACCAAGTCAGCAATAGTTCATAGAAACCTGCTTGGCGTGACTGTTGAAAGGACCAAATGTTGTGTAGAAAGGAAAAAGGCATTACTGCAGTCACACAGTGGTTAAGTATTCCTGCCTTGTCTTGCAGGTGACTGGTGTGTGATTCCATGATGGGGAGCCATTGACAATTTTCTTCCTATTTTGGACACATAATGCGCAATAAGAAATACCATCTGCTGCAAGTTATCCTTCAAGGAAAAATAGATGGGAAGTGTGGCCCGGGGCGTATAACATTCTGGTTTAAGAACTTAAGCCAATGGCCTGCAGTGAGCACAGCTGCTCTGTTTAGAATAGCCTTAGATAGAAACCAGTTCAAGCTACTGATCGCCAATGTTCTACGAGGGCATGGCACTTGAAGATTACCCTTTTGGGGTGGGGGTGGAGATCCTGAGCTATGAGTGTAAAGTGCAGCAGTATAGTGTAGGGGGGAGGCTCCCAGAACCAGTGAAGTGCTATAGATCACTATATATTAGGCTACTTAATATGAGATGATGCACAAGATTTATATAGGAATATCCCCACCCTCAATGAAGAGTGTATGCTTTAAAACAGAGACAAAGAATATGTACCCCTTCAGCATTCCTCCCATCAGCCCCAGACAGCACAGTCAATAGTGAAAGATGATGGCAACTGTACTGCAGCAACATCTGGACAACAGAACTGCCAACATTCAGAGTTTAAAACAACAAAGACAAAGCTAGTTGAATTCAACTGACCCTGATAAAACCAACAAGATGATAAGCAGGTGACAGAATCATCAGTATTTAAATGTTGAATTTATGCTGTTTCAACTGAACAGCAACAAGCTACTGAGATGAAGAACCATCTGCATAGAAAAAATGCTGAATTTATGAGCAAGATCTCTAAGCTCTGTCCCACGTTTCAGCACTTCCCAAGGAGACTGTAAAAATTAAGTTTCAACAGCTAGTTCCCTGATGCTTCTGACAGAATCAGAAAAAAAAAACTGAAGTAACAGGGAACCTTTGTTTGAGTTTTGGTGTTATGTCAGGATTGGAAGATAAACAAACCCAAGGAATCAAAATCTTTGGCCCATAAAAGCAAGGCTAGAAATAAAAATAACTAAAATTATAAAACGATAGCTATTAACCAGAGTAGTAAAACAGATTCAGCAAGTTACAAGATTGTTATGCACTCTCTCTCTCTCTTAACAAGGCCTTTTGACAGGTTTTGTGCTATTACACACTTCTTAAACAGATTAGAAAATCACTAGAGGGGAAAATATTAAGCCACCTTTCTGCATACAAATTATTTCCAGGACACTAGTGTGTGCCAGTCTGTCTCAGCAACATGACCAAAAAAAAAGAGAGGCATTTCCTTTATTTAATTCTCTACAAGCAGCAAGAACAAACAGGTTGGTTGAATATGATGTTCCTATTAGGATGAGCATAGTTCTAGAACTCCATGTCTAGCTTTGCTCTCCAGATTTCAAACCCCTCAGCAGGGACTTGGTCTAGAGATGAGACTGAAGCTCATTGTTAGGATAGGACTGGTCATTGTTTTAATAACAGGAACATCTCCATGCTCAGGGATTGCACAAAGTCAATCAATCTAAAATAAATCCTAATTCCCTCCCACCCACCCCCGGAAAGCTGGCAGCACCTTGCAAACTGTGCCAGCATTTCCCAACAAAGCATGGTGCTTCCTTTAAATAGCAAAGCAAAAAAAAAAAAAAAACCAACCAACCACTAGATTTCATTGCTGCAGTGTGGGAAAATTTGAGTTAAAGGACAAAAAGTGGCCAGTCACTGCAGGATAAGCAACTAGTAACTGTATTAACACCTTCTAGGGTTGACCCGTGCTTGGTGCAAATGAGCTTAAGTGTAAATTTGGTGGCAGAGGCTGTTGCCTGCATGTCAACACGGTCTCCGCTGCCAGATTTACACTTAAGCTCACTTCTCAGCTATTTGGCCGATTACATTTGCACTGGCATTTCACAAAAAATTGTGTACTACAAAGTGTGATTGAAAACTACAATGCAAGCAAATGGCTCCTTCTTCATACCCAAAGGCCCCTCTCAACCATGATGTGTGTTCTTCAGCCACCATGCTATGTAGGTACATCTGGATAAAATGTAGTTCTCTTGGAAATAACAAAAAATCTCCATTTGCGGAGTTCCAGACTGTCCTCAAGAAGAAATATCATAGCACTACCGCCTTTGTGAATGCCACTACAATGACAACTTAATTTGAAAGCACACAACTTTACTCCTACAATTTACTGGATGTTGATGAATGAAACTGTTAATTCCAGTGCATACTAATAAACGCAAAGGAGAAAGATACAAAAGCAGCTTTAAATGAACCCAATGCCCCACAGAATAGTTTTCCTCCTCAAGGTATGGAGTCCTCTCCTACCTGCATGCCAGGCACCTGCACTGCAACTGGAGAGTGGGCCATGGCGGCCTCAAACCTCCCTTCTCGCTCCCTCCTCTCTCTCTCTTTCTCTGCAAGGAAGCAGGCGCTGCTATGAGGCTTCAGCTGCAATGGGGCCTACATGGGAAGGAGGGGGTGGGGGACAGAAAGGGAGAGAAAGGGAAGAGACTGTGTTAAGACACTTCAGTTTTTGGTATAGCTTTTAGGAGGGGCTGAAAATAAAGCATTCAACAAAACAGCCACCTATGTTCAAATCTCAAAACCCTCCCTCCCCTTTTCTCTTCATTTCATTACTGATTCCATTCTTTTTCTTCCCAGGTTGTGTGGCTAATCCCAAGCTACCGAAAGGAAATGTGCTTCGCCACCAATGGACCCCCCCACACACACTTCAATATTACCCCAGCTCTGCCGTCTCTTTCCCCACCCCGAATTCTGCCTCCTCCCCTTAGCTTTTTCCATTCACACTGGTCCCCATCCTGCCCCTTTACCTAACCCCCCTTTCCCTGCATAAGCCAAGGCTGTGACTTTATATGGGGTGAGCAGCACACAAGCCAACACCAGCAAGGTGTGTGTGTGTCAGGACCTCTTTTTAACAACCTTCCTCAACACCCTCCCCCCTTGCTGAGCCTATGGGGCTGGGTGGGATGAAATTTATTTATTTAAGAGCATTTCTACCCCGCCTTTCTCCTTGGAGAAGGACCCAAGGCGGCTTACAGTAATGAGGGATAATATACAGTCCAGTACCCTTCTTCCATAAAACCCCAAATCTATACAGCATACCCCCCTCAATTCCTCTCCTATAGGCCTCACCCCCCTACTTCTAGGAGGACAACCCCCCCAAAAAAACACCGGTTCCCAACCCCACAGGCAAGCTTCTTGCCCCCCCCCCTGCGTGCCCCTCTCCAAGCGGGCCTTCCTCAACGGCTGTTGTTTTCCTTTATATATCTTTTTAAAAAGTGTGTGTGTGTGTGCGGGGGGGGGGCGGCCCTTTCCCGGGCAGCCCACCTCCTCCTCCTGGTCGTCGTCGTCGCCCTCCTGGTCGCCCTCCTTCCTGGGCTCTGGCGGGGCGGCCCAGCCGGGCTCTCCTCCTCCTCCTTCTTCTCCTTCTTCTCCTCAGAAGGAGCAGCGGCGGCGGCGGCGGCGGCCTCGGCGGCTCCTCCTCGGCGTCGTCGACAAGGGCTCCGGCCGGGGTCTGGCGCTCGCCCTCTCCGGCCGGGCTGGCTGGGCGGCGGCGGCGGCGGCGGCGGAGGGTCTGTTTCCCGGCGCTCCTCCTCCTCCTCCTCCTCCTCCTGAGGCGAAGAAGAAGAAGAAGAAACAGCCGCCCATGACCCGGCCCCGCCGCCGGACAGGCAAGCAGGCGGGCGGAGCGAGGCGGTCCCGCTTCCCTCAGGCGGCCGCCGGCAACGAAGGCGAGGCGACAAAGAGGAGGAAAAGGTGAAGGAGAAGGAGAAGACGCGGCGGAGGCCTTGAGAAGAGGAGGAGGAGGAGGAGGAGGGCCCGGCGGAGCCTCAGCGGGAGCGGGAGGAGGAGGAGGAGGAGGGCTCCGCGGCCATGTTGGCGGCAGGCGAGCGCGCGGGCCCAAGAAAAAAGAAGAGGAGGAGGCGGAGGCGATGGTGTTGGTGTGGGTCGTGGTGGCGGTGGCGGCGGCGGCGGCGCTGCTGGGTCTCCTCCTCCTCCTCCTCCTCCTCCTCCTCACAGCGAACGAGCAGACGGTCCCTCCGCTCTTCCCGCCCTCTCGCCCGCCTCCCGCCCTTCCTTCTCTCTCTCTCTCTCTCTCTCTCTCTCTCTCTCTCTCTCTCTCTCTCACGGCTTCCAGAGAGAGAGAGAGAGAGAGGCGGCGGCGCCCTTCGAGGGACGCCCGATCGCCCTCCACCCTCCCGGCCTTCCGCCTGCGCTGAGGGAGGAGGAGGAGGAGGAGGAGGAGGAGGGAAAGGGAGGAAGGAAGGAGCGCGGGCGGACGGGCGGGAAAATGGCGCCCGCCGGCCCGACCGCAGGAGGAAGGCTGAGGGGA
>JAHTLZ010000277.1:2186165-2199772 GCA_023846285.1 Phrynocephalus versicolor | reverse complement strand
CTCCCCTTCAGTTTCTCTCTAACTAGTTTCCTCATCTGAGGGAAGTTTGCCCTTCGAAAATCAAGGGTTTTTATGTCTGATTTGGTTGACACTCTTCCTCCGACATGCATGGCAAAGGTAATTGCAGCATGGTCACTGTTCCCCAGAGGCTCAGTGACATTCACATCCCTGACGAGGTCCTGAGTATCACACAATATTAGATCCAGAGTTGCCTGTTCTCGGGTGGGCTCCATGACAAGTTGCTCTAAGGCACAGTCATTCAGCAAGTCGAGAAACCCAGTTTCTCTTTCTTGCCCGGAGCTCGCATTGGCCCAGTCGATGTGGGGATAATTGAAGTCCCCCATGATTACTATCCTATCCCTCTTAGCCACCTCCATGATTTCTCTCCTCATTTCAAGGTCCCCCTCAAGTTTTTGATCTGGTGGATGATAGAATACTCCAACTATCACATCACTCTTTGGACCTGGTAGTTTAACCCACAGTGATTCTATGGTGGAGTCAGACCCTCTGTCCATCTCCATTCTGCTGGATTTTACGCCTTCTTTGACATAGATGGCCACTCCTCCTCCAACCCGCCCCTCTCTATCCCTTCTATAGAGTTTATAGCCTGGGATTGCTGTATCCCACTGGTTCTCCACATTCCACCAGGTTTCTGTTATGGCTATTATATCAATGTTATCCCTAGCTGCCAAATGTTCAAGTTCTCTCATCTTTGCTCGGAGGCTTCGAGCATTGGCGTAGAAGCACCTGTACAGTGGGTCCCGCAACAGCTCCTGCCTTGTTCTTTTCCCCCCACAGCTTTTATTTTCAGTAGACGAACTGTCACATTCCGTTATTCTGCCAGTGTTAATACTTGCTATGTCATCTCTATGTGATTCTCTACCCTCTCCAACCTCATTCCCTGAGTATGAGGTGTTCCGAACCGGATGCCACTCAGCTCCTGTCGGCTTTCCCCCAGTTATCAGTTTAAAAGCTGCTCTGCTGCCTTTTTGAGGTTGAGTGCCAGCAATCTGGTTCCATCATGATTCAAGTGCAACCCATCCCTCCTGAACAGGTTTGGCTTGTCCCAAAATGTTCTCCAGTTCCTGACAAATCTAAATCCCTCCTCTCGACACCATCGCCTCATCCACGCATTGAGGCTTCTGAGTTCTGCCTGCCTGGCGGGTCCTGCACGAGGAACAGGTAGCACTTCTGAAAGTGCTACCTTGGAAGACCGGGACTTCAATCTTCTACCTAGCAACCTGAATTTGGCTTCCAAGACTGACCGCTTGGCCTTCCCGACATCATTGGTACCGACGTGTACCATGACCACTGGCTCCTTCCCAGTTCTCTCTAACAAGCTATCTATATTTCTGGTGATGTCTGCACCCGGCAGGCAAGTGACCATACGGTTATCATGCTCCTCACAAATCCATCCCTCCGTATTTCTAATTATAGAATCCCCTAACACAATGAGCTTCTCTCCTGCAGCCTGGTCATCAACATGTACCTGATCTTGTATCTCATCAATAGTGATGAGGGAGAGATCCTCCGGTGGAACCACTTCTTCCTCTATGTGTGCCTCATGAGGTGTGCTGAGGGAAAGAACTTCAAATTGATTGTGCAAGATGAGACTCTCTGAGCGATGCCTTGGCCTTCTACTCCTTTGAGTCACATTCCTCCACCCATCCACCTCCTGAGTTGGGGGAGTGACTTCCTCCTCTGAAGTGTGCCCTGTCTCTTCTTGGCCCTGGATAGTCTGTTCCGCTCTGTCCAGGAACTGCTCAAGCTCCTTAATATGTTGCTGGTCCGCTATGCGAGCCTCTAGCTGCTGGACCTTCTCTTCCAATAGCGCAACCAGCTTGCACTTGCAGCAGATGTAGTTCTGCACACGCTCTGTCAAGATAACAAACATGGCACAAGTACTGCAGGTAACTACAGCTGCTCCCTCCAATTCCATTTTAACGATTACAATAAAGTGTATTCAAGGTCTCAAAAATGTAAACTTGCACTTTTTTTTAAATCTAGTAAGACTCTTTACTTCTTTTATTGTTTATTTAAAATCTAATAGTGTAGGGGGTGCTAAAGCACCTCTACTCCAACTGCAGGCACGTCAGGAAGTGTAGGACCTCCTCAGGAGTTGCTTGGCTTGGGAACTCAATTAAACCCAGAAGAATTTTTTTTTTTTTAGGAAGTTAGCTCTCTGCCCTTTGGCCGTGTGCTCCTCTGATCACCTCCTTCCTCTCTGCTGCTCTGCCAGAAAAGGACAAGACTCTATGTGTTGTCTCACAGGTTTCACTTCATATTTACAGCTTGTTGCCATTGTCAAGTCTCATGTTCGCATTTCCCCCATCTACATATTTCCGTCTAAGAGTCCATCCTCATTTCCATGATATTTGTAGATTTTACTGCTTTATCAGTGGGCTCCAGAGGTCAGTAGGTGATAAGAGAGAACTGTCATTGGCAAATGTAGACCAGCCTGTTCTTAATATTCAGAAGCAATATTGAGCTGACCAATCAGATCTACCAACTACCTTTCCTGACTTCATGTAGTGCATGCCAACTCTCATTAACCTGCCGTCTTGGAGTTATGTTGGAATCCAATCCTCCTCAAAACGGCTTGACTGTCAGAGCCCCATAATTTACTGAGGATGTGCAATATTGGATGGGGTGTCCTTGTGCCTCTGGTATGAAATGCTGCCCTGATCCAGTACTGTAGATGGTTGATTTTCAAGGACTCTTGAGTCAGCACTGCTTTTCCCTATACCACATGGAAGTCAGAAAACCAGAATTGCTTTTCTGCATGGCTGGAGTGGATCAGAACTTGATGCATCTCATTTTACTGCTAATTTGCATTACTGGACGTTAAACCTCTATGCATACCGCCCATACTTTGGGGTGGGCTGGATTCCACAGTTGACAGATTAGGTACATGATAAAATTACAAGACACCAGAAAGAAGCCAGCTGTTTGCAAGGCACTCTTTTTCCCTGATTTATTTTATTTTAGGTCAGTGGAGATTCTCAGTCATCTAGGTGAGTTTACCTGGAAGTTGAGTCATGGCAACTGGACTTCTTTTCTTGAGAGATTGAAGCGTTTTGCTGCTCATCCAAACAGCTTTGTCAGTCTGAGGAAAGCTAGTTGCGAGTCCTCCATTTATTCTCACATCAGCTTCAGGCCATTTGCCCCCAAATGCATAGCAATATGTCTGTGAAGATTCTCAGTCATCCAGGTGAGTTTATCTGGAAATTGAGTCATGGCAACTGAACTTTTTGTCTTTAAAGATTGAAACGTTTATTTCAGGTCTGGAGGCCCAATGTAAGCAACACCCTTTTATTTGGAGAATGACATATCTTAACAACAAACAGCTTTTTGTGCATTCAGGAACATTTGGAGCAGGCTCTGGAGTGGTTTGCTGTACTCCTTCTAATACAGCAGCTACAAGAGATATGTGGAAAGAACATGGAGCTCCCTACAGCAGAAGTGCAGAAATGACACTATTTTGAGTCCCCCGTTGCGTCTCTTTCAACTCACCATCTGGTCGGTGGTGCCGATGATGCCTTCAGACTTCGATGAAGCTGTAATCCTTGGCACCTGCCACATTGTAATCGAGGGGAAATTACACCCAGCCAGGAGAACCTGAAGCTGATGTGTCATGCTTGCTAGGGCTGACAAGTGGCTTCCTGAGCTGGAAGCTGGCATGTATGCAAAGTGTGGTCTAAAAGTGCCATAAGAGTCTTTAGCTAAAACAGGGCTTCCCAGTTTATGCTCCAGTGCTGCATCAACTTAGCAAAGTCTACTAAATTCAGTGGTACCTATTTCTCAAGAGATATTTCTAGGATGGCAGTTAACACATACAGTACAGTACTTGCAAGCTCCAGGCAATCAGCTAGGTTTGATGGGGCGAATCCGTACAACAGAAAAGTGGTCGCAATTAGGGATTAATCTGTTTTCAATGCATTCCTATGGGAAATTTGTACAAAGGGAAATTTGCTTAACAGAATTTCATTTGGTATGAATTAATTCCTTTATACAAGGTAGCATTGTAAGTGGAACCTTACAAGTCCTGGCCTGTCTCTCTGTTCACTACACCACACTGGATGTTTTTTTATCTGTGTACACTGCCATTAAGGTGGGTGGGGGAGCATGGGAGGCTGCAGGGCAGATGGGTGAAAAGGGGCCCTACTCTTATTCACAGTGCAATATACATGTGTTGAATTACAAGCTGGATATTTTTAAACAGTGGCCTTGTTTTTGTTATCTGTCTACATAATTTAGTATACGTTTGAACACTAGAGGCACCCAAATCTTCCCTCTGCCCTTGAATGGAGAGTTGCCTACCTAAAAATATATACCGAATTGTAAAACACTCCCACTCTCATGAAATATCCCTTGAGGAATCACAGAGGAGCAGCAAACATTTCTGATGTATTTATCGACTGGGGACCTAGAGCAACTCCAGGAGTTTATCTTGTGGCCCCAAAAAGACCATCCCAGCCGTCTCCAGCTGCCTGGGTTGCTACCATATTTGGTATGCAGAAAGGGAATGAAAGAGCCAAGAGATGAGGCTGTTTAGCTGAGAAATAAAATTAAGCCTGATTTTTTTTCCTGTGCCCAGTGTGGCATTTGACACACATATGTGAACATCTGTCCCTCCAGGAACATAAGACTGGGGCCAGCTGGGATTGTGGCATGGGGACCAGGCGTAATCTGTCATGCACCAGCACTTCCTGGCCGGTGTGAGTAGGGTATCTCCTCTTCCGTACTTTGTCCTCCTGTCCTTTTATCACCATACCTTGTTGTAAACAGTCTTGCTGAAAACTCAGAGAAGGAAGCCCCTTGTGTTTCTGCAACCCACAAGTAATGCTCAGTGGAGTAGCTGGCATAACAGTCAACCTCTGGTATAAGCTCTTTTGCACAACTGCAAGAAAAAATAATGCTGCCCATAGGCTTATTACCTGGAGACAGCCAAGATGATGGGAGACAGAGAATAGGAAGAAAAGAAAAAGAGAGGCAAACTTATTTTTTTTTTGTGGGGGAGGCTGAAAGAATTGATCGATCTTAATTTTATTTGCCACAATGACTGAGGTGGTGGTGGGTGAGTTGTAGTCACCTCTTGGGATGGGAAATGTGGGCATCCACCTGAACCAGTCAACCCAAAGCACAAGAGAGAGAGAGAGAGAGAGGGCAGGGGCAGGTGACGTAATTGTGCCACAGGAACCAACTCATCGTGCAGGGTTCTGAACTCAAATGGGGGGTTGGGAAAACATAGGGGCTTCCAAATGGGCGGGACTGTGCTGTTCCCACCACCTTAGACAATACAGATCATGGAGAGGCACAATCAGGGTTGGTGCCCAGCTGAATCTGAAGAGCCGTGTGTGAAGAGCCCCCCTTCTGCTTTAGTGGCTTGAGACTTTGGCATGCAAAAATAATAATTATTTTTATATGAAGTTGCCTAAAATCACTTTCAGAAGCTCTTCTCTGGCTAGCCCAACCTTTCAGAAATTGATTGATGACAAGGGACGTGACCTTTCCTGCAGCCTGTGCAGCCCCCGCCCAGCAGTTTAGTAGCTACTTGCGTTACGTTCTCACGTTGGGACTCATTTATCTGCCCAAGGATTCAATGATCAGTCAATACCATTTTACTGCTTGTTATTGTTTTGTTCTGGGATTCTGTTAGCTGTTTTATAGTGGATTATCTTTAGTTCATTCCCATTTTAAACACTGCCTCGTGAATTTGCTCTGTGGAAAAGGAAGATCAGGATTCTGCCTTCTCAGTTTCCCCCACTGCCAACAACACACTGCTTCAGAGGAGGATCCAGAAAACAGAACACAATGAGGAATTAGACTAGTGACTGCCTTTGTATTCTCGAGGGTTTGGGGGCACCTGTTGTGTCAGAAGTTGTCTGGAAATGGCTCTTTCGCCTGTAAGACAGAATCAAATCTGACAATAAATAAATAGCCGATGAACATCTGGAAGTTGAGTTGTGGCTACTGGACTTCTTTTTCTTGAGACAGAAATGTTTCGCCGCTCGGCGAAACATTTCTGTCTCTCAAGTAAAAGACGTCTGGTAGCCACGACTCAGCTTCAAGATAAACTCACCCGGATGACTGAGAATCTTCACAGACATACAGCCGATAAACATAAAACCCAACACACCAACAAGAACCCAGGAAGGTGGGCCCTTTGGCAAGAATGGCAAGTATAGCAAGAAAAAAAAAGAGAGTGTTGCTCTTTTCTGTTTTGTTTTGTATTTTTTTTTTAAAAAAACCCTGCATCTGTTCTTCACACATTATCACAGATTCAGCTGTTTAAAAAGTGTCCCAAAGGAAACAGAAGTTTGCAATGTAAAACAACAAAGAACTCGACAACAACAAAGGCCAAGGAGCAAACATCCAGCGGGTGCAGTAGCCTGGTGGGATACGAGAAAGGAAGGGACAACTTAGCACCAATTAGGAATTACCACAGGGTGTCTTGGACTCAGGTTCTGGCATGCACTCAAACCCTCGGGCTGCACAGCCCTCACTTGATGCAAACAGGGTGGTGTTGGATTTTAGTGGAACCAAAAGAGGTTGATCTTGTTAGGCTCCACCTTTGTGGCTTCTTCTGATCTTATGCTTTCACACCCTGTGAAGGCTGTCAATTGGCATTCCACGTCAAAAATAGCACAGGCTATGTGATTAGTCCTACCTTGCCCAACGGGGCACCCTTTGGGCAGCGACTCCCAGCTTTCTGAGTCACTAGCCATGTTGGGTGGGAAATTCAATGCATTTGCAGGGCACTGCTTAGGGAGAGCTGTATTGAAGCGATCTCAAACTCTTCCCAAAGTTTCTTCATTCACATTCTTGTGACGAACAAGACAAATACCTGAGGAGTTCACAAGAGCAATTATGTCACCAATCCAACTGGCTCAGCTTCATTCCAAGAGACTCAAAAAAAACCTTCTGAGTTCAGTAGAAGACAGCCTGAGGTTAGCTAGACATCTTTGCCTGATCCATTCTGAAAATTCCGGCTCTTCCAGAAACTGGCAAGCACAATCCGGCACAATGGTCAAACCGCAGCACTGCACTCAAGACACTGTTCATGACCCAGGTTTGATCCTGACGAGCACAGGTCGCCGGGTCAAGGTTGACTCAGTCTTCCATCCATCCAAGGTTGGCAAGATGAGTACTCAGCTCATGGTGGTGGTCGTGGCAGTGTTTCAGAGAGGCTAACACAGGGCTTGATGTTCATTCATATTATTGGATGGGGTGAGGACTCAAGAAAGGGAATCGAAATGATGGAACTGCTTGGTCCCACAAAATGCTGTTAGCAAAGGCGGAAGCATGAGGCAGGCCTGTCCATCTCCAAGACTGATGGCTGGGCATGTCAGTCCGTTGCACCCCATACTGTGGGTCAGCACTGAGGAGTCTTCGTCCCCTCCATGCTCATTTCCAGAATGGGCAACAAATCAGTGTGGTCCTCTATGCTTGGCTTTTCTGGGGGATGTTTCTAGGTCAAAAGAAAAATGAAAATTATCACTCAGCGCTGTGTGTATGTATGCACTCGGCTGCCTTCCGAGGCACCGTCCCCCCAAAGAAGCCTCACAGGGCATGCACTTCAACTGTGAACTATGAAATATAGTTAATTAAAAGAGCATGCTGTGTTTAAAATAGCCATAACACGAAGAAAAAGAAGAGCCTAAAAATTAGGCCTGTATCCAGTTAAAAAGGATGCTAAACCACATTTGAATTGGGAAACCGTTACAAAAGGGAGCTGTGTAAATCCCCAAGGCAGGGCATTACAGGCAGACAGGAAAAAAAAAAACCCCAAAGGCTGTGCCATGGCCACATTTCTCTGTCAGGCACAGCAATGTCTAAATCAATGGTTCTCAACCTGGGTGTCCCCAGATGTTCCTGGACTGCAACTCCCAGAAGTCTTCATCTCTAGCTGAGCTGGCCAGGATTTCTGGGAGTTGCACTCCAGGAACATCTGGGGACCCACAGGTTGAGAACCACTGGTCTAAATCCTTTCAAGATCAATATATCAAATGGAGAAATTGAAAGGGCACAGGGGACTGATAAAAAGAACCAAGTCTGACACCGTGGATTTGGTTCATTTGCAGATGAGACTGACTGAGAATGCTTTGATCCCACATCATCATCATCATCATCACCATCATCATCATCATCATGGGTTATTTTCAGCCAGTGCCTTTCCTGCAGTGAGTTCAAGACAGAATATACATGGCCTTCCTTCACCTTGCTGATGCTTCGCAACAGCCCTTCAAAGGTTGAGGCTGGGAGAGAGGGACCCACCCAATGAGGACCAGTGAGCTTCATGGTTCTGTGGAGGCCAGGAGCTGATTTCAGTCTCTGCCTAACCTTAATGACCACATCAGTGATCAATCCTTAGATCGGCTTTTGAGAGACGAAATGGAAGATGGAAGTAACAGGCTGGCATGTACCTCCAACTCTTTACTTTGTTCTTCCAGGATCGCTTTCACCTTGTTGAAGTCAGGAATTTTGGGATATATGAGCCTTTTAATTCTTCAGAAAGCCAGCAAGAAATGAGAGAGGGAGAGAAGGAGAGAGGGGATTGATGAGTTGTACATAGCAGATTTAATTTAACTTTGTTAAGAAACAATTCAGAATTGTGTTTCGTTTCTCTACGCAGAACTTTGGGACGACCAGATTCAGACCTTTTGGAATAGCTTTGATATGCTGCAGTTCTATATAAATAAGCCAAACTGGCACCTCAAAATGTTGTTTAATAACTTTTCCAAGCTCTTTCACTTCACAAGGCAACCTTTTCCCAATGGGAATGTCAAAATGTCTCTTACCAGTGAAACTATAAAATAATACATTAACAACAAACTGGTGTCCAGTTGTGTCTATCCATGCTTATTATTAAAATAGTCCAGGCTTTTGGTGGCAGTATCCTGCTCCTTCATCCTCCCTTGATGAAGATGGTGCAAGATATTACCATCAAAAGCCCAGGGTATTTCAATAATAAGCATGTATTGACACAACTGGAAACCTGTGAGCTGTTTATGCACAGCCTTCGTCACGAAAGATTGGGGCCTTGTATGTAAAATAATGGTTCCGTTCTGCTTTCCCCCCAAACCTTGTGCTCCTATTTTACCTTAATCTTAACAAGATTTGATGTTGATTGGGTTTAAATCTCACAATGGGGTTGTTGGAAGCAATCACAATCTCACCAGATTTTACAGTCGCTTATCAATGGTCTTCAGTTCTCTATCTTCACTACAATCACTCCCATGCTCTCCAGTTACAAAAGACATGAAGCCAAGCAGAATTACCCAGAGGCAGGCATACAGACATTACACAAGACAGCATTCATAGTCATCCTCTTACCTCTTCTGATAAATGAGCAAGACGATAATCAGAGTGGCCACGCAGAACGGAATGAGGACGAGCAGAAGAATTCTGAATGGGTTGTCCCTAACATCTGAAAAAAGCAAGGGGTAAGAAGAAGGTCCTAAGAATGTAAAAACATCACTCTTGGATCACAGCCCCCAAAACTCTTCTAGATCAACATTTGGATTTGGCTGAAAGGAGTTGTTCTTTTTTAAAAAAAAAAATAGTATCCTAACTACTAGGAAGGAAAGCCATTTTATACAGATATGCCTACCAGTGGGACTGGTTTCTAAATTAAGCAGTAGATTCATATGCCAATTATCTGGCAATTATTTAAGAAAAAAGGGAGGCATCTAGCATGCACTCCCCCAACTTTTCTTGGAATTTGTTTAACCCAGCTGTTACTAGGGTTCAATCCCAGGTAGCAGGCTCATGGTTGACTCAGCCTTCTATCCTTCTGAGGTTGGTAAAATGAGTACCCAGCTTGCTGGGGGTGGGGTGCAATGCTTAGCCTGCACAATTAAATTGTAAACCACCAATAGAGTGCTTTAAGCACTATGGGGAGGTATATACGCAGAAGACTTTGCTTTACAGGATCCCCAGATACATATATGATTCTGGTAATACATGTACAAATAATTCTCCCCTGCTGTTTGTTTCCTTTTCCCATGCTACATATGTACAGAGTGAGAGAGAGACAGCATGGTAAAAGGGAAAAAAATAATTGTACATGCATTACCAGAACTGATCATTAGAGGGCAATAGAGACCATGTGCTGGGTTCTTCACTAAGTATTCATAGAGCAGCCTCTGGCTCCCTCTAGGAGGTGTTTCTGGTAATACAAGTGAAAACAGTTACACAGTATTCTGGATGTTTTAAAAATAATATTTTTTTAATATTTTCAGACCAGGAAATACGGGTCTGATACTGATTCCATGGATAAGGGGACCTTTTCATTCTAAGTTACTAGCAGTCTGGTGGCCATACTCTAAAATGATCAGAAATTTGGAACATGGATGTCAACAGCTTTTAAATTTCAATCTGTGTTGCACAAACCATTATAGCAGGTTTAAACAAATACAATTCCAAGTGGCTACCAGTCAGGTGGGAGGAACAGGAATACTAGCAGCCCCAGATCTCATCATCAAGGCGAGAGCCCTCGCCAGAGAGCCCTCTCTCTGGGAGAGCCCATTCCCAAGCCAGGAAACAATCCCACTCTTCAGGAAGGGGACAGATCCTGGGAGATATATTCTGAGCCCAAAAGAGTTAAAAGAAGACTCCTAAGAGTCAATCTAATTACGAAATACAGATTTCCCCCCAACCAATCACAAGCTATCAGGAAATGTTCTGTGACGACCACAAGTATTTCAACACTTAAGGATCATCTTCTAAGGATGCGTTCCCTCTAATGTCCCCTTCAATCCTCAATTGGACTGCATCCCAATCTCTTTGGCTCCAGTAGCTCATTAGGAGCTCTCCAGGGTTCTGAAGTTTGAACCTTCTGGCAAAGGCCACTATCCAGGATCTGCGCAGACTTGCTGGCTCGATTGGGAGACAGAATGAGACAATGGCCTTGCTTGCACCTCCATAAAAATGTTCCACATTGAGTCGCAGAAACTCAGATTGCAGTACACAACCAGCGCAAATCCCATACTTGCCCCCCTCCCCCGAGTCGTTGGTGCTACCAAGAGGCTGGGGACTCTGCCCCTTTGAAAGGAAGACGCTTCTCACCCAAGACTTTGTGCTCGCTCCAGTCACTCCACAGCCCTTCCATCTGTTCACAGCGTGTGGCAGTTCTACCTAGAATGGCTCTCACCCGGAACGTGTGGCGCTCATCAGACTTGACAGGGATTGACACATTAAAATTATCCAGGTAAGACTAAAAAGGGAAATAAAAATAGCTCATATTATACTGTCTCTGTTTGTTATGAAAGTGGTGTATAATTCCTTTGGCTTGAAGAATGAGAAGCACCTTTACACGTTAAGGTGTGCAAGCAACTCACATAGGTCTTTGTTTCGGTGTTATTCATCTCGACTTCATAGCATATGCCACGGCTTTGGATAGGCGGGGTCCAGATCAGATGCACTTCATTACCACTCTTGCTGATGTTCACACGTGATGGAGCATCAAGTTTCACTGGAAAGTCTAAAGGAAAATAAATAAATATTCCACTTTTTAAAGAAAAAAATCTAACGTTGACTTTGGTGGTGACTCATTCGTGGGACCTAAGTCACATCTTCTCCAGAAGGTAAGCCCTGTGGCCTCTTCTTCCATGAAGCGAGAACAGCTGCGTTCATAAAAAAAGGATGTGCAGCAGAAGCATCCCTCCCATCCTCCTCCTTAGGAAGCTGCCTCGAGACCAGGCATGACCAAACTTCGGCCCTCCTGATGTTTTGGACCACAACTCCCAGAATTCCAAGCCTGTATTTCCACAGGCAAAGGACTGTGGGAGTTGTGGTCCAAAACATCTGGAGGGCCGAAGTTTGGACATGCCTGCTCTAGACACACCCCCATACAACCTAATGCAAAACTCCTTTCTCACAAACACTGTGTACAGTGCAACCAGTGATGCAGTGAGGAGACGGAAGACCATGAAGGGAGAAGCATCCTGCAGCAATATGACAGGCCTCTCTTCTCTTCAGCAGTCTTACTTTAGCTTCAGGGACAACATCCTCACCAACCAGAGATGAGAATCTTAGAATGACGGAGTTGGAAAGAGTCTCTTGTTCAAAGGAGGGATCTCAATCCAAGCAGATCTGGAAGATGGTTGTCGAAATCTCTCTTGAAGGCCTCCAGCGTTGGAGTGTTGACCACCTCCCAAGGTCAAGAGTCCCATTCTTGTACTTCTCTAACAGTTAAGACGCTTTCCCTCTTCCCATCTCTCGACCAATCACATCAGGTGGCTTCCTTTCCCAGCACGACCAGCCTGATCACTGCAGCTGATGTTCAGGATGTTTCCGTGCCCCCCGCTCCCCAATGGTTGTTAGAGTTTTCAGCACAATTTCAGTATCCCACCCATTTGGCATGAAACAGACTAAAATGATTACTGGGCTGGGGGACCTCCCTTACAAGGAAAGGCTAAAACATTTGGGGCTCTTTATTCTGGAAAAAGGTACCTGAGGAGGGATATGATTGAGACGTACAAAATAATGCAGGTCACGAGTAAAGTGGATACAGGAGCACTCTTCTCCCTCACACAAAATACCAGAACTAGGGGACATCCACTCAAACTGAGGGCTGGGAGAGTGAGTACAGACAAAAGATATTTTTTTTACCCAGCATGTTGTTAGTATGTTGGAACTCCTTGCCACAAGATGTGGTGATGGTATCTGGCCTGGATGCCTTCATAAGGGGCTTGGACAGATTCCTGGAGGAAAGGTCCACCACAGGTTACAAACCACGATGGTCATCTCCAGGCTTAAAACCAGGGGACTTCAAGGGGCCAGATGCAGGGGAGTGGTATCAGGAGACAGATATCTAGTCTCGTGCTCTCCCAGAAGCATCTGGTCGGGCCACTTTGAGATACAGGAAGCTGGACGAGATGGGCCTTTGGCCTGATCCAGCATGGCTCTCCTAATGTCCTTATGTTCTTATATACTTTCACCCAGCCAAGACTCCAACTTACAATTTTTGGCACCTTTTCTTGCTATCTTGCATACGGGCTGAATGTCTTGGGAACTGCCTTGGATGGAAATCGCAAGTTTATATGAATAGTGGCTGAACTCAAAAGAACACTGAAAGACGTTGCCATCAGTCGTGTAATCCATGCACGGCCGTTCTTTGTCCAAGTCCTCATACCTTGGGGTGGGGTGGAGGCAGGGAAAACAACATCAATACATTATAAAGCCAGGATGATGGCTGCAGGCAGACAATGAAACTATTGTGCTGAAAGACCATAAAAATGCCCCCAAGGCCACTAAGGGATGGGAAGCAACAAAGTGCCACAGGAATGAAACATAGGACAGTGTCATTGTAAGGAGTTTCTAATTGCCCTAGATGGATCTCAGTATCCCGACAGCTACTTGAAGGCACTCCTAGGCACCTGAGCCATTAACCTGTGGGGTCTTTTGAACTTTCTGTTCCTACCTGATGCAGCCGTCACTGTGGAAAGCTGGTTTCCTTCTCTGGAGAAGTTCACAGGCATCCCCCACCCCCACCCCCAAATATCAACTTTGAATCAATAATGCCTGATCGCACCAACTGGCTGCACTCTGCCAAGGTCTTATGAGAAGCCAGCCAGATGTAGTGGTGGCAAAAATTTATACCC
>JAHTLZ010000277.1:2109592-2142652 GCA_023846285.1 Phrynocephalus versicolor | reverse complement strand
TCCTTCCTTCCTTCCTTCCTTCCTTCCTTCCTTCCTTCCTTCCTTCCTTCCTTCCTTTTCTTTTCCTTCTTTTCTTTTGCTGCCAGCAGAGGTTGATGGGGGGTGGGGTGGGGTGGGGAAGCCCCTGGTAAAATGTCTGCCTTTGTGGGCCAAACTAAAACAGCTGAAGTTGCATTCTCTGCACCCCGGCATAGGCAGAAAGCGGGTTGGGCATTCCCTGCTGTGCCTCAGGCAGCAAAGCATCTTGGGATGGCCCAGATGGCATTTATTGCATGACACAACCAGAGAGCACTGGGTGTCCTGCTTTGCTCTCGGCCCATGACCTTGAAGGCCCACTGCCAGTTTACACTCAATAAAATGCAATAATAAATCAGAACCCCTCCAGCAAGGACAGGACATCCGGCTGCCTCTAGAGAGGAGCAGACCGATCGGACAAAAAAGCAAGATCTTTTCAAAAGGCAGTTCGGCCTGGCAGTGGGGTGTGCCTGTGAATAAACCATGATTTGTTTCGGGTTTTCCCCTGCAGTCCTACATCCCTCCCTCGTCTTCATGTGCAACCCCAAATAATCCATTTTTCTGCCGTTAATGCATTGTAATATTTTCATTAAAGAGTCTGGTGGAGGAAGCAGAAGCCCCCTTAAAATAAACAGCAAGCCATGTGAGGAGGAGGAGAAACACGCACATGCTCCACATATTATAAACAGTCTTGTTTGTTTGTTTGTTTGTTTGTTTGTTTAAATAAATAAATAAATAAATAAATAAATAAATAAATAAATAAATAAATAAATAAATAAATAAATAAATAAATCCCAACTTCCTTCTCTGGCTCCAATCTTCCCAATTTAAAAGGTGCATAAAACAGACGCGTTAAGAAAAAAACTCACTCAAGAAGAACCAGGACGTTCATCAGCTCTTGGGGTGATATTTTGTTCCAGTAGGCCAACAAGGTATCTGGGAGAGGAAGAAAGCCACTTGAGTGCCATAAGGCAAGTTCTCTGGAGCCCACGGCTGACTAGCCTCCACGAAAAACATTGGAACAACCCCAAGGGTGCTCGTGGTGAGGTGGATTTCCCTGCTTTTCTAGACGTGGGGCGCCCTGAAAGGCTTCAACACCCTTGCAAGGTTGAAAGCCCAACAGGTGTGGTGAGTGGTGGTGATGGTGAGGAGGAAAGCATTGCAAGAGCCACTGACCTTCGGAGATCATTCTGATGATGTAAAGGTAGCAAAGGAGAAGGCTCCGGATCTCGTACTGGTCCAGGCGCCCAAACTGGGAGATGCTGCTCCGCGTGGAAGCCCTTCGCATCTATTTAAATCAACGCAGGGCAAAGGGAAGGAGTTGGTCGATTACGATCAGGCTGGGTCGTCTTGGAGGTGGAGGTCTCCAGCTGTGGAGCCAGGGTTTGGGAGTTGGACTCCCCCTGCCCCATTGGGTCTCTTTGGCAGGGACTGGGTTGGATGGTCTACTGGTTCCCTGCCAGCTTTGCAGGTCTAAGGTCAGCAAGGAGGCTTAAAACCCGTCTCCCTGCAAGAGGCCACTGGCATGGTGGTGGTGACCGCCCTCCCCACTGCACCCTAATTTCTGGAATGCCCTCTCCAAAGAGTACCCTTATTGAAACCAATCAGACACCAGGCTTGGGACATGCTGCTTGGGGAGGGGGTGGTGGTTCTGAGACCAGCCTTGGTAGGTAGGCTGGATGAAGACTGAGCCTAGGTTAACCAGGGTCAGTTTGACTTTCAGGGGAAGGAGATGCCTTATCAGTGGGAGCCTTGAGCCTTCTTGGAATTGTGCAGGCAGAAGGTACCTCAGAGGCCATCCAGTCCAACCCCCTAATGATGCCGAGGAAGCACAGCTAAAGCAGACAGCTCTCCCCACCCTCTACTGAAAAACCTTTAAGGAAGAAAAGCCCATGGCCCCTCCATAGGCAAGAAACAGCCTTCCTTTGTGAAAAACAGGAATGGCTTCAGCTAAGGCCAGTCAAATGGGGTTGGGCATGATCCCCCCCTGCACGCAGCAGATCTAGAGAGGCGCTCCAAATTAGTGGCAGTGCTGTGCGCCTTGTGTGTTCTTCAGAGTTGTGGAAAGGCACACTTACGTTTTCGCCTGTGCCCGCTGGTTCCGGAGAGCTGCCTCCTCCTTCAGAGCTGAGGGATCCTTTGGAGTCCTCCCTCTTGATGGGGAGGCCGTTCAGGAGGGGGGGGGCATACACTGAAAAGAAAGAAGGGGAAAGCTTGTTCCAGAAACCCAAGGGGACATTTTTCCCTTGTGACATGGAGGAGAAAAACACACAATGGAGCTTGAAGTGTGCATTGCACTTTCTCTTGCTGTCCATCTAGTTTGACTTTCTCTGTGCTCTGGCACAAGTCAAGTCAAACTAGATGGACAGCAGCAAAAGAATCTTCATTGACAACTTTGACCTCATTAATCTTCCACTCCCGGTTCATCACATCTCTCATCATCCTCTCATCACTGCAACTTTTCTCCCCCTGTTTTCCTTGCCCTGCGTCCATCTGTATCTACTTCTGCTTTCATCTTTCTATCTTTTTGCCCATCTCCAAACCGTTCCTCTCTCTGGCCACTGTTGGCTCCATGGCCTCCCTTCTTCCCTCCCACATGGGCCAGTAGGGCCGGCTAGCTTCCCAGGTTGGGGTGCCAAAATGAGGTCTCTTATCCAGAACCTCTGGGATCAAGAGGTTCTGGAGGAACGTTTGCTTACGTGCATCTTTATCAACCAGGAGGCTGGACCTGTTGGAAGGCGATGTGAAATTGCACATGAACTCCTCTCTGGATGTCTGGATGGTGGAGAGAGAAAGAGAGAATGGCTTTGGGGACAGAAGAGCCCTGGTTCATCCTCTAGTGCAGCGGTGGGGAACCTTTGGCCCTCCAGATGTTTTGGACCACAACTCCCACAGCCCTTTATTACTGGCAACATAGGCTCAGAATTCCAGGAGTTGCGGTCTAAAACATTTGGAGGACTCAAACTTCCCACCGCCGCACTAGAGGATGAACCAAGACTGGGTGCTAGCTTTTGCAACACACTCTTGTCAACTGTGACAGCTCAATGTAAGTTCATCGAATGAAGATATTTGGATTTAGAGATTCCCTTGGTACAGGACAAGACGCCTCCATTCACCCGGCCTCCAGAATATTTCACTCGCATGGTTTCCCCAGGATGGCAATGTCCTAACACGCACTGTTTATACATACAAAACAAAAAGACCCTTCAACATCTGGGAAAGATGGAAAGGGAGCTCCAAAGATCTGGAAGTTGAGTCATGGCTCCTGGACTTCTTTTTTGAGAGACAGAAACGTTTCTGCCTTATTAGTCAGCTCTAAGCAAATCAAGGGGCAACCCTAACCCTTCTGTAGCCCAGAAACGTTTCTATCTCTCTGACCCAGAAACGTTTCTCTCTCTCAAAAAAGAAGTCCAGGAGCCATGACTCAACTTCCAGATAAACTCACCTGGATGACTGAGAATCTTCACAGAGCTCCAAAGATGACTCACCGAACTGGACAAGGCAGTGCCAGAGTACAAGGCATCTCGTCCGGCCAGACGCTGAACGTTCTCCAGCAGGATCCCAACCAGAGGCAGGTATAGCTGTGCTATTTTGGCTTGCTGGTTCTGCAAGACAGACAAGTTGGTGGAGAGGAGGGCTGAGCCAGGCTTTGAAAAGGGACTGAAGAAGGGCCAAACAAAACTTGATGGGCAGAACGTAGGTGCCCTGCCATCAACCAACCAACCAACCAACCAAACAAACAAACAAACGAATGAATGAATGGATAAATAAATAAATAAAAAGGAAATAAGGAAATAAACAACAAAAACAAATGTATCCAGGATTGACTTCTCCTACGTTGGAATATTTAAAGCCACATAGTGGTGATGATGGTTGGATGATACCTGGCTTCTCCTATGGAGCAAAAGTGAAATGTAGCAACAGTAATTTAAAAAGACATTGTGGAGAAGCTACTATACCTTATGTTGATATCTATTGTCAAATGCATGTTTTATGAGAAGGTTCTTTAGGATACTGATGGCCAGGGACCGGACGTCGTAATTGTCCTGAAGTGCCACAGATGTCTCTCTCAGAAGCAAACCCACAAGGAAGTGGTGGCGGCTATACTCATCGGACAAGCTGTACTCTAGATTCATGTCTGCCCCAAGAAGCAAAACAAAGGTGTTTACAAAAACAACAAGCCACCTCAGATACGAAAACATAAATGGATTCAATGGGGGTGTGTGTCTGATCCAGTGGCTCCCAAACTTGTGTGACCCAGGTGTTCTCGGACTGCAGCTCCCAGGAACCTCAGCCAGCACAGCTGGTAGTGAAGGCTTCTGGGAGTTGGAGTCTGAGAATGCCAAGGCTGGGAGCTACTGGCTGAGTCAGTTGGACCAATGGCCTAGTTAATTTCATGGAAAATTCTTACAGTGATTGGCTGAGCTTCAAAAGGGTTAGGGTTGCCCCTTGATTTGCTTAGAGCTGACTAATAAGGCAGGCAGAAAGGGCGAGGAATGGAAGGGCGGAGGAGGAAGAGGCTTACAAAAAGTTAGGCATAAGAACATAAGAACATAAGAAGAGCCCTGCTGGGTCAGGCCAAAGGCCCATCTAGTCCAGCTTCTTGTATCTCACAGTGGCCCCACCAGATGTGTTTGGGAGTGCATGAGACTCGATATCTGTCTCCTGCATCCACTCCCCTGCATCTGGCCCTTGAAGTACCCCAGTTTTAAGCCTGGAGATGACACATCTCCATCATGGTTTGTAACCTGGGATGGAGTTTTCCTCCAGGAATCTGTCCAATCCCCTTTTGAAGGCATCCAGGCCAGATGCCATCACCACATCCTGTGGCAGGGAGTTCCACAGACTAACAACACGCTGGGTGAAAAAATATTTTCTTTTGTCTGTTCTTACTCTCCGAGCCCTCAATTTGAGTGTATGTCCCCTAGTTCTGGTATTTTGTGAGAGGGAGAAGAGCGTCCCTCTATCCACTTTACTCATGCCCTGCATTATTTTGTACGTCTTGATCATATCCCCCCTCAGGCGCCTTTTTTCCAGACTAAAGAGCCCCAAATGTTTTAGCCTTTCCTCATAAGGGAGGTGCCCCAGCCCAGTAATCATTTTCGTCACTCTCTTCTGCACCTTTTCCAGTTCCACTATGTCTTTCTTGAGATGCGGTGACCAGAACTGTACACAATACTCCAGGTGCGGCCTTAGTATTGTTTTGTATAATGCCATTATAATGTTAGCTGTTTTATTTTCAATCCCCTTTTTGATAATCCCTAGCATGGAATTGGCCTTCTTCACTGCTGCCACACATTGGGAAGAAGGAAAGAAGAGAAGGAAGGAATGAAGGAAGAACAATCTAGAAGGATAAATTAAAAAGGGAAAAACCAGAGAGAAGTATCTGAGCAAGGGTTGAAAACTACGAGTGAACCATTTGTGCAGTGGTTTTCCAAATGTGGAATTTTAGACACTGTTGGATCACAATAACTAGAAGTCTTGATTGTTTGTGTTGCCTAGGGATACTGGCTTTTGGGGTCCAAGACTCCAGACCACCTGGTGCCCCGTGTTTGGCAACCACTGCATTCATGGATCGGCACGATCTGCAAATCTTCTGAAATAAGTTTGAGTCAGCCATGTTTTCCATTTCTTGAACTGCCATAAAAGAGCCACAAGGCATGTCTGTACTGTCTATTTGGGCAAGCCATGGTTCCCCCTACCCTGTGGTCTCGGGTTCAAAGGGGCCTTCCACATCAACTCCAGACTGAGATATCCCCAGATCATCCTCAGGTCCTTCCTGCCTGCAAAAGATGTTTGTTCCACCACTGAGATATGGCCTTTTGCCTCCTCCTTGGATTTCCAAGATGGCCTTTTATAAATGCTGGGTGTCTCTCCAGGCCAGAGGTGGGTCCTTGAACCCCTTAAAATGCCACCAGAAATGAATGACATTTTCTCCATTTTAAACATGTTTTCAAACAATGGGTGGATCATATATACCAGGTCTTAGGGTGTGTTTTCCCCCCAACAAGGTGCTCCCCATTTCAGCAACCCCTAGAAATGGCATTTCCAAAGAAGCAAGTTTCACCCAGAGTCCCTGGAGCGTCCTGAGACAAGGAAAATGGCCTGCCGATCCCCAAATGGTTGCTCACCCCTGTTCTAGACTCTAGATTGGATCAGGCCCTTGGGCTGCTGAAGCCTTGCCGCCTGCAACTAGCATCTTGGGCAGAGACATTTCCCAACAGATCTTGACTATGCCCTGGACTCTCAGTGTGCAAATAAAACATATTCGGCCGGAGGGCGGCCCTCCTCCCTGTTTTTCTCAGCAACACACTATTTCCCTCCTTACAAGATTGAATTTTGTATGCTGTCTCTGACCGTTTGGTCTACATGTGCATGGACACAGTGCTGGCCCGCTGGATGTGGTTTGAACTACAATTTCCATCTTCCTCAGATGACAGTGAGGGATTATGAGGGGGCAGTGGGGAGGTCCATCTGTTGCCTATTCCTGGCCTGCACAAACTGCCGGTTTTCCAAAATCCTTGTTTTCCTCCAAAACAATATCCAGATGGGACAGTGGGAGACTCTGTTTCCTTTGTTTTAGTTGGAATTTCCACAGCTGAAGCATCGTGTTTACAAATAAACTCCCCTGAGGTCTGCCTGAACGTCTCTGGCAACCATGTAAACCACCGCAGATGTTTCGTTGGCAGTGGCCGCCACTCTCCGGCTCAGCATTTGCGTAAGATTCGCAACAACACTGATTTATATCCTGAAATCTGATTGGCTCTGGATCAAACCAAACAAAGCCGCCCAGATGTTTCTCTCTGCTGGCCCCCAAGTTCACACTCTGTTTCTCGTTGAGTCAGCAAAAGCTCAAATGCTGTTAGTGGATTTAAAAAAAAGCAAATCCAGCTAAATTTAAACAAACAAACAAAAAACTAATGGGATGATCAATTTCAGAAGCCTTGAAATTTACAAGATGCAAAAATGAGTTGATTCAAAGTCAGGACTGATTTGGGGGCAGGCATTCCAGCAGCTAACTAACCCCCACCCACCCCCAACATACCTACGGAAGTGAATCTTTCCAGAACCGTGGAAAAGAAATCTAATTAATGTGTGAAAGGAAACAAAAAGATATATATATTTTAGCCCAGTTTAGGTAACATGGCACATGTACTGTACAACAAGAGGTGAGCCTAGGAGGGTTTTTTCAAAGAGGCATATTAACCATGGGTTTCTGGATGGCAATGTGATAGGGGTGGCTTTTTTAGCAGAATTTTCAGATGAACTATGGATGGGAATATCCCTTGAACTCATGGACACGTTGGGAAAGAATGTCTTTAGTTGGGTTGGGTGCAATGATTGTCCTTCTGCACTTAATCTAAACCAATGAATGGACAATTTACCCTGTATTTTTTTAAAACTAGTCAAAGTACAACAGTCTCATTTTGGTGAGTAACATTTAATCAAGTTTCAAGTTTAGTATATGGATTAGCCATTTTCAGCCATATCAAAGGGTGACATTTAATCACAACGAGCACTGCATCCACGAGTACATTTAGGAGTTAGTTCCTTCTCCCTTTGTAAGGAAGTAGACACAAGTCGGGATAAAAGTAACTGCAACAAAAGACATTTATGCCTTTAAAGTGGCGCAAGAAACTTAGCTTGTATTTCTCTGGAGGCCTTATCCACAATGTAAGGGATGTTTAACTGCTTTTAATTGTTCGTTGGTATTTTAATGTATTTAATTGTTTTGATTGCTTATTTTAATTTTGAATGGTAAGCCGCCCAGAGACCTTTGGATGGTGGGTGGCATATATAAATTGTATAAATAAATAAATAAAACTTGGAAAAAGTATGGATCTGACAAGTGCTCCCATCATCCTGTGAATGGGATAGGAATAATCTGGCCAGGAATCAGGAGGGCTAGAGTTAAAAATAATAATAATAACTTTCCTGAGCTTGGCCTTATGGGCTGTGTCCTAACCTCTGGTTCACAAATAAATGACAGAAATGCGCAAAAATTATCACATGTAAATTAATAGCAAAACACGAGTCTTGGAAGCCACCAGGCAGGGAGCATACCTTGAACTCGCTGGAGCTTTGGTTTGGCAAAGGTCATCGGGAGGTTTAAAGGAATGTAATGCTCGTGGTTGCAAATTGTCTGCAGAAATTCAAACTTGTATTCCACCAGAAGCTGGATTCAAGAAGAGAGAGGAAAACAGATACGGGCATACTATGACAGGCAGTCACATATACGCCTCTTAAAACGAATTTAATTTGTTCTAAGGATCAATTTGTTTAAAGAAAATTTTGTCTTATGAAATGCAGTTTCCCATAGGAATGCATTGAAAAATTGGTTAATCTGTTCCGGAGGCTATGGGTCACTTTGTTTTATGAAAAAAATGTTTTATGAATCACAGTTTCCTATATGAATGCATTGGGAATAGATTAATCTCCATTCTGGAGGCTAGAATAAAGACAAAAATAACTGGGTTTTTTTCCCAGAGTATATGCAGAATGTTTTTTTTTTGTTTTTTTTTGTCTTGCAGAGCATCCCATAGGGCAATTTTTGTCATGCAAAGCATGCCTATTCCGGGATTTTTTTTTCTTCCTATGCATTTTTCATCTTATGAGGCATTTGCCTTAAGAGGTACCACTCTATTTCCTACCACCCCTCTGGTGTCCCGGCATCTTTCTTACCTTGGGGTCTTTGGGACTGAATCCAGAGATGTAGTCATTAATCAAGTTGAAGATAAAACCTCGGTCCATGAATGTCAGGCATCGCTATGGAAAACATCAAGAAGAGGAGCCATGAGGAGACTCCCACTGGAAAAAAATGGCACCCAAGCTATTCCTCGCATGATGGACTGGGTGATAATTTTGAAGCATCTGGAGTTTTCTACTTGTGATCCTTAAATTAAATTAAATCCTTAAATCCCTCCCACTAGAGGCCAGGACTGCCTCCTCTCTGTTGTCTTTCCGGAAACAGGCAAAGACCTTTCTCTTCAGGCAAGCTTTCCCTGAAAGATGGACTACCTATTATGTGTCTTTTAGGATCGCATAGACTTTGTGTATATACTGTAACCTTATGGGTTTACATTGACACTGTGTTTTCAATGTTAGCTTCCATCACTCATAACTTCACATGGAACTTTACTCACCTTCAGAAAACTGGCCAAGCTGAAGTTGACGTTTCTCGACTCCTCCGGGATTTCGCTGTAGCGAATGTTCACGTGGGGAATGATGGCGAGGAGCAGAGAGTGCAAGGCGTTGTGGTAGGACTCAGGAAAACGCTGAGCTCTCGGGAGCTGCCGTGGGTAAAAGTGAGAGCGGAAGGTTCAGCTCCTCCTGATTCACCGAACACAGCACCTCCGACTCCTTAACCGTCAGGTGATGGAACGTGTCTTGTTTACAGACACACAGGTCAGCACAAGAAGAGACACGCATGGAAATATTGAGGCCGCAAGCAGCTTTTAGGACTGTCCAGGTAAGTGCCAGCACCGTGCCTCCAGCCAAGAAGCGAACAGGAGACCTGTGCAGATGCTGGAGTCACCAGGGGGTGGGGGAAGAGAGAGGGAACTGACCCCTATGGGGTGATCAATCGTAGCTCTCCAGGTGCTTTTGTGGCCCTGTCCAGCATAGGGCACTTTTACACGACCCCTAAAATCCGAGGCAAAGGGCTCCCAGATGCGGAGCTTAAAATTGTTTTCCCACCAGCTCCGGACTTTAAAAAAAATAAGTATGACCACACCCACCTAAGTGTGTCCCAGAGCATTTTCCAAGTACCTGGTCTCCGAAGGTGAAAAATTTCTGGTGCGGATTGCAAAGCAGTGAGTGCCGGGCTCTCCTCGCCTTGTGTTTGTTTTTTTTGGGGGGGGGGTTGCCCTCCGCCCCTTTCAGAGGCTGGAATGCTTCCCGGGGCAGCTCCCCACAGCAGAGCGGAGGTGAGCCTGCATTCTTTTCTCCCTCCCCTCACGCAGACAGGAGCAAGGGAGTGCGGAGGGGTGGGAACGCAGCAAGAGGAGCAAACCCCCAAGATCTCTTATCTGAATTTAAGTTGCCAGCGGATCTTAGGGGTCATGTAAAAGTGCCCACAGTGGGGAGCTTTTACGGGACTTGCCATCCAAAAGCATCTGGAGGCCCTTGGGTGCTCCCCAGGTTGGACTTTATTTCAAGGGCAAGCTCTGTCCTTAATGCCTGGCCCTCTCTGGCCCACCTGTCCCGATCTGGATGCCGTTAGGCTTACCTTAATCTTGTTCTCCTCCAGGAGGTACACGGCCATAGACTTAGCCAGGGCTTCAAAGAAAAACCATGAATACTGGGACAAACCAAGACAGAGGGGGAGTTATACGCGGCAATGAGAGGAAAAACCCCAGCCATTCCTATTCAATGGGTGGAGAATGGAGCAGGGAGGACGTGGCTTCCCCCTGTGAACCCAGGGCAGTGGTGGGGATGCCTCTCTCAAGACACAAGCCCAACTCATTGTGTCAGGGTAGAGGCAAAGAGGATGGAGGTCCCTGGTCTGCTTGCTCACCTTCAGCATCTTATTGATGGCCAAGAAATCTGCCGACTGTTTGAGAATGGTAGCCATGGCCACGGCCAAGATCTCATGGGTCATCTTTGTTTGGGGCACAGGGGGCTTCTCGGGGCGAAAGCAATACTGGAAAAAGAGGCACAGACACATTTCTGGCCACCTGTAGCTTCTCCCCGACTAGCCCCCTGGGTGGTGATGAGAGGGAACACTTCTGGCTTGGTTTGGGGCCTTATCTCAGTTTACATCCTGGATTCCCACCACCACCACCTGAGCGCTCCCACCTTTATGAAAGACCGTAGGTAATGCTCAAGGCCTTCCTGGTGGCATCTGGAGACGACATGGAGGAGAACCCTATGGAACAAAATCCAGAGTGGCAGCAGGCTAGCAAAAGGGAGGAGAGTTTCCCCACCCCCATTTCTGCAACTCCTCCAAATTAGGGACATCTTCCATGCATTACAAATTCTTGAACCAATTTCTGTGTCCCTAAACAGAGGCTAGTTTGGTGGGGAGTGTGTTCTGGCTGGACAGCTGGATGAGCTCTCTGCCTGTGCAGTTTGGTTCCTCGTTCAGCTTTCCGGGAGAAGAGCCAGCCTGGGTGTTCTTGGGAAAGCTGCACCGTCCCAAGTGGTCCCCAGAAGACGGGGAGGGTTAACCTCTTCTGAATCTTCTCTACTCAGAAAACCCTGGAATGGGTCGCCTTAAGTCAGACTTGACCTGCAAGCATGCATGAAACAGCTGCACAAAGTAAAAGGGCCTTTAGCAGGTGGCCTGGCCTAGTGCAACACTTACATGGCACAGTTGACCGCAATTTCTTCATCTTGGGTCCAGTGGGTGAGGACTCGGAAGAGTTGCGTCAGAATCACAGGCAGGAATTGAATCATTACCTGGATCTCCATGGCATGCAAACACTGAGAAAAGCACACACACAGAGAAAGCACGTGTGGTATAAACTGACACGAAGGGCATAATGGGCAAGTCAACGGTTTCTTCCCTACTAGAGTAGACCCATTGAACAACAAAGCCTCAGACCTGTGCAATGCATGTTTGACTGACTCAGCAGTTTAGCTTTCTATCAGGGATGCTGGCAAGTAATTAGATCCAAGTCTCAACTCCAAGTCTGAGTCCCCATTAAAAGCAAGCCTTTTCCAGCTATTTCTGAGTTTTGATTCAAGTCTGAATCCTTGCAGACGGGTGGGGGGCATTAAACTTGAGTTGAGTCAAGTCACTTTTGTGAATTTAAGCCTGACTTGACAGTGATTCCCACAAGTCAAGCCCTCACCTCTGCTTTCTTATAGGGACTGTCCAACAGCTTTATACCCCACTTTTGCTTTCAGGAAGTAAAACAAGGAGGTGTGCAAAGAGAGAGATTGAGAAATTGAGAGAGAGAGAGAGAGAGAGAGAGAGAGAGAGAGAGATCCACACAATTAAACACACAAACAAAACTCAGCATAAAACAAGTCCAATTCATGGGAAGATCGAGGAAGATCAAGGAGGGATAGAAAAGTCAAGAATCTGAAAAACATCCCATGCGAATACACACAGAAACATTTTCCTGAAGAAGGTGCAAGGTGTGTGTGTGTGTGTCTGTGTGTCTGTGTGTGTGTGTCTGTGTCTGTGTGTCTGTGTGTGTCTGTGTGTACAATCTTGACCAGCACTACAACCAAAAGTCACTCCCTTCCCAGGTATTTTTCCTGGGGGTGGGGGGGGTGGGGGCATAAAAGACCACTGCTGAGTCCATTAGCTCATAGACAGGAGCTTTGTGCAGGTAAAGCTCACCTTCAAATATTTAACAAGTTCTCCTGGGATTTCTTTGCCACCTGTTTGGATCATCTGGCAATACTGGAAGAATTTATGGAGGTGGAGGTCCTGAAAAACAGAGAAAGTAACACAGTTTTTTTGCCTTTCCAACCCCACCTTATAATTTACAAAATTTACTTTTTTGGTCCATGACTCCATCAGACAGCATGGTCAACAGCTATGGTAGCTTGGATTGTTATGTGAATGATAGCCTTAAAAGTAACTTCTGGTAGTAATTATGTGTTTTATAGATTCTTCTCTTTCTGGGTCACTTTTTAATCATCCTCAGCAACCTTCACTGGACAGGGATGAGGGGGACCCTGAATTCCAGGATCATGTGGGATCTGCTCTTATTTATCTCCACAATGTAGCTTTATTCTGGTCTACTACTTAATTTGCATGAAAGTGAAAACCTTGTCATAGTTATTCAGTCCCTAAGGAATTCTCCAAAACTGTCATCCTCAGTACCTTCCATATATTTTGGACTTCACCCCCAGAATCCCAGACTCTTGGTCACACTATCTGAGGCTTCTTGGAGTTGAGGTCTCAAACATCTTAGGAACCAAGAGGTAAGAACCCCTGACCTGCAGGACAAGGGAAACGTTTACATGATGCCTCCTGATGGTGAAAAGTTTAAAGGCCCCTTAAAAGCATGAGCTTTCTCTTTTATTTGATTGTGTGAAGACTTTCTCTCCTTGTACTTGTGGGAACCTGCTTCTCATCTCCTTCGATTCATCACCTCCCAACAAGAGTTAGGTAACTACTTTCAATGTTTATACCAAGGTTTACATCTTTATCAAGATGAGATGGAGTTCTAATTCATCCTAATTATGGGTGGTCAGGTCAGTTTCAACTCTGGTCAGCCCTCCTCTGGTCTTCGAGGTGCAATGCAGTCAGAAGGGATTTCCCAGTTCCTCCTACTGGTGGGGCTGGGGGACCACCATTAAAATAGTCCCAGGCTGCCAAGACAGCTCTGGATGATCCCAACTGGCTCTTCTCCTGGGGTGGGGAGGCCGGGTGAGGATTCAAAAACCTAGCTCCTGAGAATTTAAGCTCCTATCTTCACCACCATACACTCCAAACTGCTGAGCTCCACCACGTACCTGGGTATAAACGGTTGACTCCAGGTGGAGCTTGATCTTGAAGAGGGATTTTCCCCCATCAACCCATTTAATGTCAACGCTTGGTTGCTGCAAAAGGAGAGAAACAAGGCCTGGTTCTGAAATGTGTTATTTGGCTAAACTCTTTTGGGGTCAATGCTCGTGGCAAGCTTAGCTATGCCAGGGGTAAGGGAAGGCTTCTTTTGGAGCAGTTGAACCCAGATATCTGCATGTACAGGGTGCAGAAAGACAAGAGACAAAAAGGGGTCTAACAAGGAAGAAAGCCGACCCTGCAAAACCAGCTTCCATTTTAGAAACAGCAGGGTGAGGTTTCCATCTCTGGCTCCGGGTTCAACTCAGCTTTTCATCCTTTCGAGGTTGGGTTTCCACTAGGTAAAACCTGTACAGGGGCCTTAGAGATCAACCTCACTAGAATCTTACATGAAAGGGAAAAGGTGGCATTTTAAAGCCAACAAGCCGTGCACGGAGATTGTTCTCCTGAATTTCTCTGGGGTTTCGGCTCGACCCATAGAAAACACACTACAATCAGAGCAAGGCATGTTCAGTCTCCCTCTTTCTTTCTCTCTCTCTGCACCCTCAGATTCGTGCATCAGTCTCCCTACCTTCCGTCCCTCATTGTCGCCGGCGTTCAGGTAGCCAGCTGGAAGATTGGCTGAAACAGGCAAATAGTGCTCCGCGGTGATGATCCGACCGTCATTCAGCAACGGAAGCCAGGTGAAGCCGACTAAGGAAAGAGCAGCAACAGAGGCGGGAGAGTGCAAGCATTTGTTGGATGGCGGGTAGATCACAACAAGACAGAGTTGCTACAGGGTGCTGATTTATTATTTCTGTATCTCTTCTGCCTTCCCTCTAAGCAGTATACAGTGGTGTTCTCTTCTACCCCCTAGCAAGCTTGTGAGGTAGATCAGATTGAGAGAGAGAGGAAGAGAGAGAGAGAGAGAGAGAGAGAGAGAGGAAGAGAGCAAGGGGAAGCAGGCCATGGGTCAACCCTGTGGGTTCCGGGGTTCAGTGGAGGCAACCAAGCCAGAAGAGAGGTTTGCTTCCGGTGCACGTGGTTCTTTCCAAGGAGCCAAAGAGAGAATGGAACATCACACACACACACACCCTTCCCCAGTTCTACTTCATGCAGATGGCTAAGAGAGAAGAGCGGCACGGACCCCCTCCGTGAGCTTACCTGTCGTCTCCACAGCATCCTGCTTTTTCGCCGTTCCCTTGGCACTAATTTCACAGCTGACGTGATAGAAGGTGAAAAGCAAGTGATGCTTGTGATGGAGGTGGATCGGAAGCTCGGTTTTAATCTGGAAAGGATGGTACAAGATATGAGGCTGCGCCTGTGCTCTTTGAAGGTGCACACACTTCACATCTCATTGCATCCCTCACCTGCTGTGTGGATGATGAGCTGTCCTTCCTGAAATCTCCAGACTGGCTTCCTGCTCTGGGCAAACTTCCCGGTTGCACCTCCGTGGCCCTTTTTGCTACCCTCACTTTGCCTTCCAAGGGGAAGTTACCTCCCAGAACTACCAACTTCCAAACCAGCCGGGTCACAGAGGGATGGAAGGAGAGGGAGGCTTTTAGTCCAAAAGGCATCATTGCTAAGATTCGACCTCAAGCATCCTTGCCTTTCAACTGTCAACTCCCCACCGCCTTCAGAAAAGGCCTCCTCTTGTCCTCACCCTCTCCACCTTTCTTCCTATACGGCCTCGTGACACATTGGTCCCACTTCTGGACGGCAGCTCAAACTCTGCTCACAAACGGGTGTTCAGTCCTAGGTAGCTGGCTCAGGGTTCAACTCAGCTTTCCATACTTTCAAAGTTGGTACATTGAGACCAACACTGTGATCTCAGTTTTTGATCCCACCCCACCCCTTGGGGGAAGGGGGGCAATGTGTAACCTACGTAACTCAACTGTATTGTATTTCCTGCACGCTGTAACGCATAACACAGTCTGCAGGTGCAGCGAGCAAAATAACAGTAACATTTTGACACACCAAACGAGCTTTTATTCTTGTACCTAATAATGGCCAGAGTCTTTAAGGCCTAACACTAAGGGTCTGGAGTAATTCAGCCATGTTTCTAGATCTACCTGAAATGTTTTTTTCAGGTACAAACATCCTTTTGCAACATATGTTATGAGCCACCAGGGAGCAGCCCCTTAAGGGAATTCCAATGGGTTTTGGAGGCAAGTGAAGTCTTTAAGGAGGGGTTTTAACAATGGCCGACTCTTTATGAGTGGATTCCCATGGCCTAGTAGGGATTTAAACCCAGATTTCCCCCCAAATCTGACATCCTCTATTCACTACACCGCGCTGTATCTCTTGCAAACATAAGGATATGAAAATAGATCCAAATTGAAAGTAAAAACAACAATCTGTATTCTGCAGCCAGTTTTGTTCTGTTTTCTGTTCCTCCACAGAAATTAAAACCATGCCTGGGATTGTCTGTTTTAGCAGGAAGGCCCCTCAGAGGGGTTCTCCATGTTCTCACCTCGTCATAAAATTCGGGATTCTGATTATGATGCAACACGCAAGCGTAGGCGCTCGACGTCAAGAGAGGGCCCCCAGGTTTGCCATAGAAACACTGCAAGAGATAACGTGAATGGGTGAAGAGGCGGCCCCCCTCAGAAGGCTGTGCTGGGCAGTGGTTATGGTAGTGCTCATTCTCACCAACCTCAAAGCATGGGCACGTGGAGAATCCATCATGCTCATTATGAAATGGCCATAGGGTTATTTCCCACACCAATGAGCCCGAAGCATTGAGAAGCTGCCCAGACTTTTTCAAAGACTGCACTGCCCTGGCTTCCGGTTCAGTTCTGCATCGACTTCAAGGTTTTAACTATGACATATAAAGCCCTAAATGGTTTAGGAACCTCACTACCTGTCAGAGTGTCTTCTCCCAATGAAAGCTGCCCATAAGACCCAATATTCCAGGCTAGGCATTTGAGGCAATTAACACTGTGAGCAGCCCAAAAGTGGGGGGAGGACAGGACACAGAAATAGGGCCTTTTCTGCCGTTGCCCCTCGCCTGTGGAATAACGTTCCACCAGACATCAGCCTGGCCACCTCTTTGGGAGTTTTTTTTTTAATTATTAAAATCTTGGTTATTCAAGCAGGCATTCCCTCAAATATAATGTCAATCCAGTGCTCAACCATTAAAACATGATTTAACTGATCTGCCCGCGAATAACATATGTGCTATTTTATGTCATTTTAATTTTAATTTTAATTTTATTATATTTACTGTATTTTTATGTTTTTATTTTAGTGTATGAATTATTTATGCTTATTTTGCACTGTATTTTTTGTTAACTGCCCAGAGTGGCCTCATTGCCAGATGGGCAGTATACAAATTCAATAAATAAATAAATAAATAAATCCCTTCTCCTCGTCCTCTGGCCCTGTACATGGCCCTGGTGTGAGACTGCCCCGCGTGGGACCTGTTTGGGTACTTACCTTTAATGCTTTGGCATCTCCTTCATCTGAGTCTTTGAATTCCACACGGACAGCAATGTTCCTTGCCTGGAACAGCAAAAAGGCCACAGGGAGAATATTTGGGTTCATAAATTATATGGGTTTACATTTGTTACTATCACAACTTTCTTCTAACTGCGGCTCAAGGCAGCTCAGAGCAAACTTTGCATAAATGCAAGAGTACTTAAGGAATACAAATGCAAACGTAACAGAGGACACCATCAATTTGCAATATTAAAGCATGACTGGATTAAAAGCAATTTAGAAATATAATAATAGACCACAGTATCTATGGGGATAGGTTCCAAGTCCAGCCACCCCGGGTGGTCGATGCTAAAAACCGCAGATAATAACAAATGCTATTTATAATACAGCAAAATAAATTCCAAAAAAGAAGGTATTTTTACCATCTACTACCAGATATGACCACTAGAAGGAGCCAGAGATAATGCTATGTATTATTCACTATCAGGAACACATATCATGTCCTCTAGCTCCCTCTAGCGGGCAGTTCTTATAAAAAATAATGAAAATACAGATTTCTAGGTTTTTAAAAAATATATTTTAAATATTTTTAGAACACAAATAAGTGAAGTCATGGATTCTGATCCGGCCGATATGGAGGTCCTACTGGATCATATTACATTCACTCACTCATTCCCTTTCTCTCACACACACATACACATGTGCATCCTTGAACATGCACTACCCGGGTGGTGGACCACCATTCTAACTTCTGCAACATACCACCTTTCCACCTACCTAGAAGAGAAGGCAGTTCCCACCCTTCCCAATACACCCAGGCTTCCTGCAGGGCCACCTCCACCTTCCCTGTCCTGAGCTCACCTTGGCAAATGTCTTCTGGCTGTCATACTTCAAGTGCAAAGGGTAGACATAGAGGTGGTTTTTGTAGATGGTGAAAGGGTGGCAATACTTGGCGAGGTCTGGGACAAATTCCTCCACTTCCACAGCAAAGCCGTGGCCCTGGTCATCCTTCTCAAAGGGCTTGATGGCGACATAAGAGGCAGTGACGCAGTCTGGGGAAACAGCCAAAGCCAAGGTGGGATCCAGACCCCATGCAATGTGGCCCCAAAATAAATACTCAGCTCACAATGGTCTTGCACAGACATAACATTTAGGCGGTTACTTCAT
Organism: Phrynocephalus versicolor; assembly: GCA_023846285.1. NCBI lineage: Eukaryota > Metazoa > Chordata > Lepidosauria > Squamata > Agamidae > Phrynocephalus > Phrynocephalus versicolor. The sequence goes on along the minus strand of JAHTLZ010000277.1, from coordinate 2,124,585 downwards.
GTCCCTCTCATCACTGTTCGCCGTCCTGCTTGGGACCGGTACAAAGAAATGTTACCGCATGTCCATTGTGTGACAACGGGAGTTCGTCCCGACCACGCCCCCTGAACTGGGATTTAAGCATGATGAGCCAAACCTCTCCCTGGCCTCGGGAATCAGCTTGTCTCAATTGTCGTTTTGAGGCAAGAGCATGTGAAGTAAGGCTAATCGTGGAATGAATGTATTCTCCATCTAGTGGCAGGAGTGTGAAGTGCCATTCGCCATTACATTCCTTATGGCATTAGCAATGCAGTGCAGAGAGATAAAAAGACATAAAACCTCAAACTTTGCTTTTTAACGCATGGAAGGCAAAGTTACGGAGATTCAAAATATCGAAAAATGGAAGGTCGGACCAAAAAAGGGGGGCAAACAAAGGCAGGGAAGTACAGATTTTATCACGAAACAAGGACATGCAGTAGCAGTAGTCACGATACCATCAATCGGAGGAAGTCCCGCCCACCAAGACATGTTGGCAGCCTGATCTTAGAGCTCTGAGCCGCGATCTGAAAAGAGCTTTAAAACTACTGTTTAATGCCGTGGTGCCGTGAGTAATGTATCAATAAATTACTCGGGGGTGACAGGAGAAGCAATATACGTGTTTTCGAAGAGTAGTTAAACTTGATTTATAAGCGAAGAAGCTACTTTCGGTTTTGCCTGCTTGTTGCTCTTGCCGGCTGCTTGGAAAGTTACCAGATGATTACAAACAGAGAGACTTTTTTATGCTTGCCTCTTGATTAATTATATGCCGGGTAAGAAAGCAAAAAAGAAATCTCAGCCAAAAGGTTGGATTAGGAAATTACCTGATACAGTACACAATCGCCCTGCTTTGCAGCGTATCGAGCAGCCCGCAGACGACGAAGGGCTAAATATGGCGACAGGATCAGCGAAGGGAAAGAGAGAGATTACTCCTCCCCCCGCAGATCAAGATTTCATGAAGGAAATGCGTTTGATGAGAACGGAGCTCGCTAGCATCATGAGTGCTAATCAGCAGTACATGATACGCAGAATTGATGGTCTTTCAAAGGAACTTCAAGGCACTAAACAAGATTTATCACATGAAATAAAGCTAAACGGCCAGCGGCTTGATAATCTGGCAGGAGAATTTAAAAACCTGGAGTTACGTGTAACGAAAAACGAAACTCAAATTAACTCTCAGAAGCAGACATTACTCAAAACTAATAAGAAATTAACTTACATTGAAGATTACTCTCAGAGACAGAATGTCAAACTGATTAATTTTGCTACTCAAAAGAAGGGGGCATCATTAAAGCAGGAAGTTTTAACCTGGCTTAACTCCTTTCTGCCCAAACAATTAGAAGACGATGATTTAGAGAGAGTTCATTATCTGGGCAGTTCAAGAGATGGGGCCCCAAAACCAGTAATAGTAAGATTTGCTTCTTATGCAAATAAAGAGCGTCTTATGTCTTCAATTAGAGCCAATCCCAACATTCTAGAGAGAGGAGATGCAACTGTGCAAGTTTTTCAAGATTTCTCTAAAGAAACTGCAGATTGGCGTAAATCGATGAGACCAGTCACAACCATATTAAGGAAGAACAACTATCGCTATTCTTGGGGCCACCCCTTATTTTTGAAAGTTTGGAAAGGCTCTGTTCAACATACTATTCACTCTCTAGAAGAAGGCCAGCACCTTCTTGAAGCATGGAATATCCAAGACGACTCAGTTTCTGCTTGTCCTTCCCCAGGAACCTCTGTGGCAACATCAGGACAGCGAACTTTTTGTTTTACTCCGGCTCCAGGAATCTCTGATGAAGATGAAGAATGGATGAAATTCATCTAGTTTTCTCCTCTCTCCTTCCCCCTCTCTCACCCCCTATCATCCCCTTTGTTATTCTTCTTTTACCCTTCTCCCTTTTTTCCCTTCCACTTCCCTTCCCCCCTTCTTCCCCCCTTTTTTCTCTTCTCTCTTTTCTTTATTATCCCTTTCCCTCCCTTCCCCCCTCCCTTCCCCCCTTTGTCCTTTTTTTTTTTGAGGGGGTGGTGGTGGTGAGAGGGTGGTTTAGAGGGGGGTAAAATAAATTTATGGAATTTACAGTAACATGCTACTTAAGAGCTAATGAGATCTTGGCTGGCTAATGTCTGTGGACGGACCTCCTCCCTCCCATCCCCTTGATGCACATGCTAAACAGTATGATAGCTGGTGGGGTGGAAGAAAAGAATAGTTTTTTAGGGTGGAGGATTAGATTCATTTTAGTTTATTTTTTACTAATTGTTGGTGTTTTTAATTTTGAGTGCACAACGGGACCATTCCAGAATATTGTAACCAAAAGAACTAGGTTATGGGAAAGTTTATAAAATTAGCAACGTTGAATGTAAAAGGTCTGGGGTCATTTTCGAAGAGAAACAGAATTGAAGCGATGATCAAAAGGAACAAAATAGATATTGCTTTTTTGCAAGAAACTCACCAAACAAGAGATGGTATTAATGAATTAAAAATTCCAAATGTGGATATATATGAAAAAAGCTTTGGCACATCTAAAGCAAGAGGGGTCGCCATTATAATCTCAAGGAATTGTGAATGTGTTGTTGAAAATGTGGTAAAAGATTTAGAAGGTAGATATATAATATTGCAAGTTCTAATGGGGAAAGATTACTACACTTTGGTAAATCTGTATGCACCAAATGTTAACCAAGGCCGCTTTTATAATCTCCTTTGGGATCAGATTGAATTGGTTAAAAGGGGGTATTTAATAATGGCAGGGGATTTTAATATGGTTTTAGATAAAATTAAAGATAAATCGGTCTGTAAAAAGGAAGAGTGGAGAACAAGACATACAACTCTAGCAAAGTTTATAAATACAATAGGATTGAAGGATGTCTGGAGAGAATTGAAAGGAGACGAAACAAAATACACCTTCTACTCACCAGCACACAAAACCTATTCTAGGATAGATTTTGTGTTTGTTTCACAAAACCTAATACCCAAGGTAAATAATACCGAGATTGAGATTATAAAAACATCTGATCATGCTTTAATGTCGATCGATTTAGCAACAAATAAAAATTATAGAGAAGCTAAAAGGTGGAGAATGAATTTAAAAATATTTCAACATCCAGAAGTTCTGGAAAAGGTTAAAAAAGATTGGTTGGAAACTTGGGATATAAACGAAAAGGCAGGTAGCCAAACGCCAATCATATAGGACACCCTGAAAGCGGTAGCTAGAGGCCTTATTATAAAAGAAAATATTAAAACTAAAAAACAGGAAGAATTCAATAAAAGAAAATTAGAAAAAATAATAGCAGATTTAGAATCCCAATTCTTTCTTACTAAGGATAATAAGATATTGAGGTTAATTGAAGCAAGAAAAAAAGAGTTAGAAGATCTAGATTTGCAACAAACACAAAGGAATCTTCTGTACTTAAAAAGAAACTTTTTTGAATACAGCAATAAGAATTCAAAACTTTTAGCCAGATTAGCACAGAAAAGACAAGACAAGAATACAATAGGGATTATAAAAGACTCCTCAGGCAAGACATGCACACAAATGAAGGAAAAGTTAAAAGCTATACAAGAGTTTTATCAATCGTTATATACTGCAAAAAATAAATCTAAGGAGGATATAGAAAGGTACATCACTAAGAATTTAAAGAGGGTCTTGGAACAGGAAGATATGATGGAAATGGAAAAGCCTATCACAGACCAAGAGATAAGCGAGGTAATAGACAAATTAAAGAATAATAAAACGCCCGGAGTGGACGCTCTGGGACCTGAATTTTACAAACTTTTTAAAGCAGTATTAATACCTAAATTAAAGAAGCTATATAATGAAATTTTGGATGGAGAACAAATTCCGAGATCTTGGACCCATTCTTTAATTATTTTAATTCCAAAACCTAACAAAAATTTAATGGATATTGGGTCATACAGACCAATATCCTTATTAAATCAAGATGCCAAGATTTTCACAGCAATCCTGGCTAAAAGAATGAATAAATTTATAGCTAAATATATTAAAGAGGATCAATGTGGTTTTATTAAAGGCAGACAAATGGCAAATATTATTAGAAGGAATTTGAATGTTCTTTATGAAATGGGAAAGAGTACTACTAAAGCTGGGATGTTATCTCTAGATCTCTTTAAAGCTTTTGATTGTGTTCAATGGCCCACATTAAAAATTTTGTTAAAAAAATGGGGATTTGGGAAATCCTTTTTGGGAGTAATAAATCAATTATATTCAAAGGGCACTTCCTCAATAATAGTTAACGATGGATTGACCGAACAAATCACCCTAGGCCGGGGAACTAGACAAGGATGTCCTCTTTCTCCAGTCCTCTTTTGTATTGTTATAGAGCTCCTGGCAAATACTATAAGGGACGACAAAATTATTAAAGGTATAGGGAAAGATGGGGCAACTAAAATCAGTTTATTCGCGGACGATGCTCTTTTGACTATTGCAAACCCAATAGAGAATATTCAAAGAGTAAAAACTCATTTAGAAGAATTTGGAGAAATAACAGAATTATGTGTAAACTCGCAAAAATCAGAGAGTTTATTGTTCAATTAAACAGGGACCCGACTTACCGGGTCCGAAGTTGTGGCCCGCAGTCTGGCCGGTTTGCGGTTGGCTACAAGATGGCGCCAGCTCAGTGCGCCCAAAGCCCGCGCTGGGTGCCGGAGCCAATCCCGGGGGCCCAGCGTGCTTTGCGGCCGCGGGCATCCGGGTCCTGGCCGGCCCACGCAGGCGCAAAGCCGCCACCTGGGCAGCCTCCCTTAAAAGGGGGCCGCCCCCACAGGAAGCCCACCATTCGGCGCCGGCTTCCAACTACCCACCCACCCTCTCCAAAAGTCTATGTGTTGGTTGTTTTATGTAACGCAAATAGTGTTGTTGTTGTTCCTTTTTTATGTCTCATCACAGCTCAGGCGGTTTGGTGGCATTGGGATCGGATCCTGGCCAATATGGCTGCAGGACGGTGCCTGCCTGGCACGGATGCAACAGGTGGCAACGGCGGACCCAAGAGGGAATGCGGGTGTCCCGGCTCGGGAGGGACAACAAACGGCCTCTCCACTCAGCTCGGTGAAGGAAACCTCGAAGGAGTCTGCGCCCACGGGGGTTTCCAGAAGCTGAAAATCATGGGTGCTGCCACCTTTGGGGGGCGCCATCAGGCCCATCGGGGGACAGGTGGGTCCCCCGATAACGTCGGATCTGACCCAATGCCTAGCCAGAGTACTGCAGTTGTCACCATCTTAATAAAGCTGTGGCCTCCACAATTTGCCCACAATTCAGGTCTCCGTGTGTTAATGTGTTGCGGCAAACACAAGGCTCGGCGCTGGACCACAATGGAAAATATGACTTAAAGATGATTGAAAAATCCGGACTTAAACCGGGAAAAAGCATTAAATATCTAGGATTAGAACTCCATAAAGAATTCACTAAAACTAAAGAAAGAAATATTTCGAAATTAGAAGAAGAGATGAAAAACAAATTATTATCCTACTCTAAACTAAAATTATCGTGGTTTGGTAGAATTGCATTGATAAAAATGAAAATACTTCCAAAAATTAACTTTATTTTTAAAATGCTACCGGTCCAGCTTCTAGAAAAGGAAATTAAAACTCTCCAAGACATGATAAATAGGTTTTGTAATGCAGGGAAAAAATCAAGAATAAATAAAAGTCTATGGTATAGATCTCAGAAAGAAGGAGGAATAGGTACACCCAATATAAGAAATTACTATATAGCCAATCAACTCAGTTCTTTGGGGGAAATTCTCTTTAAACCACAGAAGCTAATATGGTGGGAGCAAGAGTCTTTGGATATAAAGGGGGAAATAAATGCATTATTATTCACGGAAGTTAAAAACAAAGTAAAGATTGACAACCCCCTATTGAATAGTCTAATTGTTACATGGAGAACATATAGAAAAACCTTGTCTCCGAAGGGATCCCCATTGGCTTTAGTTACTGACTTGGAAAGCTTTCCAGTCAACTTGAAGCATTATCTGGAGTTATTCAAAATTAAGAAAATAGCTACACTAAAGGATTGGATGCTCAAGATTAAAACAATTCAGGATATAAAAAATATTTTGCAACCCAGTGATTTAACATGGTTAAATTATATTCAACTAGGAAAATGGACGAAGAACTGGGAAAAAAGAAATAATCAAATCAGAGAGTGCACAAAATTTGAACACTTCCTATTATCGCTTGAGTCTGAACAGGAAAATTCAGAGAAAGGAATAACACGTAAAATATATAAAATACTAGGGGAATCATTAGAAATGAAGGAGTTAAATACCTTGAGAGAAGTCTGGAACCAAGATCTTAATGTACAGATAGAGAAAGAAGACTGGAAGAAAATTTGGAATATGAGAATTTTGAGATCATTATTGGTCAGGATAAAAGAAAACTACTTTAAATTGGTTTCTAGATGGTATTTAACCCCAGTTAGGCTAAATAGAATGAATCCTGCTTACTCTAAGACATGTTGGAAATGTGATAAAGAGCTTGGTACTTATTTGCATCTTTGGTGGGAATGTGAAATAGTCCAAAGGTTTTGGAAAAAAGTGTTTTTAGAGCTAAGTAATATGATTAAGATAGATATAGATTGTAATCCAGAGATAGCATTATTATCATTGTTAATAAGTAAAGATCATGATGTTACTACAAAGGAACTAATAGCATATTTTATGACAGCTGCTAGATTAATCATAGCAAAAAAATTGGAAGTCAAAACTAGAATTCAAGATGGAAGATTGGTATAATGAACTTTGGGATATAGCTATAAACGATAAACTGTCCTGCAGTTTAAAGGTTAAACGAGGAGAAATGAAAAAAGACATTTTCTACGATATCTGGGGTAAATTTTTAGATTATGTATTACTCGAAGGAAAAGGGAAAGAGTCCACGAATATCTCACGACAATTTTGGAGAAGAGAACTTTAAGAAGACTACTAGAAGAATAGAAGATGGAGCAATGAATAAGAATGCATGGATGGCCCCGTGGGATGGGGGTGCACTTATATTGTTTGTTGTAGTTTTTTTATTCTCTTTTTTCTTATGTTGTTTGTATGTAGTTTAAAACTTAATAAAAATATTCAAAAAAATAAATAAAAAAAACAACAACAAAAACGATACCATCAATCACACCCGTGGGTACACGGGAACAGGGACAGAACCAGGACAAGACCACATGACCGCGAACGACGTTATCACACAACAAACGTCATCTCAGAACAAGGAAGGACGTGAAATAACCGTCTTAGACACAGTTGAGAGAAACCAAGGTCTACCATCTAAAGCCCTAGCTGGGATAAAAAATGTACAGGGAAATCATTGTTTAGGTTGTTGGTTCCTACCTCCCAACTTTGTGACAAAGACCCACACTATGTGTCTGTCAGAACAGAACAGGAGAGGCATGGCAACCATCCTAATTACGAATTACTGCTACAAACCGCACTTAACAATAAGCAAGGAGGTCAAGAAAGCAGCAACTGGAATCACAAGCTCACAGGCTTCAGCTCTGAATAGCAAATACAAAGCCATGCCAGTAAGACTGTATTTCTTTAGCTACCTTTTCCCATTGGGCCGGAGATTCTTGTCACACCAATTGATGCAGCTACAATTGATCCAGTGAACAAATTATACCATGGCCAAGATGTTAAAGTAACCAGACATAACTCCGTTGAAACAGGGGTGGGGGGGGTGGATGCAAAGCACGACTCATACTATATAAAGTTTATTTAAAAAGGAATTCCTTACTTGAAAAGTCCAAAGGAACACAGTCTAAAGTAATATTTAACTGTCCGGGTATTACTTGCAGCTTGTTTTTTTCTGGTCTGTATGTGAAGGAAAGAAACCAATGAAGAAAAGGCCACCAACAATCAGAGAAACAACACAAGAGAGAGAGAAATAAATAAATAAAGGTATTGGAGGATTGTTTAACTAAAACGTCATGGAAACAGGGCTAAAAATGAGAACAAAGGCCAATCAACACTTTCTGAAAGTTTAAGGCACACTCAGAAGCCCAGGAATTGACCAGCACAATCACCCTGTCAACAGACTGAATTTCTACGTGACCCAGAGTCCTGCAAAGTCTGCTTCAACATCACACCCCTGAATTTTCAGTAGAACGGCTGTCTCTCTCACCTCCAACTGAGGTTGCAAGCTTCTGTACAGCTGCCTTAAAGGCGTATGTTAATTTGCACCAAATGTGGGGTACCAGATGCAGCTTGTGCACAGGAGACATGGGAAGGAGGGAGAACAGTCTGTGTGCCTGTGTACATGAACAACTGGGACTAAATCATGTAAAACCAAACCTCGCTAACAGCAATGCACAGCAAGAGAGAGGAAACTGTCACAATATGTAAAAGTTGACAAAATATATGTAATGTATATTTAACAGATAGGGAAAGAGAATTGTAAAATGGAGGCAGTTAGATTCTGCAGTCTCATGATGTTATCTACAAGTGCAAGGGATTAGTAATCACCAGCATGTTAAGTGATGAAGCACAGGTGGAATAGTTTATAACATCATGGTTGCATCAGATTGTGATTAGTGATGAGTCATATCTGATGGGGGGCTAAACTGTATATAAGCACTAGCTTGACTTATGTTAGATGGGACTGTTTATGGTGAGAGACAGTACCCCACACTCTGTTGGTTGTATTGTATATATTGATTGGTGTCATGCTGTTTGTATATTTGATGTATATATGGAATATATGAGTTTTTACTCTAATCCATGCTTTGTCTCTCCGTTTACTAAGTTCTGCTATACTTTATATCATTACTGTCACTTTATCTACACGCAACCGTAGCACACTCTGTGCCATATTCATTTGTTTATTGTTGATAGGGTTATGAGCTCCAGAACAGATAAAGTGTGTTTTGTATAAAGTTGTGTTTTGCAGAGGGGACGGTTTGGAGTTGGAACAGAGGCAAAGCGGAGCTGCAAAGGTTTTTCTCTCTGAGGCTTGGAAGCGAACAGAGGAGAAAGCAGCTGATAAAGGCAAGCCAAGCATAAACAGAGTGTTTTGAATCAGGGCAGTGGAGGCTGAAGCTGAAACAAGTGTTGCAGAAACGGCGGAAAAGCCGGCACTATCAGCGAAGATGGCAAGTATTAACTTATCTTCAATGCCTCTCGTTAAGCTGTCTGATAATAATTATCTGAACTGGTCTCTGTGTTTGAAGCATTTTTTGATATTCCATGAGCTGTATGAATATGTGGAAAATCAGCTGGAAGAACACTCAGATGAGCAGAGTTTAAAGGAGGATGCACAGGCATTGGCTATAATAATGTTGTCTTTGGAAGATTCGCAGTTTGTTTATGTGAAAGAGGCTAAAACAGTGTACCAAGCGTGGATAGCCTTGAGAGCTGCGCATATCAAGGACACAGCTGGCAGCAAGATATCACTAATGAAGCAACTGTTTCGGACAAGGCAAAGCCCAGGAGAAAATATTTCAGATCACGTAAGGAAAATAAATAATATTTTTCAGCAGTTGTCTGAAGTGGGCATAAGTCATGATGAAGAGTATAAATGCCTTGTAATCTTGTCAAGTCTGGATGAATCGTATGACAATTTAGTAATTGGGATGGAAGCGTTGAAAAGTGATGATTTGTCTGTCTCCTATATCCAGTCAAGGCTGCAGCAAGAGATGCTGAGGAGAGCTGACTCTAAAGTAAATAAAAAGCCTGTGCAAATTTCTGGAGAGACAATCCAGGTGGTAAGAAAATGGTACAATTGTGGGAGTGATAAGCATCTTTTACGTTTCTGTGACAAAGTAAACAAGAGACAGAAACAGAAGAGAGTTGCCGTTACACGCTGGAAGAGTGAAGGACACCAGGTGTCTTTAATTAATGAAAACAATGAACAGGAGTGCTCAAGGCAGGAATTATTTGTGGTAGATTCCGGAGCCAGTATTCATTGTGTAAACAAGAAGCATTTGTTTGAAAAATTAACTTTGTTTAACTCTAGAACGGTAACTTTGGCAGACGGAACACAGACGAAAATATGTGGAGAAGGTAAAATATTTTTTAAACCTCTCGAGTGTGTGTTTGAAAAAGTATTGTACATACCGTCTTTGAAAAATAATTTGTTGAGCGTGCCTATGCTTGTAAAAGAAGGATTTGATGTACAGTTCAGTGAGAGCAGCTGCAAAATTGTCAAGGATGGGAAGACAATTACCACTGGACGGCTGCACAACAATTTGTTTGTGATTAGCACAGCTGAGAGATCTTTGAACATGATTGATAATAAACCTCTGCATGACAGATGCATTCATCTGATACATCGCAGATTAGGGCATTTAGGATTTGAAAATATAAGGAAGACTCTGCAGCATGTGGAAGATGGGTCTGTGCAAAGCTGTAACAAATATTTAGATTGTCATGTTTGCAAAAGCACTAATATAAAGACTGCTCCCATAGCAAGGAAGAGTTTGAGAAAATCACAACATCCTCTACAGCTGGTTCATGCTGATGTAATAGGACCAATGGCAAATTCAATTGGTGGTGCCAGATTCTGCCTAGTAATAACAGATGATTTTTCTCGATATTCTTGGGTTTATATAATGAAGCACAAAAGTGAGGTGTTTGCTGTGTTTAGGAAATGGTTTGAAATGGCAGAACATCAGTACAAACACAAGATAGTAGCTGTTCAAAGTGATAGAGGCAGTGAATTCTTATCTAAACAGTTTGTTGATTATTTAGAGAGAAAAGATGTGAAACACAGATTGACTAACCCTGCTGCTTCTGCCAAACATGGTCTGGCTGAAAGGAAGAATGGAATTCTTCAGAACCTAATGAATGCAATGTTGGCTGATGCAAAGCTTCCCAGATGATATTGGGCTGAGGCAATGAAGTATGCCAATTATGTCTCTAACAGAGTATGGAGTTCAGCAGTTAATGAAGTTCCATATACTTTGTTGCATGGCAAGAGACCCACGCTAAATTTTCTTCGAATATTTGGCTCTGAGGCCTGGGTCTTAGTTCCGAAGAAATACAGGCAGAAGAATAGCCCAAAATCAAGGAAACTTATGTTTATTGGTTTTCAACCTGCTGCTAAATCCTGGAGGTTTTGTGATAACCATGGGAAAGTTTATATTAGCAGGTCTGCAACGTTTTGTGAGCAGAGAAGCTGGGAAGATATACATGCAAACAATGAGGTGTTTTTGCCAAGCATGTGTCCCCACACTGAGCCTGTTGCAGAAAATGCCAGTGTAGGAGGGGAGTCTACATCATTGCAAGATGGAAAAGTGGATGAGGAGCCAGTGATGATCAGAAAGTCTACCAGATTCAATTTTGGAGTGCCACCAGAAAGGTTTAGTATAAAATTTGTATCCCATGAGCCACAGTGTTATGAAGATGTACTGCAGATGCCTGAAGAGGAACAGAAGCAGTGGATGATGGCCATGGAAAAGGAGCATATATCTCTGAAGGAACGGCGAGTGGTTGCACCAGTGGGTGTCGCCAGACAGCAATGGACATTTTGCATGAGAAACAGGTTTTTCTCAAAGTAGGGCAGATCCTTGCTTGTACATAAAAGATTCTTTGGTCTTGATTGTGTTTGTTGATGATATATGTTTAATGGTGCCTGATATCTCACATGTGAAGTGGTTTGTGTCTTCATTAGGTAAAGAAGTAAAAATGAAGCATCTTGGTGAGATACAACATTATTTAGGGGTTGATATTTCAACTGATCCTGAAGGTAATTTCTATCTGTGTCAAAGTGACAAGATAGAGCAGCTAATACAGAAGTGTAAGATGGGAGACTGCAACATAGTCTCAACACCTATGGAGGTGGGGTTCAACAGAGACCCTGATGATGGGGAGTTTGGCAATGTTGAACTATATCAATCTGTATTAGGTTCATTGATGTATTTATGTTCCTGGTCTAGGCCTGATATTGCAGCAACTATCAACATATTGAGTCAATATGCTGCTAAGCCTTTGAACAAACACTGGAAAGGTATAAAACGTGTTTTAAGATACCTTAAGGGAACAATGCAAGAAAGGTTGAAAATATCCATATGTGATAACCTTGATCTGATTAGCTATGCAGATGCTGACTGGGGTTCAAGTCCAGAAAGGAGGTCAATGTCTGGATATGCCATTTTCTTAGGTAACTCATTATTTGTATGGAAGGCCCGAAGACAAAGGTACATTTCATGTTCTACTACTGAGGCAGAGTATGGGGCTGTGAGTGACTTGTGTTGTGAGTTAACCTGGGTGGTGCAGTTGTTAAAGGATGTAAATGTAAATGTTAAACTACCAGTCAAAGTGTATAATGATTCTTTTTCGTGTATTCAATTGACACAGAATCAGAAGGTCGGATCCAGAAGCAAGCACATTGGGATCCGTTACCAGAACGTCAAGGACTGCATAGAACAACATTTGATTGTGTTGGAATATTGTACTAGTGTTTACAATTGTGCTGATATATTTACAAAGCCTTTATGTAAAGAAAAACATGTATGTTTTAAGAAAAGGTTAGGTGTTGAAATCTGTTAAATATAGGAGGGGTGTCACAATATGTAAAAATTGACAAAATATATGTAATGTATATTTAACAGATAGGGAAAGAGAATTGTAAAATGGAGGCAGTTAGATTCTGCAGTCTCATGATGTTATCTACAAGTGCAAGGGATTAGTAATCACCAGCATGTTAAGTGATGAAGCACAGGTGGAATAGTTTATAACATCATGGTTGCATCAGATTGTGATTAGTGATGAGTCATATCTGATGGGGGCTAAACTGTATATAAGCACTAGCTTGACTTATGTTAGATGGGACTGTTTATGGTGAGAGACAGTACCCCACACTCTGTTGGTTGTATTGTATATATTGATTGGTGTCATGCTGTTTGTATATTTGATGTATATATGGAATATATGAGTTTTTACTCTAATCCATGCTTTGTCTCTCCGTTTACTAAGTTCTGCTGTACTTTATATCATTACTATCACTTTATCTACACGCAACCGTAGCACGCTCTGTGCCACATTCATTTGTTTATTGATGCTCATCAGTTCACATAGGCTGTTTATACATGACCCCTAAACTCCGCCGCAAATGGCTGCCAGCTCCAGAGCTTACAATTGTTTCCCCACCAGCTCCGGAGTTTGCAGAAAATTAAGTGCGACCATGCCCACCTTAGCGCGTCCCAGCGCACTTTTCATGTACCTGCTCTGGGAGGGTGAAAATCCCCTCTCCGGATCTAATCTGGTGAGTGCCGGGATCTCCTCACTTCTTCTTCTTTTTTTTTTTGCCTCCCGCCCCTTTAAGAGAATGAATCAGGACGATGGGAGGCTTGGACCAGCAAACGGAGGTGAGCCTGCATTCTTTTGTCCTCTTTTTTCTCCCTCCCCTCACGCAGACAGGATCAAGGAAGTGCGGAGCAGTGGGGACGCAGGAAGAGCAATGAACCCCCAAGATCTCTGGTCCGAATTTAAGTGGCCAGCGGATCTTAGGGGTTGTGTGAAAAGGCCCATAGTTCCATGTGAACCCAGCCAAAGACGGTTGCACGTTTTATGTTGCCCTTTGACATCTTGGTTGCCTACCTCCACATTGCTTCCAGCTGATCAACACCCTTCTTCCACTGTGATGTCCAGAACTGAGTCCAGAATGCCAGGTGGAAGCCACCAGGCTTGATGACCCTTGGACAAAACTCAGGGACGGCCTTCTCATGGCCTGAGTGCTATATGTCTTGGCAGGCCCATCTCAGCCTAGCATGGCTGCCTGGCCATCTCCAGGGCACTTACTTCTTATACTCTGCCAAGAGTTTCAACAGGTCATCCGTCGAGAGCTTGCCACTGTCCTGTTTGTAGAGAGGGGAGAATCTCCCTTCGAGGTCCAATGTGCCTTGGGAATCTTTGAAGACAGGCCTAGAGGGAGAAAGGGGTAAGAGAAGGCAAGCAAAAAGCAAAACAAACAAACAAACAAACAAACAAACAAACAACCTCTCAGACATTGAGCTGGTCTCCCCCTTTCAGATGCTCTTAGAGTTCCCTTAGGCCACCTCCCCTATGAGAAAAACCATGTGTGTTTGGGGCATCGTACTTCAGAAAGAAAGGTGACCGCAGGGGCAGGGGACAGAAGAGACCACCCTTCTCCAGCCTGGGGCTCTCCAGGTGTGTGGGGACTGCAATGCCCACAGGACATCAGCCAGCATGGGAGTTGTAGTCCCACGCCTCTGGACAGGGAAGGCTGCAAGATGAAGTTATGCAGAGGGAAAGCAAAGAGAAGGGTGTTGTCCTGCCTTTTCCCTCCAGTCTGGTATTAGATGGTGAGAATGACCTTTTCTGAAGGTAAATCTAAAGCAAAGTTAACAAGCAGTGCAACAAGTGCCCTGAATCTACACCTTGCAATGAGAAACAGTAATGAAGTCCTTTCAAAAGATTAACTTTTTTAAAAATAATAAAGTAGCTTTGCGATGCCTGGGACTGAGCCATTACTCTACACTGAGGTGCAACGTTGAGCGTGCACCTCACCCCAGGAGCTCCTGCTTAAGTGCTACATGGCTGCAGACGTGTTAAGAGGACCACAGGGTGCCAGCTTCTCACCTGACCTTTGTGCCACCTTCCTTTGTGTATGGGTGTTTAGACCATATTTCCCCTCTTCAAGACAAACAATCAAATTGCAATTGAGTAAGAAAAGACTCAATGAGTTGCATTTCAGCACATTTTGCAAACTGCTGCTGGGGCAGAAGCGCCCCAGAGGTGAGATTGGCAGAGGGCCCAAGAGAGAAGGAACCAGGCCAAGGAAACAAGAGTGGCATGGTTGTCCTTTGAGGGGAAGAATAATCTAACAGGATTTCCAGAGGGTGGCATCTCTTCCAAAGTTTTGAACAAAGCAAGGAAGCAAGCAAGTGACCTTATGCTAGATCTGAGAACAGATTGTACAGATTTTGGCTGAGGAGAGCAAACATACCACCCTCTCTCTTTCTCTGTGTCTGTCTGTCTGTCTGTCTGTCTGTCTGTCTGTCTGTCTGTCTGTCTGT
>JAHTLZ010000277.1:2095120-2106626 GCA_023846285.1 Phrynocephalus versicolor | reverse complement strand
ATAAATAAATAAATAAATAAATAAATAAATAAATAAATAAATAAATAAAAAGTCTGCATTGTCTAAATACACCGTCAATTAACATCAAATCCAGTAAACTTCTTTGGTAGTTAAATTAGTGATTCAGACTGTAAGTCTTCTACACTGAAGCAAACCCTCGGCAGATAAAAGGGACGCTTTGAGGGAGATTATTCGACTACAACACCCAGAATCCTCTAGCTGAGTACAGCATACCCTCTGTAGATTTTGGGGAGTTTTTGTCCAACATAATTGTAGGATACCATGTTGGAATGGGTCATCTTTCATCAAACTGACCAAAAGTTGGAGAATATATATGAGGTCCTTCTCTGGCTATATTTGACAGGGAGATTGTGGTGATCAAAGGCATGGGGCTCCTTCTTTTGGGAACCCCTCCTAGGACACCTGCCTTCCATCAACATGTCTAACCTGGAACTTTGGGGTGATTTTAAAAACCCAACTGCAAGTTCTTCCACCGTGTGAAGAGCTCTTAGCCTTGCCTTGCAAAATACTGACATGGTGTGGCGAAAAGGGTTAAAACAAGTATGAATATTTATTTTGCCATATCTCTGTGTCCAATCACCAAGCAGGTGGGAGTGGTTAAGAGTGTTATATAAGGGAACCTAATGGGGGATGTTCAGTTCAGTTTAAGTTGAGTTCAGTTGAGTTCAGTTTGTGTTAGAGCTGAGAGGAGTTCAGTTAAGAGACCTAAAAGTCAGTTAGATTGTCAGCTGGTCAGGTGGGAGATCCTGCCACTGAAAAGGGTCTGGTTTGGAAAGGAAACACGTTATAATATTTCATGTATGCAGTACAATAACACTGGCTAAAACTATCAAAATACTGATCATCTGATTGTAAACCAATAAATGTTTCATGTTTGTTTTAAAACTATATTACCTGGTGTGACTCTCTCTCTCTCAAATACATACAAATGTCCAGTTAATCTGGTGGTGGCAGCAAGTGAAAACCCAGTGTGTGCAAGGGGCACGTCCCACATGGTCCTTACATTCGTGGGTAGGTCCTTCACATGGTCGTTCAGGTGGGCGACGAGGTTGAAACTCAAGGCGTGGCAGTTTACCAGGAAATGCTGACTGCATTTTTCCTCAAAAGGTTTCACGTCCGGCTCTATTCCGGAGAAATCGAGTCTCTAAAATAAAGAAAGGAGATTGCTAAAACAAGGCAAGGGATGTTCTCCTGCTCAAAGGATGAGATACTCTGGGGAAACATCTGCCACGTGGTTTGATATTGCCTCAATCACTTGCTATCGATCTCTGTGCTGTATTCACGAAAGAGGAGAAAAGAGGAGCAGAAACTTTAAAAGGGTTTCCATCTTTTGAAAATGGCCTTTTGGGGTTAAGACAGAGCAGAGTCCTTATTTCTTGAACTGATAAAAAAGTATTGTCTTTCTGTCCATCCGTCCGTCTGTCTGCCTGCCTCCCTGCCTGTTCACCCACCCACCCTCCTACCCATCCATCCATCCATCCATCCATCCATCCATCCATCCATCTCTCTCTCTCCATCCATCCATTGATCCATCCATCCATGCATCTCTCTCTCTCTCTCTCTCCATCCATCCATCCATCCATCCATCCAATCCCAACTTTTGTAGCATGGCTTGCAGATCACAAGCCTGGGGGAACAGGCTGTCCCATTTCCAAACCCAGCAAGCGGCTCTGGCAGGGTCTCTGGGTGAATTGCCATGCCAGAACATGACGCCCAGTCTGTCAAGCACCCAGCACACCCCTCCCATGGGATGTGAAGGGGGGCCATGATGCTCCAGCCACAGCAGTGAAAATGACCTGGACTTCCGGATCGAACGAGAAGAGGTTCTGTCTCCCGTCATTTCGGCTGAGCTTGTTCAGTTGCTCCGTCTCTCTCCCATACTGGAACAACAACAAAAAAGGCTCGTCTCGGTGTGAGGCCAAAGGAAGGACAGGACAGGGGGCCTCTCCCCCCACCCCCCGCTTTCTCTGGTTGGGATTGGCCTTGTCCCATTGTCCTTATTACTCCCCTCATCCTGGGAATTGTTATTTGGTTTCTCAAGGCAGACCCTGAAGGGGAAGAAGCAAATATTTGCCCTACTTGTAGACATTTTCTGGCTGGACTACACATCCCAGAATCCCCAAGCCACTACGTCCACTCCCTGGTGGTCGGATCTTTCCACCTTCCGGCCTTGAGACCTGATGCCTGTGCTTTGGACCTGAAGCTCACCATTTGAGGCTGACTTGGAGCAAAAAGCTCGGAGAGATGTTTCTCTTTGGTGAGTTGGAGACCCACCTTCCAGAATCCCCCAGTGTGCAAGGACCCCAGCTGTCTCCACACATACACCCAGACTTGCATATTCTGTAGACGCTGTCGCTACCTTCATCAGCTCCGGGTGCATGCTCCTCTCTAAGCTTTCCAATATGTTCTCTGACTTTCCCAGGCTGGCCGACTCATCATCTGCAAAGTCACACAAAGGAAAGGTCCCCAATGATTGCTGAGGCGTGTGTGGGGAATGGGATGCCCCCCCTCTGGAAACAAGCCAGGAGCATCCAACTGGATGAAAACACAGGGTGACTTTCCAGGAAACCTCATGCTTGAGCATAAATATGTGTGTCTTTGTGCACAAAATCGGCTGCAGAGAGGCTAATTCAGCTTTTCTTCCCAAACAACTCTCTGTGGATTTGGGTGCAGAGAGAATAGAAACACAGCAAACAAGTTGCCTGCAGGGGCTTTCCATAAGGGGCCCTGAAACAGTAGGGGTTGCCAGGGGGCACCTTAAGGCTTTCTCTCCAAGGATCTGAAATGTGTTGCTTCTTCCCTGGCCTTGATGGACTTCCAGCGCTTTTACATCACACCAGACGTACTTCTGATGGCTTCTACAGACTGGTTTTGGAGCCACCCAGAACCCCTCTCTAATCCTGATGAATTTTGAAGGCAAAAACTGCCTTGAAAAACAAACTTGGCTATCCTTCTGTCAAGGGAACTGTTGAGCTTCGAAGGGCTCAACAGTTGTGTTTGTGTTTTCAAAATGAAGACCCCAAGCAGAGTCTTGGAGTCTTTCTTGCTTCCAGTAGATATTCAGGATGGAATTGAATGCCTGGTGAGCCATTTTTTTCCTGAAGGTCTACACATTCTCTCTGCCCACTCACTGGCCCAGACCCCGGTTATCCTGAAAAAAATGCACTGAGCATCATGTGCCTTTTGGAAATGGCCTACAACAGATCTTTCCCACAAGGCAGATTTTGGAATCAGTTTAAAGGAATACAGCCCCCACCCCCAGTGTCCCCCAGTCCACTCAGGCTTGCCACCAACTCACCTGGCATGGACTCCACCACCTCCTTCTTCTCTTGCACCAAACTTTCTGCGTTGACCTGGATGATCTTCCGCAAGGTCACCATCCAGTCTTCCATCTCTGGCTCACTTTCAGCAGCCAGGTAGTGGCTGTACTTGTCCAGCATCTTGAGCTCAAATGCATGGCGCCGCATCTTAGGACACTGGCCAAGGAAACGGGGAGAAAGGAAGGCCATGAGGTCTGTTAAAACAAAGAGGGGACTTGGGATGCTCCTTGCTCCTTCCGGTCAGTTTCGGTGGCTTGCAAACCCTGTGCTTTAAAAACCAGAAAGAAAGTCTTGGCTGAACTGCGTGGTGGCAAGAACCATACCTGCATGACGTCAATGCACGAGTCCAGGAAGATGCACCCTTTTGACTCCTTGGAGATCTTTTCATCCTTGTAGGAGTTGAGGATATAGGAACCGTCCGGGAGCTGCGTCAGGTAGAAGTACCTTCGTTTGAATACCTGAGGAAAATATTTATGTGTGTGTTTCTTTCCTTTGTACCAGCAAGTGCACCTAAGAGGAGGGGACCCCCATTCAGATTTTGCATGTCCAGGTAGCAAAGGAGCCCCAACGTCCACCTCTCTCTGGAGACGTTACATTTGTAGAACACCAACAATTGGGATGCCTCAGGTTGCATGGCCACTGATGCAGAGTGTTTGGGGATGCTGGGAGTTGTAATCCTTTAAAAAAAACCTAGCCACATGTCCTCCTTACTTCGGTGTTCCTGGCAAAACAAGAAAACAGGTATAAGGGGCACCTGGACTTCCTCACATATTTTGTTGTGGAGGGTTATTTATTTATTTTTAGTTATTATGACATTAATGTCCCGCCCATCCGGCCATTGAGACTAAACGTGGAGGCTCTGCACGGCCAACATAGCTGGGAATTCTCTTCCCAATCTGGGTGGTTGACTTTCTCAGCCGGTGCACGACAGCACCACCTCTTGTGGAAAGCGGTTCCATAATGTCAGGCAGAAATATTAACTTCCCCCGTCCCCTTTCCAGACCTGTTGCTCTGCCTTTCTGCAAATGTTACCATGAGAAAAGAAGGAGCACAATTTCTCCCTTAATGTTCCCTCCACGTCATAAACAAATTCCTCTGTCGGCTTTAGCTATGTTGCTCTCCTCCTCCAAAACACCAAATGCCTTTTCCATACAGAAGAGGTGGGCTCCTGTCCCTCAATTGTTTTAGTTGCCCTCTTCTGCACCTTTCCCAACTTCTTCTTGAAGTGTAACAACATTCGCCTGTTGAGGCAAAATAAAACAGTCCAAGGTGTCCTGTGACACCCAAAGGTTGATTGGGCGTAAGCTTTGGTGACCCAACCTCTCCCTCTCAAGTCTAAGAAGGACCAAGGCCACTAACAAGCCTCTTAGCCTCCAAGGTGCCATGGTTGTTTTTTCTAACTGTGCAACAGATTTTGGTCCCCAAATCCACCTGGGAAATCCATGGTTCACAAGCATCGCCTGGACACTACGACCTCCAGGCATCACATCCAAGATGGGCCAGGAACGGCTCCTTTCACGACCAAGGATCTGGGCTCCATTCCCATCCAAAGTGGAGGGAATTGGATGGGAAGGAAATATGGTAGCAAGAGAGGTGGGCGGATGCATAAAACTCGAGTAAGAGGATGTGTGCAGGTTTGGACTTCCAATGATGCGGCTGCTTCTGCTGACACAGTACAAACTACCCCATTGATTTATAGCCAACCAGCAGCCTCAGCAGCCTGGCAGTAAGATGACCCACAATCAATGATGGAGGTCATTTGAGAAACCCACATCCAGATTCAAGGCTGCTTGAATCCCAAATAATTTGTGCAGTGCACTATCCTGGCATAATAAAACCACAACAAACCATGGCAAAAGAAGCAATGGTTCTAGTTTTGGAACAGTTCCCTGAGTTGCCATCTCAAAAAAAATGTGTTCCATCACATCCAGATTCAAGGCTGCTTGAATCCCGAATAATTTCCCACCACCACCACTCACTCCACAAAAACAATGAGTCCCATATTCCTGGGGGGGTAGGGTAGGATGTCACCAGTTAGTCTCACCTTCATGGTCACGGTGATGGTGCTGTTGAAGTTTGCTTTGTAGAGCCAGCCCTGCTTTATCACACCACCCTTCTGGGAACACAATGAGGAAGAGTCCTGGGAGAATAAACCAGAGGCATTGCAGTCGGGGGGGGGGGGACAGAAACAGACAGAGGCTGAGATCCTGTCTCTAAGCGGACGCAAGTGACAACTAGAGTAGACCCACGGAATCAGTGAGGATTGGGTGTGTCAACTTATCCACAATTTCCATTGATTCAAATGGGAGTGTTCTAGCTGTGACTTATTAGGTGAAGCAACCCAATTTTGTCCTGAGATAGAAAGCCAAATATCAGCACAGGAAACATTCAGTAGTAGAGACTTATATTTAGTTAGACAATTGGTTTACAGAAGGGCACAGAAATCAGGAGCTGATTGTGGAAAAGTTATTATTTTTTCTGAAAGAACACTCCTTGGCTAGCATGAAACTTGGATTTATGGCACTGTTGTTGGTGGAGAGAGGAAATTTGTTTCGGGGTGGGGGGGCTCTGGGAATTACCGTTTGAAATTTCACAATGCCCCCTCCTGCACCCGGCCCTAATTTGGCTGCCTCACACATGGCAGTCCTGCTCCACTGAGGGAGCAAACAAGAGATGAGCACGATTCTGCCGGTTTGGTGGTTCGAGACAGTGCATTTTTTGGCCAAAGAGGTATTTGGGGGTTTCCAGCCCCGCCTCCTCTGGGACACACCCACTCAGAGGCAGCACCCGGAGGGGACAAGGCAGGGAAATACCTCTGAATGGTCATCTGCCAAAAGAGGCGGGGCTGGGAAGCACTGGACCAAAATACAAAAAAAATGAACCTGCACGAACTGCCAAATCGGTGGTTCACACCCATCTCTCATGAAACCAAATGCAAATCAGCTTTGCATCCACAGTCAAAACAAAAAGCAATTATGGGAAAGAAAGGCTATCAGCTCTCCATACCTCTTATTATACCCAGTT
The DNA here is from genome assembly GCA_023846285.1 of Phrynocephalus versicolor. NCBI lineage: Eukaryota > Metazoa > Chordata > Lepidosauria > Squamata > Agamidae > Phrynocephalus > Phrynocephalus versicolor. Next base: position 2,100,261 of record JAHTLZ010000277.1, on the reverse strand, counting down.
AGGTGTGGCCATTTTGAAAATGGAAAACAGCCTGGCTTTAAACAACCCCAGGGTAAAGTGGAGATGTGAGCTCATGAACCCTGGGAAACAAATACTCTGTGCTTTTCTCTCCTCCATCAACACCCCCTGCATGGCATTCTGGGAGCCCAGTGCCTGCAAACCTTTATTACCGCTAAAAATTATATTTACAATTTGCAGTGGTGCCAGTGGCAGAGTGTCCTGGGCACTCATGTTTCAAAGACAAAAGAGGAAGTCCAGATTAACTCCAGATTAGGTCACCTGGGATACTTTTCAGGGTGGTACGTACACAACACCCACATCGGCCTCACTCCTCGCTCTCTCTCTGTTTTTTTAGAGCAACCCCAAGGGCCCAAACACAAATAATGTGCAGTGGCTTATTTTGCTCCGGAGGCCTGCAGTCACAGAATCTTGTGAAGGCTGCAAAGAGCACAGAACCAGCAGCAAAGGGGGCAGGGGACGGAGGGAGGACGCAGAAAAGGGTGCAGACATGTATGATCACCCCAGGCTATTCTCTGAAAAAGACAGTTGGTTCAACGTCACAAATCAATGAAGAGACACCGAACAGGCAGAGACCGAAAGCGACAAACAGGCCTCTATAGTATTCGGGGCTTGAAAATGTTCTGCAGCCTTTGGAACGGGTCATGCCCAGGAGAAGATGCTAAGATGGCCCACAGGCCCTAGTGGGAAGTGCCACATCAGTGTGAGCATAGGTCCACTGGCCTAGTGGTTAGGGCTAAGGGCTGGTTTTGAACATGGACACCAATTGCAGATGTTTGCCAAACCACTCTGAAGGTCAGCCTCTGTCCCTACTTTCTCCTGGACTTCTACCTTATGAAGAAGACTCTTTTAAGGATTACGGGGGGCATCATTTTCAGGAATGATTCCAACACTCCAAATTGCTCTCTTTACTTATTCATTTACTGCACTTTTAAAACATCTACTAAACGAGGTTCGCAGTGCTTCTTGTCTGTAAGTTGAGTCATGGCTACTGGACTTCTTTTTGAGAGATAGAAACGTTTCGCTGTTCATCCAAACAGCTGTTTGGTTGAACACCAAACCGATGAAGCTGTTTGGATGAACAGCAAAATGTTTCTATCTCTCAAAAAGAAGTCCAGTAGCCGTGACTCAAGTTCCAGATAAACTCACCTGGATGACTGAGAATCTTCACAGACATAGTGCTTCTTGGCCTTCATTACACAGTAAGCATTACAGTATATGTTCTGCTTAGATACCCTCCCAGAATCCGATAGGGGTGGCCACCCCGCCACCCCTATCGGAGGGTAGGGGTGGCGGGGTGGCCATCATTTACAGGGAATCCCTTTACTTTAGCAGTTCTGCGACAATGGTGCGTTTGGGGGTCGAATGCCTCCATCTATCAGTGGGTCAGCAAGATAAGTTTGGCATTGTGCTGGTGTACCGTGCTCCCCGCAACCCAGCACAATCCCTTCCAGAGATCGCTGAGTTCATCTCGGCTGCTTTGTTGAGATCCCCCCACCTTCTGGTGGTTGGGGACTTCAACTTGCATGCCGAGGAGGAACTCTCTGGTGCAGCTCTGGAATTCATGGAATCCATGACTTCCATGAATCTATCTCAGCATGTTGATTGCCCCACTCATAGAGCTGGCCACACCCTGGACCTGGTGTTTTCCTCCATGTCGTCAGATTCATGTCTGGGGGTTAGGGGTATTTTGCCCCTGCCCGTGTCATGGTCGGACCACCACCTGCTAAAATTTTCCCTGTCGATCGCCCCCCAACCCCACGGGGAGCCCCGGCCATACATCTGGGCCCGCCCCCGTAGGCTTCTGGACCCTGCCAGGTTCATGGAGGCCTTCGGGGAGCTTTCTGGCGGTCTGGCAGACGATCCGGTCAACGCCCTAGTGGAGAGGTGGTATGTGGGTACCACTGGGGCGGTGGACCAGATTGCCCCCAAGCGCCTCCTGTGCTGTGGAGACCACTCCTCTCCGTGGTATACGGCGGAGTTGCGGTCGATGAAACAAGAACGTAGGAGACTGGAGGTCATTTGGAGGGCAAGCCGGACAGAAGAGAATAGGGCTGCTCTCAAGCAGCTGACTGGCCGCTATCTTTGTGCGATCAGGGACGCTAGAAGATCTTATGCCTCCCTGAGAATTGGCGAGGCCTCGAACCGCCAGGCGGAGTTATTCCGGGTGGTTCGGGACCTCTCCAATCCCAGTCAGCTGTGGCCTCCTCCTAGTGATTTCACTAGTGAGCAATTTGCAGCCCATTTTAGATCAAAAATTGAGCCCATCCGTTCCAACTTGCCCCCCAGTTGCTCTAGCCCATCCTCTGAGATCTCTGCGGCCTCACCCCTCCGTTCTCCCCTCTTGGATGAGTTTGGGCCGGTGTCCCCGGCGGAGGCCTCCAGAGCCATGGCTTGTTGCCGGCCGGCGGCCACTCCCTTTGACCCTTGCCCGGCCTGGCTTATTAAATCTGCCGAAGGGAACATGCCTGAGTGGGTTTCCGCTATTGCCACGGCCTCTTTTAGGGAGGGATGTTTCCCTACCCGTCTAAAGGAGACCGTGGTGAATCCCACTCTCAAAAAACCTGGCATGGCATCGGACGATTTATCTAGCTATCGTCCGATTGCCATTGTTCCCTTCCTGGGCAAGGTTGTCGAGAGGGTGGCTGCTGTCAGGCTTCAGTCATACTTGGAGGTAAACCATATCCTGCACCCCTTCCAGTCTGGATTCAGACCTCTTCGCGGAACCGAGACTGCCCTGGTCGCTCTGCAGGATGACCTCCTCAGGGAGGCCGTCAGGGGGTGTTCCTCCCTGTTTGTTCTCCTTGATCTCTCAGCTGCCTTTGATACCGTCGACCACGGTAACCTACTGGTCTGGCTTGCGGAGGCGGGAATTGGTGGTCTGGCCTTGGCCTGGCTCCATTCCTTCCTTGGTGGCCGGACTCAGCGGGTTCAGCTGGGTGATGTCTTGTCGGCTCCTTGGACTCTCCCTTGTGGGGTGCCCCAGGGGTCGGCAATCTCACCCATGCTGTTCATTGTTTACATACGGCAGCTGGGGGAGGTCATCAGGAGATTTGGAGTTCGCTGTCATTAGTACGCTGATGACACACAGCTCTATCTCTCCTTTTCGTCCTCTGCAGTGGAGGCAGTTCGCTCCCTCGATTTGTGTCTGGAGGCCATTCTGGAATGGACCAGAGATAACCGGCTCAAACTGAATCCGGAGGTTCTGTTCTTTGGGGCGCTCTCATCTGGGTACAATGGCCCCCTCCCTATGCTGGGGGGTGTTTCCCTCCAGCCTACAGACAGGGCCAGGAATCTGGGCGTGGTCCTGGACTCAGCCCTCTCCCTGGAAGCCCAGGTGATGGCTGTCTCCAGGACCGCTTTCTTCCACCTCCGCAGGATCGCCCAGATCCGCCAGTACCTCGATGAGTCCTCCCTGAGGACAGTTGTGCAGGCCTTGGTGATCTTGAGGATCGACTCTTGCAATGCCCTCTACGTGGGGTTGCCCTTGACCCTGGTCCGGAGGTTACAGCGGGTGAAAAATGCGGCAGCCAGGCTGGTGGTGGGTGCCCGTAGATACGAGCACATCACCCCAGTCCTGGCTCGCTTGCATTGGCTCCCCGTTGTCCTCCGGATCAGGTTCAAGGTCCTGGTTTTGATTTTCAAAGCCCTCCATGGCTTGGGACCAGAGTACCTGGCGCAGCATATCTCCCAAAGGACAACTGGGGCCAGACCCACGAGACTGGCTCAGGCGCGCTCACTGAGGGTGGCCACACCCAGAGAGGCGCGGAAATTGCGGACGCGAGACCGCACCTTCTCTGTGGTGGGCCCCTCACTTTGGAATCATCTCCCCAGTGAGCTGCGCCTGACAGAGTCCCTGCCCGCCTTTAAGAAGGCCTTGAAGACCCACCTCTTCAGAGAGGTGTTTGGCGACCTTTTCAGTTAGTTTGGTTGTCTCTCTCTCTCTCTCTCTCTCTTTTTTTTTTAATACGCCCGGGCCCTGCCGCCATCTTGCCTTCCCGCTTTGTTTTCTGTTTGTGTTTTATCACTTGTTTTTATTGCTGTAAGCCGCACAGAGTTCCCTTTGGGAAGATGTGCGGGATACAAGATTAATAATAAATAAATAAATAAATATAAATTAAAGCACTCTCTGGGCAGTTTACAATTTATTTAAGCAGGCTACATCTATGGAGGTAAGATTTGGCAAGCTTTTGAGCTACACAGATGGCTTCATTGGGTGTTATGTGGAAGGACTGATACAGGTCACTAGCTCCTTCAGCCATGGTTACCTGGCTAGAGATGGCAAAATACCTTTAATCTTTCCCATCTGATATTTTGAGCAACCTGCGGGGGTCACTGAAAAATTGGGGGACAATCCGAAACTGAGATAAGTGTTGTGGCTAAGTCCAGGGTGTAGTGGGTGGAAATTTAAGTATCATATTTTCCTGTCTATAAGTTGCCCCCACGTATAAGATGACTCCCATTTTTCAAACCCCAAATTACAGTTTTGCAAGTGTGCAGCTCTCTCCTCAGCTTACTCCCATGGATAAGACCACCCTCAATTTATAGCCTAACAATTCTAGGCAAAAATAGTCTTATACATGGAAAAATACTGTAGTTTGCTTCTTACCTCATCTTTTTCAAAGTCTTCATCAATTTCAAAGATGTGGCTGGGAATTTTGTCAGGTCTGAAGGATTTGCTAAGGAAACACAAACCCCTTTCTGAAGTTAATAATCAAGAAGAAGTTTTAAAAGTGCCTCGAAATATCTTGCCTAGTAGAGTCAAAAAATGAGGGATCCATGGAAGGTACATCCAGTATCACTACAAGAGGTTTGGGGGGTACCTTTCACAGAGATGTCGCCTCTGTTAAGAAAGACAACGTAGTTACACGATGAAACCTGGACATCTAGGTTCTAATAATTATCAGAATCTGTTCTAATAATGATTGCTATTATGTATTTATTTTGTTTTTATATGTAGCCCATCTTGCTCCTGTTCTATGTTTTTGTTATATATTGTTTACTAGTTATTGTGTTTTTATCTATATACTTGTGCTTATCTATGATATTGTATTTTACTGTTTATGGTTTTGATTTATGTTCAGTTTGTAAACCGCCCTGAGTAGCCATGTAGCTAGATGGTG
>JAHTLZ010000277.1:2038128-2083228 GCA_023846285.1 Phrynocephalus versicolor | reverse complement strand
TGTGTGTGTGTGTGTGTGTGTGTGTGTGTGTGTGTGTGTGTGTGTGTGTGTGAGCTTCCCCTCCCTCCCCCTGCCCACTCCTTGCTTCGACGAGCCTCCTCGTCCCCACCACGCAAGACGGCGAGAGCGCGCCCAAGCATGTGCAGAGCGCCGAGGGCGCCGAGCTGTTCGGGGATGGATGCGGTGGAGCGCGCGCGCCGGGGGAAGCAAGGAAGAGAAGGCGCCCGGGGCCCATCACCACGTGCGCCCGGCGGCCCCCCCATCCCCCCATCCCTCCCTCTCCGCCCGCCTCGGGCTCACCGTCCCCGGCGCTCCGCCGCGCACCGCCTCGGAGACGCTCTGCCGGAGCTCGGCCGCCGTGCCGGGCTTGCTCAGGCGCTTGGTGAACTTGCGCACCTCGGCCATCGCTGCCGCCGCTCGGGCAGGAGGAGAGGAGGGTGCCGGAGGAGCCCCGCGGGCTGGGGCGCTGGATCGCCGGCCCCTCCTTCCCGGGCGAGCGGCCGCGGGTGGTGGGGGGGGGGAGGAGGAGCAACGAGGAGGGGGCCGGCGGCGGAGCGCAGCAGCTCCCCTCCCCGGCGCAGACAAAGGAAGCCGGGGGCGGGCGGGCAGGCGGGCGGGCGGGAGAGCAGCGCCGCCAAGAGGCCCGCGCGCATGGAGAGCCGGATCGGGGCGAGGGGGTCTCCCCTCCTTCGGGACCCTCCGCCTCTCCCCCGCAACCGCCCGGGTAAGCCCCCCAACCGAAAGATCTTGGTTAAGGGGGCTCCCCTATTGTCCTCCCCCCCTTGCACACTCCCACACCCTCCCTCCCCCGCTTACGAGGCTTACCCCCCCACCCTCTGCATCTTGGCCCCATCCAGCGAGGAGACCCCACAGCCAGGAGCCGCCGCGGGAAAGTGACAACCCCCCGCCGCCGCCCCCCAGGTCTGGAAAGCCAAAGGCGGCCCAAGGAACACCGTCCCGACGGGGAGGAGAGGCGCCCCGGCTGGGCAAAGAGGAAACCAACCCCTGCGCCTCCCTCCTCCTTGCCGAGTTTTTATTTTGCTTCGAAAACGTGGTATTAAAGCTTTCTTTCCTCAATTCGAATTAAAAGGATCTGTACCGCTGGTTTTTGCAGGACTGCTTCATAGGATCCAGCGCATCTCTGTCCACCTTTTTTTTTTCCTAGGGAAAGAGAGCTACCCAGGGGGCTGGTAAGGGTTAAGAAGCCCCATCCTCTAAACCGGATGTTTAAGAAACAAGTGTTTGCAACATTTCAAGGTGAATACCAAGGAGAGAATTTACAGTTGCAAAAGGAAGCAGATTGTAACCTTTCCCAACACCAGCCTCTATATTTTATTTATTTTTAACTTGTGTTGTTAGCAAATGGGAAACATTTGAGATACTTCAGGAAGAAGAAGAGCAACAAAACTGAGTGTCAGGCCCTCTGCAGTTGCAAAGAGGAGAGGACCCCTGCCTTTCTTTTAATAGCTTGCATGACCGTCTTTGCGGGCAAAAATCAAAGAAAAACCAAAGACCCCAAACATGTGGCACCTTAAAGACGCACTTTCCACTTCTTCAGACATAGAGCAGCAGAACGTTCCATTAAAATATGAAATCTGGAAGTTGAGTCATGGCTCCTGGACTTCTTTTTGAGAGATAGAAACGTTTGGCTCCTCATCCAAACAGCTTCCTCAGTCTGAATACAGCTAGTGCGAGTCCTCCTTCTTATAGTCAGCTTTGAGCTCTTGTCACCCTGGTCTGAATTAGGCTCATAAGATGAACAATGGCCTGAATAGGCTCGTTAGGGAGACAATAGTATCTATAGCCTCAAGGTGCCACATGTTTTGTGTATTTTGCTTTGCTTTGCTTTTTGCCTGCAGTTCTTGGATAGACTAACCCAAGCTACCCTCTCTGATGACAGTCTTTCAAAGTGTTGCCTTGGCCTGGGGGATTTTTTTGGAAGGAGCATCCTCCTCCTTGGAAATGTCCCCAAGTCATAAAAAGGGAGGAGCAGGGCAGACTTCCCCAGAGTCCCCTTCTCCCCCCCCCGACCAGGTGGCCAACGTGGCACCCCCCCCTCTCTCCCTCCCTGTTTGAAAATTCATCCCAGAACCAAAGAAACGGCCACTGGCCACAAAGAGGCCCCTGGGAGCTGCTCTGGTTCGGGGCCACTTGAGCTGCCTTCCTGGCCGAAAACCGACGCTCCCAGATGTGTTTGAGGGAAGGGGCTGTGATCAAAAAACAAACAAACCTGGAGGATCCTCCAGATTTTATCCAGACGTTTTGGAGAAGGTAGCCGTGTTAGTCTGTGAAAGAATTCCAGGCAACAATCGAAGAAAAACAAAACAAAAGGCACAAAACATGTGGTCCCTTAAAGCTTAACTTTCATGTTTTAATGGGGAGGTTCATGGGCACCTCCACGTCTTTCAGACACACAGGGGACCCTCCTCGTATAACAGACAGCTTGTATAACATAAAATCTGTGCAACATAAAAAATTCTGGAGATAGGGGAAATTTGATTAACATAATCTCCTATGGGGAAAATCCGTACAACATAAAAATGGGATTACTCCATTTTCAATGCATTCCTATGGGAAATTTGTATAAAGGAAAATTTGCTTAACATAATTTCATTTGGAACGAATTAATTCCTTTATACAAGGTACCACTGTATAGGAATTTGCAACTGGGCTTGAATGAAAATGCACCTCCATACAACAGCCAATGAATATTTGGCATGAAATGTATATCCCACTACATATTAAATTGCACACCTCATTCTGCTGCTGTATGTCTGAAGAAGTGGTCCTGTTCAAGCGTCAGTTAGCAAAAAGACCAGTCACTTTGTGTCTGAGATTAAACCGCATCCACCTATGTGAAATCCAGTGTTTTATTCAGCAAAAAAAAAAAAAAAAGCTATTTTACGAGTGATAGTTAAAAAAACCTCCACTTGCTCTTGAAATCTGCAAGCAGCCTCTTCGGCTCCATATTCTGAGGGGCCATTTTGCAGCAAAAATAATGCCCTCCAAAGGGGATGAGCTGGCCAACAAAACAGGACAGGCTTGGAAGATGTTAGAATTCAAGGTTTGCCCCACGGCTGGGATACATTATTTTTGTGGACTACAGTTCTCAGATTCCCCCAGTCAGAATGGATTCTAGGCCTTTTGGCCGTTACTCACCCCCTAAACGTGATCCTGCCCCTGCTGATGGTTGGATTACGCCAGTCTTTCCCCCCACTCCCCCAGCTTCCACCCGCCTTGTAGGCAACAGCTGAAGACCCATCTTTTCAGCCTAAACTTTTAATGGCCACGATTGAGTCCCTGAATTCCCTCTTTAGATCATTTTTAATATTTTACATTGTTAGCTGCTCCATGTATTTTAACCAGTTTTACCGTTTGCTTTTGAACACACAAGATGCTATTGTGCTTTTACTTCTGTTCTTTTAAAAACGTGGGCTGAGTCAGTTCCCCCCCTCCTCCGGAGAAAAGTCGCCTATCAATAAGACAAATAATAAATAATAAGAAGGCGGATGCTTCGCCAAAACCTGTAGAGGTTATGCTCACTCAGTTGCTATTAAATTGTGCGTCTGTTTGTGGATTAACTGAAAATGAACGGAGTAGTGGTGGAAGGAAGGAAGGAAGGAGCGAATGAAAGGAAGTGGGTGTGGCATTCTGGCTGAAAGCCAGCCAAGGCTGCCATACTTCCTGTGGAAAGCCCCGTGTCTTCTTGCAATTTTAAACGCTGAGAGCCATCTAGTGGAAACATAAGATGCTCTGAAATTGAACTAGAAATTCATCATCACACCGAACAACTGACTCTCCAAGCATGTAATGGGCTTAAGCTGCAGGAAGGCAGATTCAGGCTGAATACTGGGGGGGTGGGGGTGGGGGGGACCTCTTAACTGTTAAGAGGAAGATGACCATGGAGACCATGACCTCAAGAGGCGAGGAGTGCTCCTCCAACCCTGGAGGCCTTCAGAACACTGGACAACCATCTGTCCTGACTCAGTTTCAACTCAACAGCCTGACAGACCCCCTTTCCAACTCATTTATTCTATTATTCTAATTGTGGGATCAAATCATTAGGTCAATTAGTTTCAAGAGCCACCCAGTCCTCATATCTGGCCCACTTCAGCCACAGTCTGCTTGTCTGCCTGCAAATTTCATACCATCTTTATTTGATGAAGTCTGTCATGCTCAGAAGCTTCTTTGAATGAAGGTACAGTGGTACCTTGTATGAACGAATTAATTCATTCCAAAGGAAATCCTGTTAAGCAAATTTTCCTTTGGACAAATTTCCCATAGGAATGCACTGAAATCAGATTAATCCTTAATTGCAACCATTTTTCTGTTGTAAAAGGCAATTCTGTTAACCCATTTCTCCCTATCTGTGGAATATTTTTTTCTTTAAGCAGATTTTCCGTTAAACAAACCGCTCATTATACGAGGGTCCACTGTATTATCTAATGCAGAATCCCGCCCCCCCCACCAATGGATCAAACAGCTAAGTTTTCTCCTGGTGTTTTTTTTAAATTTTTGATTGTGTGTGTGTGTGTGAGAGAGAGAGAGAGAGAGAGAGAGAGAGAAACAACATCCTTGAGCAGGAGCAGACTTTGCCTGAAGCAAGAGGGTGACTGGCAAACCTCTGGACGGCTGAAAAACAAATGCATTAGGAAATGTGCAAGGGGCGCTGCTGCAAGAAAGAGCACCCCCCCACACCAAAGAAAAGCAGGACAAAAGGCAATCTTTTCTTCAATGACCCATTTTTAATGACACGTCTTTCGCATTCTTGAACAGCAACCATCAACAACATCTAGAGAGCAGCATTGTCTCCCAATGTCATTTCATTGGTAAATTTTAAGACTCTGTACAAATACCTTTTTAAAGTCCAGTTAGCTCTAAACAACAGACCAAAAGAGAAACAAAAACAAAAAAACCCCCTAAGTTTAAACTACAATGCTTTTAAAAAATATGTAAACAGTTTATTTTACATTGTTGTAAAATATAGGAATTGTTCCTAATGCAGCTTAATTTTATATATATATACATATATATTATGGTGAGCATAACCCAGTGCTCTTGGAATAAGGAATGGGAGTCTCTTTCATAGAAATATTGTGCTCCAGTGTGCAAATAAAAATAAAATTATATATTAAGAAAGGAATCTAGAGTGCACGACGATTAGAAAACAACAAACCCCCCACGTTATAAAACATTGGTACATGGTTGCAGCTAATCCATCCAAGGCAAGGAATGAGGAGCAAGAAGGGAAGCAGAGAAAGTCAAGGACGTAGCCAAAAATGCAGCTCATTGACACAAACGGGGAAAGAATTTTTAAATCAGCTCTGGCTGGCCAACTGGGTAGAGAAGGCAACCTGTCCCCCCCCCCCCCCCCCAAAGCACACAACACCTCTCTTTTTCGGGCAGAGGGAAGGGGCATTAAAATTATTTCTCCACCTTCCCGATTTGGTATAAGCAAACACCCCATCCACAAGGCACAAGATATCTCAATGCCTCTTTCCTGCCAAATCCTGTTCATGGTGACTGTGAGGGAGCAAAGGGTGGGTTCAGGAAATTCGACCTCCCAACGCCCGCCACCTCTCTGCTTGCGCTCCCCTCTGCCCCTCTAAAAGCCAGGGGGCAGGGAAGGTTCGCCCACTCGGGAGGCTGCTGTTTCCTCCCCACCTCACTCCCACGGAGGTGTAAGAGAGCAGCTTTTGAAACGAAAGAGTCTGAAAGATAAGCCGGCCTCTGAAAGCTCTTATTATTTATACGTTGCCCCAGGGACCGCATGATTCACGTTCAGGTACCACGATCACAGACGGGCGCTCTCCAAGTCACCCGTGATTATCCTCATTATTATCATTTTTCAAAACACATTTTTCTTCTTGTTAATGAAGACTTTGATGGCTCCTGTGAAATCAGCCGACAGGAGGACTTCGGTGTGATCTGTCTTCAGGGCTCCTGGGAAGAAAAGAGGAGGAGGAGGAGGAGGAGCTGTTTTTGAGAGACTTAATCCCAACGCAAAGAGGGACTTAATCCAAATGCAAAGCAACGAAGCACCTACCAGAAGGAATGGGATCTGCTGACTCCGAGTCTTCCATTTTGCTCTCGGGCTCGGGCTTTTCCGATGGCTCCGAGAGGACCATCAAGCTGGGGTTGGGGGCAAAAATGGCGGAGGTGACCACGGCATTGTGGGCTGGAAAGAGAGAGAAACCCATCGAGGGTCTAAGGAGGAGGTAAAAGGAACCCTTCTTTGCCACCGGGGAGAGGTCAACATTTCCAGGCAGACTGAGAGGAACCAGTCAAACCAGAATGGCGCAGGTTTGTATTCTTGGTTGACTACAGCTCCCAGAACCCCGTGGGCAGCTGTATACCAGAGGGCATTCTGGGAGTTGTAGTCCAAAAACTCAAACCCATCCAATCCCAATTTAAACCCCGGATGGCAAAACCTTTGACCTCTTAACTGTTTTGATCTACAAATCCTTGAAGACCTTTGAGAAGCAAAACACGCAAACATTTTGCCACAAGCCATGCACAAAGCACGGAAGGAACGGGTAATTGTGGGGGAAAGAAGTCAACCACCCACCCTTATGCATCCACTTTGGGAAGTCCACGAGACCAAGCAGCGGTTGACACTGTTTGCAGAATTTGTGTAGAGAGGCGGCGGGGGGGGGGCCGCGAGTCCATATTCTCAACACGGGTAGAAAAAAACCTCAATAATGTAAAGAAACCAATGAACCAAAAAAAGAGAATTTCTAGGGTAAAATGGAGTCAAAGTCCTCCATCCCCTGCTGTGTGTGGCTTTTGCAAGGTGGTGGCACAGAGGCATGGGTGGTTGGAACAAAGACACAACCCAGGTGCCACCTGCAGTGGCCAAGTCTCCACCTCTGCCTCACCCTGACATGTTCATGGAATGAGATCTATGTAAGCTTGAACAGAGAGCAAGGTTGGGGGGGGGAACCCACTTATGGGCCTCCAGGCCAGCATAAGCAACATCCTCCATGCAAGCTCTTGGTCCCCCAGTGCGAGAGATCACCTTCACCCCTCACGGCAGCCTTCACGTTCCTGCCCTCCACACAAGGAGCTGGAATGACAGCAGTTTGTTTTGCTGCCGAAAGACAAGCCAGAAGTTGGCTACGAGGGGTGGAGGGTGGTGGGGAAGGGGGCACGGCTTCACCTTTGACACCTTCCCAGAAGTCGTTGCGATCTCTCCGGACGGAGGTGAACTTGCTCAAGTCATGGTACGTGCTCCAGATGTAAACGTATTTGTCTTCCGAGCCGCTGACGATGTAGGTGAAGTCATGACTGAAGGAAGGGGGGGGAGGAGGAAAGGGGAAGAACCAGTGAGGTTAAAAGGCTGGCCCAAACATCGGGCAGACATCGGGTTGAGCAGGATATGGAATGGAACGTCTGGAACAAAGGATTTTATTTATCTTATCTATACACTTTATTTATAGGCCATCTTTCTCCCCACAAAAGCACCCACACTGGGTGAGTATCCATGGGCTACGGAGTGGATGGAAAGAAAGAGGTCCCTGCCCCCCCCCCACACATGACCCCTTTCCCAGTACCTGAAACTGGCTTTGATTTGGCTGCTGCTGTTGACGTAGCCTTTGTATTTCATAGACAGGGACAAATCGCGCAGATCGTACAGCCGGATCCGGGAGTCGTTTGATGTCACAAGGATCTGTTGGGAAAAGCCAAAGATTTTCCGTGAGCCGAGATTCCTGAGAAACACCAAACTGGACGAAAGACAGGCACGCACTCTTTTAGGTCCACCTCTCTCAATTTCTTATCAGGTTGCACTCTCTGAAGTTTCATAAATGCTGTCGCTGAGCCACTTTGTCTGGTGGTGGCTAGGCTGGTTCTGAAGCTAAGGTGAACACAAAAAATGCTCATGGCTGAAGCTCTCTCTTTTCTGATACAATACATGTTGCAAAATTGTAACTGGCCACTGGGTTACTTTTTCATCGCAGTCAAGTTTATAAGTTGGGACAAAAATATTTCATCCCATTTTTTTGGACATGTCAGGATTCTTAGGAGCAGAAACAACACACTCAAGATTAGTAGTAGGTTGGCCCCTTCAACATCAATTGGAATATCATATACCGGGACTCTCGGCAATATCAGGAAAATCTCAATAATACAAGAAGTGCAACGTGCTACGCCATACATGGGGACTGCCATTTAGGTCTCAAAATATCTTATTCTCTCCACTCAAGGCTGTTGGATTTTCCTATTAATCCTTGAGCATGACACTTAAATTGAGCGTAGGCTGCTGTACCTGTGGACAAGGTGAAAAGGGAACAACACACTAGACTGGTACCTTATTCTCTCCCGGCAAGGGCTCAATCCCGGTGATTTTCCTTCCCACACGATTCCGCCCCCGAGTTGACCGCACGTGTATCTGTGTGTGGTATTTCAAGTGCTAAGGAGAAGTAGAATACAAAGATGTTTACAAACAAAATATAGGTACAGAAACACACACACACACCTGTTTGCATGGTAACAGGACCATTAACCGGACAGGAGAGGCTCAAGGGAAAGCCGACAGGGTTCTTCCTTCTAGGCAGTGGGAGACGGATTGAGTACCGAAGGAGTAAGTGGGACTTCCCCCTTCATGCAGGCGGCAATCCATAAGCCAACGTTCTCCTCGGTGCACTGCCCAGTGGCCACAGCCAACGCTCACCTCTGTGTCGTAGAAGATGCACCGGCCGTCATAGGTGCCAATCACGGCGTATTTGCCGTTCTGGCAGAAGTTGGCCGCTGTGATCAGCTTGGTCTGCCCGTCCACTTCATTCCACAGCGCCACTTTTTTATCAGGAATGTTCCAGAGACGCAGCTTCCCATCAAGCGAGCCACTTAAGAAATACCTGTCATCCTAAAAAGAGGGAGAGAGATAAGCTGATGCCACACAAAAACAGGATGCCAAGAACAATCTTTGGGGGCCTCCTACCCTCTGTCAGAAATGAAACAATCAGGGACAAGATGAACCATCAGGGAACACACCAGTGCAGGCCCTAATTTTCCTGTATAGAATTGCACCCCCTTCCAATCTCACCTCTCCTGCATTTAGATAAAAGTTCAGGGTTCAAACACCTCGGCGTGCTCTGTCTCAAATGAAAAGTGCATGCAACTGACAAGACAGACAGTGGCAGAAATACTTCCCAAAAACATACAAGACATTCCCGCTAGTTCTCCCCTCTCCCTTTTCACGACTTATGAATTCATCCCCTATATTTAATATTCAAAACTAGGTTAAAAACCAGGTCAGACCCCTCCCCTCCCTAAAAGAGAGAGAGAGAGAGAGAGAGAGAGAGAGAGAGAGAGAGAGAGAGGACTTACTCGAGGGTGGAAAGCAATCGCAGTGACAAAGTCAATGTGTTGGAAGCAGCACAGACATTCGCGCCTGGATATGTGCCACAGCCTGACGGTCTTGTCCATGGATGAAGAAAGTAGGAAGTAATTCTGGAGGGGGATCAAATCGGCATGAATTATTTCTGAGATGCACAAAACGCATCCGCGGCGAGCGCCAACCCGCCGAGGCAATGTACCCTTTTAAGCTTCAGCTGTCTAGAACGGGGAGAGGCTTCTCCCACCACTGGAAACTCAAAGCCAGGAATGAGGGCTAGGTGTGGGCGCAATCCTGCACGCACGCTGAAGATGCTCCTTGGAGGTTTTGAAGTTACCCTCGCAGGAGCAGTGGCATCTGGGCTCCAAGTGCAGGAAGTGACAGAAGGAGATGGGAAGAGCAGGGAGAGCAGCTCGACTGATTCCTTCCCAGGACTGGCTGGGAAGAAACGTCTCGGCCCATCATCAATACAGGTTGACCGGCGTGCACCCCTGCCTGCCCAGCCTCACGTTCCCCTGCTCCTTGAACAGACATCAACCAAGCGACTCTCCGGGTTCCTTTCCCACTGGGTCTGCTGTTCCGACTGCAGGCTGCCCGACTGGCCGGTGCTAACGGCCATCCCTCTGCCTTTTGTGTGCCAGGTACCTCCCATCATTTCCCTCCCTCTCCAGCTAGGGCTGGGGAAAGGTCTTTCTACCTAAAATGCTGGAGATGTCTTGCGGCCAGTCGGTAGAGATGGTGTCGAGAGAGGGATGCAAAGGGCCCAAGTCTGCACCTGGCAGCCTCCCACGCCCTGAACTTTTCTGCCTCGGGAGCTCTTTCCCTTTCCATCACACCGGTCTTCCACCATCAACAAGGAGAGGCACTCAGCCCTGCATTCCGGGGCCGAGCGAAGGGACAAACCAGCCGCAGGCAGTGGGGTCTTACCTTGGACCAGGACAAATCCAGGAGGTCTGCCGTGTGGCCCTTGTATTTGCAGAACGGCCGCTGGCGGAACGGGGTGCTTTTATCGTCGGGGTCCTCGTCTGTGCTGCTGCACACCTGCCATCAAGAGGCGGCACAGAAACAGACGTCATGGCAGGAAGAGAGCCGGCTGAGGGGGCTCAGCAGCTCCTCCTCCCTCGTGGACCAAGAGAGGGCCTGGGGTCCCACTGGCGTGGCTGTGCCCCCCCCACCCGGCCTGAAGGACGGCCGTTCTGAGCTTTGGAGCGTCTGCATCTGTAGAGAGGGCAGGGGCTGCCACCATGTCTTTCAGCCTCTCTCTGGAGCCTGCTGCAAACAGCTGGCTTTACTAATAGCAGGGTTTGCTTCAAAGCAGGGGTCAGCAACACTAGTGAGTCTAGGGCAGGCATGTCCGAACTTTGGCCCTCCTGATGTTTTGGACCACAACTCCCAGAATTCTAAGCTTAGATTGCCAATGACAAAGGACTGTGGGAGTTGTGGTCCAAAACAGCTGGAGGGCTGAAGTTTGAACTTGCCTGGTCTAGGGTCTCATTTCTTATCTGCTCCTGCTCCCCCTGAGCTACTGCCAGCCACATCCCCATCAGAATGGTGAGGCTGTTATGTTTGGGGAATAAAAAAAAAAAACCACCAGCAAATGCCCAGAGGTTAACGGCTGAAGGCAATTCAACACTCAGCAAGCTGCACTTTGCTCCAGCAAGCCAACTGCCTTGTTTCTGGTCCCTCTTCAGAGGAGAACGACTGCTCTCGGAAGGATCCCGGAGATACTTCTGCTCATTTTGAAAAGGAGGCTTTGTTCCATGGGGGAGGTGTGAGGGCAGCATTTGGGGGGGGGGGGAGGGTGCCCGGCCCTGCTTTGAAAACAGGGAGAGCAGAAGCCGCAGGTTTGAACCCGCTTGCTGTCGACACCCCCCCCAAAAGGGCCCAAGTGGGGCGGCACAGAGAGGTGGCCGCTGGCCAAACTCTGCCCCATTGACCTACAGACAGGCCACCCCCAAATGCAAGCATGCACTCCCTCTCAAAGCCTCACCGGACTCTGCAGACAGAACCGTGCCCCCCACCCCCCTCCACACACACCGTTCTTCCTCTGCTCATCTCCCCATGAGACAGGGCTTTCAAGGTGGAACTTTAAATAAGGTTTTGCAAAGTAATTGCTAGGCTAAGGAAACTGAAGCATGGAGCTCAGCCTTTAATTACCTCCCGTATTCAAGCCCAAAGTGAGAGCTGCATTTCATTGCTCAAATGACAGGAGGAAGATTGGAAGGTTATGCTTTCTTTTTCCTTTTTTAAAGCAACCCATTGTCATCACTCAGAGGTTTTTTTGCTCTGATTTCTCTCCCCCCCCCCCAGGGGTGATTCTCATCCTGAGACTTGCGACCAAACCTCCTTCAGGCAGGAGAGAGGCAGAGGTTTGAACCGCAAGGTATGAGGTCACCTGCTGTATCCCACACAATCCAGACAGGGAGGAAAACCTTCAAGAGGAAGGGGGATAACCCACAGCCCTGGAAACCTGGGAGAGAGGAGGGTGGGGTGGGGTGGGGTGGGGTGGGGCTTCATCCTTTCACCCCTGAGGGCAAGGGGGGGTCCAACTCACCCCCATATCGTTATCCGACTTGGACGAATTCAGGCTCTCCTGAGAAGGCGAGGGGGAGACTCGGCCTGAAACAGAGGAAGAGGGGCCAGCTGAAAACCAAGGGCGCCCACCCTTTCCTAAGGGGTGCCTTGGCTTTATGGCCGACCCAAAGGGCCTCAGGGGGGAGAGGGAAGCGGCACCTTCCGTGTTGTACTTCATCCGCATGTTGTTGAAGTAGTCGAACGCGTTCTTCAGCACCCAGATCCGCACCACGTTGTCCTGGCCGGCCGACGCAAGCAACCGGCCACAGTGAGAGAACTTCATCGTCCAAACGGCACCCTGCCAGGAGGGAGGGAGGGAGTCAGCGGAAACCATCCCTGGGCACCTCTGCCAGGCCCTGGGCGGCCGAGGCCACCACCACCACCACCACCACCACCACCAGCAGCAGGCCTGGGCCTCCTCTATACCTACGGGAAAGGGGCCTCCAGCTGTCTAGGGTCTGAAAACTGAGGGAAGCATGGAAGAAATGGGTCCCGGCTGCCATTCTGCAGAGTCATAAACTTTAGGCCTTTTGGGGGACTAAATTTCCTTAAATCTCACACCCAAAATGGCCATGCTGGTGTTCTCATAATCCTCTAAACAGCCCTTTCCTCAGTTCATATTACAATCTGGCTGGGCTTCTCCAGCCTTCTCCAAACAGACAAAACAACTCTTGGGTTTCTACTAATTATATGGAATATAAATGTAATAGAAACTCTAATACAGTGGTACCTTGTATAAAGGAATTAATTTGTTCCAAATGTAATTATGTTAAGCAAATTTTCCTTTATACAAATTTCCATAGGAATGCATTGAAAACGGAGTGATCCCATTTTTATGTTGTACAGATTCTCCCCATAGGCAATTATGTTAAGCAAATTTCCCCTATCTCTGGAATTTTTTATGTTGTACAAATTTTATGTTATACAAGCTGTTTGTTATACAGGGGTCCACTGTATAATATTTCAATCCCATTTTGCTTCCAAGGCAGGGCTAAAAGATTCTCCCTCTTGCCTTTCCCCTGAGTTTTGGACACTGTAAAAAATATCAGAGCAGATCACCACTCCTACTCCAAGGCTTCAATTTTAGAACACCAAGGAGAAAGCCTGTACGGGTAGATGGGTCCTTCATGTTTGTGAAGATTCTCAGTCATCCAGGTGAGTTTATCTGGAAGTTGAGTCATGGCTAGTGGACTTCTTTTTTGAGAGATAGAAACGTTTCGCTGCTCATCCAAACAAGACTGATGAAGCTGTTTAGATGAGCAGCAAAATGTTCCTCTCTCTCAAGAAAAAGAAGTCCAGTTGCCGTGACTCAATTTCGATGGTTCCTTGATTTTCGTCATGATTCCGAGTGGCATTTCGTCTAGGCCAGGCGGCTCTCTCTGCTGAGGCCCAGGGCTGGCGGGGGCCCCTCCACCCGTGCGTGCGTGGCCTCTGCCCTCAAAAGCCCAGCAGGTGCCTACCATGTGCTCCCCGCTGAGATCCTGGACGACTTTAATCTGCTCAAAGTCGTAGGGTCCCTTGAAGCCGTGCGCCGCCTTGAATTTCACCGGCCGGGTGTACGGCATGCCTTCGTCATCGCTTGAGGATGGGTCGTCTTGGTCGGTGTGGAAAACTAAGGGAAGACACGTCAGCACGACGTTTGCATTCGGAGCTTTGCCATTTTGTACCCTACCATTGCACATCTGGGAAAGCTCCTGTGGGCGTCAAGACTGAGACCGACACCGTTCATGCGTGCGCAGGTTCTGGTCTCCTAACAGCAGTGCTGCAGGCTTCAAGCACTTGAGCAGCAGCGGGTTTCATGCCTTTATACAAGGCTCCTAAGTTGCCCAAGGTGCTTGACAAGCGGGACCGGTGGAGCTGCGTGACTTTGAGTCAGACAGAGCTTTGGAGAGCAAATGTTTGAATTCCTCCCCCCCCCCCCCAGAATAGAAGAAGCTGCTGGATGGCTCAGTGGTTGAGAGATCAATCCCCGCCTCTGCGACTCCTTGACAGGGGCTGGACTGGATGATGATGATGATGATGATGATGATGATGATGATGATGATGATGATGATGATGATGATGATGATGATGATGATGCTCCTCATATTTTGTTTTTTAAAAAACGTATTCCTTTGTTAGCTTGTCATATGATTCCATGTTGTAAACCGCCCAGAGTAGCCCTAGGCTACGGCTAGATGGGTGGTATAAAAGGCAAATAAATAAATAAATAAATAAATAAATAAATAATGACCCAGAGGGTCTCTCTCAGCTCTGCCATTCTAAAAGGATTAGTATCAACATCCCTGGTCAGGATTAGGCTCTGAATCTGGAAGAAAACAGCTGGCCTCGAGTCATCTGGGGCAGCAGGAACAGAAGCAAGACTCTGCCCTAGCAGGGCAAGGAGTACCAAGAAAATAAAAAAACATAATCCTGGTTGAATGAGAATACGAGAACCTCTCCTCACCTTCATCCCGAACGCTCTTCACTTTATTGACGGCCCGCTCTCCGTACTCTTCGGCCAGGTGCCTCGCCTTCTTGACCGATTTGCCAAAGAACTTCCTCAGCTGGGTCCTTTCAAAGATGAATAATAATAATAACAATAATAAACACTGCCTTTCTAAACTAGCAGTGTGAGCAAATGCGTCTTGCCAGCTACAGCCGCCGAAGCACGGATCAGCCTCGGCGGCTCGTAAGGCAGCCCCAGTTTTGAACAATGTTGACTTTCCCCCTTTGCCAGCTTTCAGTCGGGTTTAAATATTCATACCCTGCTGCTCTGTAAAACGGAAAGCAGAGCAAGGAAAGAGCCAAGGAGGAGGAGAGAAACAGGGCTTGTTGGGGCGTCTGCTGTCACAGGATTTTTTTTTAAAGTTCCCTGAACTGTCACTATTCCATTAGGCAAGCTGGAACCCTTTCTCACCCAAGCTGGTTGTGAAAATAAAAGCGGTCTGCTGTTACACAGCAGGGAACTCGCTAGGCTAGGAGATTGGCCTTTGCATTCTAACTCGGTCATGAAGTTTTCCCCTTATAGTAACAAATAACCTCAGAGCCTTGGGCTGCTCCCCTTCTGCCAGCCTGCCCTACCTGACAGGGCTGCTGTGCAATGGACAAGTAGGAAAGATAAAGCTATGTTGATCGCCTTGAGCTTACTGGAGGAAAGACAGGGTCTAAAGACAGCAATTAAAGAAAGATCTTTATTCTGCTTTCTACCTCTCCTTCCCCAACTTCTTACTTCCCAGGTAATAAATCTGAGATGGAAAGCCTTAGAGTGGGGACTCTTGTGCTGCTTTTATCTTATAAACTCCTCCCGGGGTCTGTTCGGCTACGGAGCGGAGTAGAAATGCAGGGAATAAGCACGTTTGTAATTTTGCAAAAAGGGAAAAATGCAATAGGACAGAGCAGAAAACAAGCAACAACATGGCAGCACTAAAAACATTCACAGAAAGGAATTCCATGTAATTTTAATACTGTATACTTCCTTGGATCCTCCTGAGAATCAAGGCAGGGTATTGCTACTTTTTTAAAAAGCCGGTAAAAATAAATAAATTCAAAGCTTTTATGCAGGAAATGGTTCAGGCCATTTTCTCTCACACCCTCAGGTCTTTGACCTCTCCTGAAGAACTGTTCCCCAGAGGAGGGGGCCGAGAGACGGCCAGGAGGGCCCCTGCAGGCTATGAAAACTAGGGTCTCGTCCTTTGTGTGAGTAGGGGCCCTTTGGGATGATGCCACGCCACCCCCATCCCCGGCGTTACAGATGCAACTCTTGAAAGTCCTGCTCACAACAAAAAGTACGGTAAAAGGGAATGCTTGGCCTTACGTTTTCTGCTTCAGCCGTCCTCCGTCTGTGTCGCTAGACTGAGGCTGCATCTTGTCCTCATCGTCGGACTGAGCCCCCTCGTTGCTGCAAGGGGAAAAACAACAACACCAAAGGCCATTAGCACCAACGTGCCAAGCAGTGGAACGCTCAAATCGAATTCCCAACCACAAGTGGGCACAGCTTTCCTGCTTCATAGGCCAAGCTGAGGTTCTGGCATGCGAGGCCACAGAACACCTCTGGGATTCTCGAGCCAGGCCACAGAGAAAGGGGAAGGAGATGGGAGCGCAGGCAGCCAGGCACGAGGGGGAAACAGGAGCCCTTCGGATGCTCTTGGACTACAACTCCCAGCAGCCTTCGCTAATGGCAATGCCCTCTCTCTTTGGCCTCCTGGCCAGCAGGATGCAGCCCCAGAGGTGAAGAAGGGGAGAAGGGCTTGGGGAAACGGGAAAGAAGGCCGTTCAGGAGGGCCTCTGCCTGCACTGAGCGGCCCTCAGAAGGGTGTCCTGCAGGGGTCTCCGCAGAGCAACACCCTCCTTTGGCAAACCGGGAGGCCCCACCTGACGTATTCCTTGGTCCGCCTCATGATATGCAGCGTCAGGGGGTTGATCCCGGTGGGAAGCTTCTCCTCGGCCAAACTCAGAGGGATCTCCTCTCCCGTGTCCAAGTTCTTGATCATGACGCTGGCCAGGATTTCCTGCAGAGGAGGGGAGGTCGGGTCACAGGTGTCGCACACAGACACACACTGGATGGAGAAGAGGCGAACCCACCGACGCTTGCCTGCCTGCGACAGAAGGCCTCCCGGGTCCAGCTTATTCGCAGGAAAGTGCAATACAAGCATTTGTTTTAAGAAAGCACAGACAACGGACAGCAGTTCAATGAACTGCACTTTCACACTCAAAAAGCGCTTGAATTTTTTTCAGGCTGCTGCAGTGGGAAGGGACAAAGCGAAAAGGCCGGTTTTTAAGAAGATGGGAAAAATATACACACTTGCTGGGCTGGAATTTTTTAAAATGAAGACACAGAACTACAAGCCACTAAAAATATATCCCCAGAGGCAGAACTTGGGTTTTCTGGGTCACTCCCCCCCCCCCACCATGTCCCTGGCCCAGCAGACATGTCTTGTTTCCAAGAAAGGGTCGAGGGGAACGTGGCCTGGTCCTCTCTGTTTGAAGGACTGATGAGATCCAGTCCAGAGCTGGCTCAGCCGTAACTTTCAAACAACAGTGCTCATGCATCAGTGCTCCTGATGGACATCTAAGGCAGACAGGCCGGCCAAAACAGATCTTGGACTTTAACATCTAACAGGAACTCTTTCCCAGTAAAATCCATCTGACTGTGAACTTCTCGAGTTGTTAGCGCCATGACAAGCCTGCCAAAGTGGATGGTCCTAATCCACGAAAGCACACAGATTGCAGAATTAATTTTAATGGCCTATAAAGGCATCGGCTACTTTCCCACCCGCATTTTGCAATGACCAGGCGACACCCTTGTGTTTTAACAAAGGTGACCTTCCGACTGGCCTGACAATGCTTGGGAGAGCATGACGGAGAAGCCATACCAGCTCCGAGCTCATCATCAACTCCCAGAAGTTAATTCTTTGTTGACCATCAAGTCAGGCTTTAGAATTTTTTTTTTTTTTTTTTTTTGCTGACGAATGCTTCGGGTATGAATGACAGGTGGGCCAGGGGTTTGTCCTTGCAGCAAAAGTGAGCTTTCATGTTCAGGAGATGCTCATCTCTTCAGTCGCTGGGAAGCCAGCACAGCCAGGGTGGCATGCTTTTAGGATCGCCTTGTGGACTGTGCTCGTGGTTGCCAGTGGCAGGGTCCAAGGGGGTGTCCTAACGCAGGAACAGCTACTCCAGCCCCTGCTTGCCGTGCGAAGGATCCCTGGTCCAATCTCCAGGCATGGATGGTGGAGAGGGGGTTGCCACGGATGGGTGCAAGCCAGCTCGGGCCAAATGGGCATAAGGGCAAAAGGCAGCCTTTGGTGCATCGTGCCTCACTGGGCTTGGCGGATGCTATGTCTTTTCCAGCAGATTTCCCTCTAGAAGTGGCTGAAAAAAGGGGGGAAAGGATGGCGTGCCATAGTGACCAGCCCACCCCTTTCCAGCCCTGCCCCACAGGATACCTCGTCCGTGAGCTCCCTGCCGGAATTCGACCGGGGTCTCTGAGGCCCTAGGATGTCGCTCGTGACCGTCTGTCCGTCAGCTGACTTCCCGTTCTCCTGCAATGACAGATGTGCATTTGTTTAAATGCAAATGTGGGAAAGGAGTGCATGATTGCAACAAGATGCCAGCGCCAGAAACCTGGTCAAGGCCCAGCGCATAGTCTACAGGGGATTTCCAGAGTGTGATGGAAATCACACACAGGACCCACTCGCAAAATAGCTGGAGAACAGAGGCTGAAATTCAAAACATACTGACTGGGGATGAGCAGCTTCATGGAACATAACAGGGTTTACTCATGAGCCAGGGGGAGTCCCTTCTGGGAAGACACCAAAACAGAACAAACAAACAAAAAAAAAACCCCAAGAAAGAGAAGAAAGGTGAAAAAGGCCAGTTGCCCATTTCCAGTCTAGGAGAAATCTTGGGACCTTTTAAAAGAGAAAGGCAAGGTAAAAAAATTAATTAAGCCATAGAAAGGGGCGTTTCTGAAACTTCAACTATGGGGCTGAGCTTGTTTAAAAGGCATGCCTAAATTTTGTCTGTGAAGATTCTCAGTCCTCCAGGGGAAGTTATCTGGAAGTTGAGTCATGGCAACTGGACTTCTTTTCTTGAGAGACTGAAACGGTTCGCTGCTCCTCCAAGCAGCTTCATCAGCCTTTAGACTGTCACTTTTTTTTAAAAAAAGGAAATAAATGGGGTAATCTATTTGTGGTCTTGGCTGCTTCAAACCTTGGGGGGAGGAGGCGCACAACACTTCACTTCCATTAAAAAAACAAAACCATACAGATAAACGCTTGTCGTTTCTAGCAGAAGGGTGGGGTAGAAAGCTCCTCTCTTGGCGGGTTAGTTATCCCAAGGGCAAACATCCTTCAGAAAGGGCCAGGATCCAACCAAACGGAGCCCAGCCACCTGAAGTTGCACAGGTCTAAATCTTTTACTAAGAAGACCACACCCAGCTTTTGCCGTGGGCCAAACCTCCTCCTCCTCCTCCTCCCGTTTCGCTCCTCATCCAAGCAGCTTCGTCAGAATGACGAAGCTGTTTGGATGAGCAGTGAAACGTTTCTATCTCTCACGAAAAGAAGTCCAGTTGCCATGACTCGAACTTCCGGGTAAACCCACCTGGATGACCGAGAATCTTCACAAACTCCTCCTCATCAGAAATGTGGGAAGGGGTACATGTTTAAGTAACATGCAAATTTTTTTTGGGGGGGGGGCTGACAGGGGGGTTTGCCTGCATTCACATCTTGCTAGGGAGCAACATCCGACCCCAAGGGTTCTGGGCCAAGCCCCCTGCCGCCCCCCCCTCCGCTTACCTGGGCGGTGACGATTTTGTTTCCACTGGTGGCGCTGGCCAGGTCCAACGAAGGCTGCGAGTCTTTGGCCAGGGAATCCATGGACGTGGTGGGAGGCAAGAGGCCCCCCACGGAAAAGCCTTCCCTGGAGACTGGAGCAGACAGAAGGGGACACGTGAGAGAGACGACAGCCCTTTCCGGCCATTCCCTAAACCAAGGTCGGCAACTAGTTTGGAGGGGAATGGCCAGTCTTGCCCCTTCTTCCTTGGCGGCCCCCTCCTTTGCAGTTCAGCCCTGTTGCCTGCCCTGCAATCTTTCCTTGCATTAAACAAGAGAGGCACTACAGTGCAGTGGTTAGGTCAGGCCTCCGGTGCGTATGTGTGTCTGCATGCAATTTTGCCATGTTTTGCAGGCCACATACCTTCTATGTTTAAAGCTCTTTTTTAAAATAACTAGAATGCAGAAAAGGACATGGCAAGCAACTTTTTCCCTTAAGAGAAGCATGTTAAAAAACAACAGTGGCAGGTGCTGTCCCTAAAGCTCTAGGGGTCCCCCAATTCCGAGGGCCAGACTAAGATGGTTGTAGTGCCAACATGGCCATAAAATGGCTGTGGAAAAAAAACCCTGAAGCACGGGTGGATAATCAGTACTGATAATCACAAGCAATTAAAAGTAAAAAGCATGCGGCTTATTA
Organism: Phrynocephalus versicolor; assembly: GCA_023846285.1. Taxonomy (NCBI): domain Eukaryota; kingdom Metazoa; phylum Chordata; class Lepidosauria; order Squamata; family Agamidae; genus Phrynocephalus; species Phrynocephalus versicolor. The sequence goes on along the minus strand of JAHTLZ010000277.1, from coordinate 2,063,373 downwards.
TACGAGCCCACAGTGCTTGAAGTGGTTTACAATTTAATTGTGTAGGCTATATATTGCACACACCTTCACCCACACCCCAGGAGCAGCCTAGGCACTCAATATACTGACTTCCAAAGGACAGAAGACAGAGTCAACCCCCATCTGGCTCCCTGTGGCCATTGGGACCGAGCTCTGGCTACAAGCACAGCCCTGGCCCCGGGGGCTACAGTAAAACCGCTCGTTTCCAACACCCAAACTCACCATCCAAGCCCGGGATCTTATGAGTCTCTAGTTCCAAATCGCTCTTTTTCTTCCTCGGCGGAGCAGCGGGCCGGGCCGGGGGTGGTGGCCTGGGAGGTGGGGCGCTCACGGGAGGGGGAGGCCGGGCCGGGGTAGACTTCTTCGTGCTGGCCACGATGTCTGGCTCGGCAGAGATCTGGCGCGGAGGCTTGGCCGGGGCTGCCTCGTTGCCTGGCGGAGGCTCCTTGGCAGGCGAGGAATCGGAGGCGGCTGGATCTAAGGCGTCGGTTGGGCTCTCGCCAGCGTCTTCCTCGGCCTCCCGCCCCTCTTTGGTGGCCTCCAGCTGCTCGGTCTCCCGCACACCTTCCGCCACAGCACCAGGGGCCTCCCCTTCTTGATGCTCCGGTGGATCACTGTGGGCTGGGGCCAAGGCCAGGCTGGCTTCCGCCCCGTTTGGCTCAGGGGGGCCATGACCCAAAGGGGCTTCGCTACCCCCTTGCGCTGCGGCTTCCACCACCAACAGTTCGGGAATGTGCCGGAGAAGGTCTGCCCCGGAAGCCCAGGGATCTGAGCCCGGCGAGGAGTTGGCCAGAACATGTTTCGGCGGGTCCGAGGGCTCCTCCTCCAGCTGATGAGTCTTCTGGCTTTCTTCTATGATGTTGTCAATGATCTAAAGAGCAGAGAAATGTCACATTCAGGTGGAAGTTGAGTCATGGCTACTGGACTTCTCTTTTCTTGAGAGATAGAAACGTTTCGCTGTTCATCCAAACAGCTTCATCAGTCCGAATGCAGCTAGTGCAAGTCCTCCAGACTGATGAAGCTGTTTGGATGAGCAGCGAAATGTTTCTCTCTCTCAAGAAAAAAGAAGTCCAGTAGCCATGACTCAGCTTCCAGATAAACTCACCTGGATCACTGAGAATCTTCACAGACATGTCACATTCAGCTAGGCCGCTCCCACAGAGAGTCCCGGTGGTCTCCAGATGTTCTTGGACTGCAATTCCCAGAAACCCCTTCCAGCACAGCGAGCGGTGGAGGCTTCTGGGAGTTGCAGTCCAGGAACAGCTGGGGACCCACAGGTTGAGAACCAAGGCAGTAGATGGCCATGCTTCTTCCCCTTGGAGACGGCTCTTCAGCATGTCCTCAGCTTCCATACCGTCGTCTTTATCTCACCTGACCCTCCATGAGTTGCTGGACATTTCCCAGAAACCAACTGTGTCCTGTGGGCTCCTCCCTTCTGCCCTCACTGCCCCAGAAGACATGGCGACGGGAACACCTAGTAACAGGACCCTGTTTATGTCCATCTCTTCCATCGGAAGTGGGCACCCCCCCTAAACACCACATTGACCCCTTGAAATAGAACCAAACCATGGGCCCAGATGGAGGCTGTACCCTAGGCATCTCCAAAGTCAGGCCCAGGGGCCAAATGCGGCCCGCCTTCAAATTCTGAGCAGCCCGCGGCTTCTTCTCGCCACCGGCTCAGCCTGTCATGCATCCTCGCCAGCTGGCCCCTCCCCATAGCGGATGGAGATGTCAGCTTGCAGTTTTATGGTTTGCCTGCCCTCCCTGCCTCTGTCTACCCCACCTCCCCAGCCACCTGCCCAGCCTACCCGCCCCGGCTCCATTGCTACAGCGTCCTCCCCACCTCCTTGCATGTTGTAGAGACTTGTCCAAAGTCCAGGCCGGGGGCCAAATGCGGCTGGATGGTCGGCCCCCCCACATTTTCTCCTCACCAAATCTGGCCCTTCTTGCAAAAAGTTTGGACACCCCTGCCATACCCCATTTTAGAGAACCACGCCCCACAGAAATGTGGTTATCCCACATCAGAGGGATTTGGGAAGGAAGGGGTTTTTCTTTTCATTCTAGAGGACGCCAGGAGGGCTTGGGGGTCCAACTGTGATTCTCCACCCGTTTTATAGCATTAGGAGCAGATTATGCCTCTTAGTCCTACCCGGGGGGTGGGGGGATATAAAAACCCTCTGCACACCAAGATTTAAAAGTTTGGGGAATAGCATTTCATCCAGGGAAGAAAATTCCAGGGAACCTGTCTCATTTGCACAGATAAAAACGGAATGGCTTGGAAAGCAAATGTTATCCCCACCAAAATCTCCCATCTGGGTCATGACAAAGAAAATCTCTTAATCATGAGAGTCAACGTGCCCCAGAAATGGAACACCTCTCCAGCTTAAAGGGGGGGGGGAGTCGTTATCCAACCTTTTTCCAAATCAACATGTGAGCATTTACAACCATTGTTCAACCAACCTCTTTGGGGTCATTTGGCTTCACTTCCAGAGCTCTCGGCTCACAATCCGTCTGAGGGTCACCTGACGGACCCTGCAAAACAAGCCAGCAGAAAGAACAGCTTTCAAAAGATGGCTCAGGTTCGGAAGCCAGGCCTGCTGAGTTGCAAAATGCCACATGGAGAGAAGGGGCATAGTGAAAATGAGCTCCAGTGGAATCAGATGCAGCAGGGTGGGTGGGTGCAGGAGCTCAGGACACACTTCTATGGGCAAGAGACAAATCCAAGTCAAGACTGGCTTCCAGAGGGCCCTTTTACCCGTCATCCTGTTTCCAAGGTGGGGGGGGGGGCGCTGGCTAGACCTCGGGAATGGCCCCCTTCTGGATTGCAAGAAAGCCTGGGAAGTTCACTGGACTGGATCAGCCTTCCTCTGCCATCAGTCTCCCAGGGGTAGACTGCTTCTGGACGCAGAGGTTCTACTCAACTCTCATAGGTTGGGTCTAGCCCCGTGTACATTAACTGGTGACGTGATGGCAGCGGCCAGCTTGACCGACTCAAATTTGAACCAAGGCAACAAAGTTTGGGGTCCCGCCCTGGACCTGCACCTGAGTGGTCCTCCTGCATCCCATACTGTTTTGTCCTCTGGGGAATGCCGGCTCTAACTTTGGACCCAGGGCATCTTTTATTTCTCCTAATCTTATCAGAAGAAAGGAAGCTTAGGAATAAAACAAATATGGGATGGAGTCTGTCGAGACCATAAACAAGTCAAGCCTGCCTGTATAAGTTGGGGAGGAAAGCTGACCTCTTCTGTTGCCCAAATGCCTAAGGACCCACCCGATAATCTTGGGGAATGTGACTGTATTTACAGGTCTCTCTTCTCCCTCCTGAACACATGCCAACTGCGGATCTCCTCGGCAAACTGCAGCATCTCAGCTGGCTTGTCACTGTCGGGGGAGGCAGCAGGCTCATTGGGCTGGGTTCCCACAACAGGTCAGAGATTTTCAAAGGCGTGTCTCTCAACCACCCGGAGAAAATCAAGGCGAGGAAAAAAAGCCAAGATGGGAAAGAGAATGATCAGATTGAGCCGTGATTTCAAAACTGGGGCTCTCTAGGGGATTGGGTCCTCAACTTCTGGGTGCCCCAGTGAGGACGGCCGAGGCGGGGAAGAGATTCACACATCAGCCTCCTGGGAGCTGGGAGGAGACTTGGAGCCACCAACCCCCAGCTGGTGTGCCAGGAACCCGCCTCCTTATCTAAAGGAGGAGATCAACAAGCATCACAAGGTGCCACTACCTGGAACGACTTCCCTCCCCCCCTCCCTCCCTCCTTCCTCGCCTCCCCATCCTGTCTCCTTGGCACTTCAAAGAGGCTGAGATGTTTCTCTCTCTCTCTCCTCTGAATCCAGTGGAGTCCAAAGCTTAGAATCCCGACACAGTAAGAAAGAACGATTGCACAGGAGGAGAGGAAGAAAAGCTCCATTTCCCACCACCGCCCGAGGTGCTGCCGGCGTGGAAACCTTGGGGGGGGGGACACACAAGCCAACTGCCCTCCATCAAGGTCAGGCTGGCTGTTGGCTTTGGGCAAACGGTTATACAAAGAGACGCACCTTCAGGGTTGGCTGCGCAACTTTGCTCGGAGACCTGTTGGGGGAAAAACAAAAAGAAACTTAGGCACGTGGACCGTAAGATGAAATTGGGAGACCAGTAGAGGGCGTTCGTAGGCGAGAGTGGCTTAAAATGTAACCAGCAAATATTCCTTCCCTTCATACCCGGGACGATCCGAAGGCTCTCTCTTTCAGAAACCTACCTTTTCACTGATTTATCACGAACTCTCTGTGAATGCACACCCGTACAGTCGCACGGGCACCCAGGAACACGTGCGAGTCCCGTTCATTGGGATGGGAAACCTTGGTGTTGAGGGCCAGTTGTTAGACTACAGAATATGCTAGGTCGGTGATGGCAAACCTTTTAGAGACTGAGTGGCCAAACTGTGATTCAACACCCACTCTTTTTTTTTTTTTTGCAAAGTGCCAATTCAGCAAATTAACAGGAATAACAGGTGGCAGTGAAGGGGCGATGTCAGGTGCCCACAGATAGGGCTCCGAGGGCCACCTTTGCCACCCATGCCATAGGTTTGCCAACACAGCGCTAGGTGCCCTGGGCGCCAATGCTGAGTCTCTGGCTGTTCTTGGGCTGCATCTCTCAGAAATCCTGGCCAGCTCAGCAGGTACCGAAGGCTTCTGGGCATGGCAATCCAAAAACACCTGGAGTGGGGAGCCACTGGTTTAGGGGGCTCCAGTAGCCCCTTCCCTGGGCAAACAGCCTGGCTGGACTGGGAAGAGCATTTTTACACTGGGAGAAAGTAATGAAGGCTATGGAGCACAGCACAGCTTCGAAGCAGCCACTGCAGGGGAGCAGACAGAGAGGAGGCTGAAGTGTGGAGGGCGAGATGCAGAGAAGCTTTCAGGCCAAGGGAGGGAAATAGGCATGGAAGGAGGAACGAGTCCAGGGTAGAGGATGGGGCGGGGGACAATGTACTACAAGCCTGTCACATTACACAAACTGACCAACATCTTGCAGCGAGCACAGGGGATTTGTTCGGGAGACAGCGAGGGCAGGGAAGCACGGCGTGGTTTGTGACAATCCTCTGACCCCAATGAGCAAAGTCTCCGGAGCCAGGAACGAGGCACACACACCCCTCCGGGACTTCTAGAGGCAGACGTTATCTTTTGGCCATGGCAGGGCTATTTGCAGAAAAAGCACCCACCCTGGGTGCCACCCCCCCTCAATCTCGAGACGCTAAGTGAGACAGGGTGGGACCGTTTTCCAAAGCCGGAATGCCACGGGGAAGGTTGCCAAATGAAAACCACACCTGACACTTCTGGATTGCAAATAAATATTAACTGGGTGCCAGTTCCTTGCATGGGAAAGGAAAACTGTGTTTTAAAGACTAGGGGAATAAAAATAAACGCAGAAGCCCCATTGCTATACTCAGTGCTTTGCTCTACCTGTCAGGTCACGGAGGGTGCAGGGAGAAGTTACATTTTGGGACCGCGGCTGCCACGACCTCCCCCAGCCAGGGACCCGCAGTTTGTGACCTTCTCTAGCTGCTCTCCAGGGACTGCCCCCCCACCTGTTTTCCCCTGTTCTTCCTCTTTGTCTTCCACCCACCTTAAGGGACCCGTGCCATCTTTTCAGGCTTGGGTATGATCCAAAGTGGCCTTCTCTCTGAACTTGTCCCAAATGTTATGGCCTCATGAAACACCCCCGTCTAGGGACCTTGTTGAGCCTTTTCAAGGGTGCGGGGTCATCCACCTACCCCAGTGATGTCCAAACTTCGGCCCTCCAGATGTTTTGGACCACAACTCCCACAGTCCTTTGTCATTGGTAATCTAGGGTTGGAATTCTGGGAGTTTTGGTCCCAAACATCTGGAGGGCTGAAGTCTGGACACCCCTGAACTAACCCCTTGGAGGGGGGAGGCATAGTCCCTATCCGATGCGACACAAAAAGGCCCCTTTCGGTTAAGGATTTTATCCTATTTTAAAGAGCCTTTTAATAGCTCTCCTTACTTGTTGCGGCATCTTGTTGCCGCTACCTTGATTCCAGACACACTTCATCGATCGTGACTTTTTTTTAAGAAAAAGGAAGCTTAAAATAGCTTGATTGTGTCTTCTCCTTGTGGCTGTCTTCCTTCTTGGTTGCTATTTTTACTGCTGCTTTATTTATAAGACACTTTGAACCTTCTCGATGAAATACACACAACATGAAATGGGAGAGTGAAAACAGCTCCTTAAATCTCCATAGGCTATTTGGTGGGACTAAGGGATTCTTAAGAAGACCTTAACTTCAGCCCTCCAGATGTTTTGGACCACAACTCCCACAGTCCTTCGTCATTGGCAATACAGGCTTGGAATTCTGGGAGTTGTGGTCCAAAACATCAGGAGGGCCGAAGTTTGGACCACCAACACAGTAGGGCCCTGTCAAGCTGGGACATTTGGGGACTTGAAGTCCAGTTCCTGCCCCGCAAATCCAAGTTCTATGGTTCTGGACTTGGATTATACTACCACCAATGGGATTACTCTGGGACAACTACTCCAGCAAAGCAGAGAGATCCAAAAGAGATCTCCTTGGCTACTTTTCTTGATGCTTTTCAGTCAAGAAAACTGTCACTACCAGCTATGCATGATCCTTTGTGCCTCGTAGAGAATTAGAAATGAAAGCAACTCCCCTCTTTTTTTGCAAATAAGAACAAAAATGCCCCCGGAATCTTCTGGCTCTCTTTTATGGCCAGGTCACCTGGATGCCATCCCTCTCCCAGGGAACTAAGCAGGTGGCTATAGGCCACAACAGGATTAAAAGAAGTTTACACAGGTTCCTTCTCTGGAATGGCCTCCCCCCCCCCCCCGCTGCCCCTTCAGCAAGCCAGAGAGACCATCCACAAAACCTTCGGCGCCCTTCGCTCTGGAAGGAAGAACCTAGAAGATGAACACCGTGAGCAACGGTCAGGGGAAGACATGAGACAGCAGAGCGTCATCATACAAGGTGCATCTGCAGGTTGGCTTCTGTAATTGGCGAGGCCAGGGCATTGCCCGCCCACAGCAACTGCAAAGCAGATGTCCTCATTCACCCCAATATTGTATCCTTTGGCAAGCAGCTTTAGAAGCCCATCTTGACTAAAAAGTGGGCTAGAAAGATAGTGAATGAAGATAGTTGTGGGAAACTTTCCGAAGAGTATACTTTTTGGGGAAGTTTCAGTGCAGCGCACACACTCCTGACTCTTAGTGGCATATCTGGAGGGAAGTAACCTTCTATTTCCTCTAACCTTTGCTTTGGGGCAGGGCAAAAGGGCACCTTCCTCCTATTAGAAAAATTGTTTTCATAAATGCTCCAATCTCTGCTTATGAATTTAGATAAAATGAATAAAACAAGCTTTCTGGAGAAGATGCAGGTCAGTTTTTGTCTACAAATCTGCACAGCGCTTTCTTACCAGCTGGCTGAGAAAAAAAACATTTTGCCTTTGTCTTTGTGTTTATTTCTGTAATCAAGATCAGTGTGCTTCAGAACTTTTCCAGCAAACTCCCACAGACAGTGACAGGTCTGCAGCCAGTTGCTGAGAAATGCTGCAGTGGAACACAACCAGCAAGGGTGGAAATGCATGTTTCACTGGTAATTCATGAGTGAATTGGATTTGTGAACACACAAATCCAAGTCAGTAAAAAAATCAAAGCAGTGGCTTGTTAATTAGCGGCAAGAAGCCACTGAAAATTACACCATTTGCCTTCTGCTCAGGCTAGCTGTGCAATGGTTCTTTTTTGTCACCGGACAATGACAGGAACGGCTGCATTTTGCATTTCAAGACCAGGCTTGGGGAATTTTAAATTTTAATTGAAGGCTCCTGAAAATGCATTCCTCTCCGGAAGAGAAATCTGCTGACCTCACACAGGGCAGTATGAGTTGTGATCGTGAGGCTGAATCAGCACATCAGGTGCTATGGAATTTCTGAGCCAAGGCAGTGGCCGCTTAGAAAAGAGACCCGACTGCACCACATGGGAGGACTTAAGTTTTCCTTTTTGACACAGCCCAGCTGTGCCAAACATCCACTCTCCACGCAGCTCCTGGAATCCATGCCAGCTACAGGGAGGGAATCTCTGGAAACCAGGGGGAAATAGTTGCATGCTATTGGACCTCCTACAGAAACAAGGCCTTAACTTTCTGACTGATAGAGCAGTACCGCAATGGAACTAATTGCCATGGGAGGTAGTGAGTGCTCCAAGGCTGGACACATTCAAGGAAAATTTAGACAACCACCTGTCAGATATCCTGCAACCTGTCTTCCTGCCTTGAGCAGGAGGTTTGGACCTGATGGCCTTGTAACTCCCCTCCCACTTCATGATTCTAGAGTCTTCGTCTAGAGAAAAGGTAGCTCCCTTCCTGTTTAACTAGTTGCTACCCTATTTGTAAAGGTGCGGCCACGTCCGTTGCAATGTAATGAAAAGAAAGCAAAAATAAAAGAGGAATTGTGAAAACATACAACAAATATACAAAGCAAAAAAGTGAGAAACCAACATCTGCAGCCCTTAAGATCAGCAAATTCATCCTAGCATATGGCCGCAAATCAACTTCTTGAGACGTAAAATCATCATATGTTTTGGAAGCAGCACCATCTTGAGTTTGCTTGTTTTCACGATCTGCCTTGCAAAGCCTTTTATGCTCAGCACACATCAAAAGGAAGTGGGGGGGTGCGGAGGTGGAGACCACCCAGGAGGAAGAGAGGGTGTGCAGAGGACATTGTGTGTGCGTGTGTGCATGAAAAGGAGGTGTGAGGTCCAGAGGAGGATGGGAAGTGTACGGTGGGCCCACGACTGTGGGGCAGCAAATAATTGCAGTGGGGGGACAGGTGGACCCACGACTGTGGCGCAGTAAATAATTGCAGTGGGGGGACGGAGTCAGGGTCAAAGCAAGAGGGAACCTGAACCAAATGAAAAGAGGGTTAGCAAAGCAGCAGCAGAAATAAAAGAGGCCACCAGTGCCACCACCGTGGTTTCACACAGAGGTTTCTCCTTGGCCAGGTAGAAGGGGAGGTCCTGCCCTCCTACCAGGAGAAAACCTTGCCATAAAGAAGGTGAAGGTCTATGAGGCTGGGCGGGAGAAGAAGGGCATGGGCACAGGTAAGGGGTAGGGAGGAAAGGGGCTGGAAGGAACAAGGAGGTCTTGGGGGGGGGCAGAAGGTGAGGAAGTCCAAGCATGGGCAGGAGATGGGGCAGAAGGAACAGCACCCTGCAGCAGTGGGCTCAGAACATATGGAACAAGGGACCTGCAAATGTCCACCCTTTAATTTTTCATTCAAAGCAACGTCCCCAAAGGAGGGCACACAAACACACACACACCCATAACCTGCAGGGCAAAACCAGACCCTCTGAGAAACCCGAAAGCACAACAGTCTCAGGATACCTGAAAAACTCACAAAAATGTGCGGAATCCACTTTTGCCCACCCCCTTTTGCACCTGACTGAGCAGGAAAGGCCCAGTAAACCCACGTTTGTGTGTCTGATGCCGTCTCCTGTTGATTTTCCTCCAAAACCACAACGCAGGAAACGCCTAGAAGTCCACCACCCCCTCTTCAGCCACCCACCCCATTTTAAAGTTGTGGCCCTGTGCTGCCGCCTCAACTGATTTCCCTGCCCAGACCAATTTTAGCCCATTTTTGACCTTCCTCTTAAAAACTTAGTGCAAGAAGGCTGCCTTGAGGAGCGAGGGGGCAGTTTGGGTTCACACAGGCCAAATGTCTGGGGGGGGGAACTAAGGGGAGCAAGGGCAATACTTTCCCATGTGTAGGGCTATATGTTTTGTCTAAAACTGCTAGTCTAAAAACTGAGGGCCATCTCAAGTGGAGAGGAGAGGAATGTGCAGTTGCAGAACCGTAATTTTGGGTTGGAAAAGCAGGGGCCATCTTTTATACACGGGGGGGGCGTTTTATAGATAGAAAAATATGGTGAGTGAGTAGGCAGGCAGGAGTTGATGGAAGGAAGGAAGGAAGGAAGGATTAAAGGTAAGCAGGGAGAAACAAGGGAGGAAGGAAGGAGCTGATGATGGACGGAAGGAAGGAAGGAAGGAAGGAAGGGGGAGCATGCTTGGGAAGAAGAAAGGGGCTAGAAGAGGGGGAAAGGTTTGGCTCTCTCTCCAGGGACTGCAGTGGCGCTGGATCCGAATTAAGGCTTTGAATCGGATCAGGCTGGACGAGGCCTGAGCGGTGCAAGGCGGCGCAGAAACCAGCCCCCCCCCCCGCCGCAGGCAGACCCATCAACCAGCATGCAGCCCCTGCTCCGTGCAATCCGAATTAAGGCTGGGATGCGGATTAGGCTTTTGCAGAGCCGGGGCGTTTCCCTCACAACGAAGGAAGTCTTCGAATCGTCAGGAGCATCAAATTGCAACTGGAAGATATTGGGGGGTGGGGGAGAAGCAGCCGTGGAAAGCGCCCTGATCCGAATCCAAAGGGGGGTGGGTGGGGGTCCTGATCCGGAGCGGATCCGGTGGGTGCAAACCCCCTCCCTCGGTTCCCCCCTCCCTCTCCCTTCCCTCTCTTACGGCGCGGGGGTGCCTCCGCCGTGGTGGTGGAGGTGGTGGGCGACGTCCTCGGGCGCGTCGTAGAAGAGCTCCTCGGCGTCCGAGTCGGAGGCCATCCGGGCGGAGGAGGAGGAGGAGGAGGAGGAGGAGGAGGAAGAAAGGGGGGGCGGCGGCGGCGGCGGCGGCAGGAGGAACTCCCGGGCCAGGCTGGGCTCCCAAGTCTCGCGAGAGCCGCTGGGGGAAGGAGGCGTGGCCTAGGTAAGGGCGAGCCCCGCCTCCCCTCCCCTCCCCTCTCCCGTAGAGGAAAAGGACAGCCGGAATGGGGGAGGGGGGGAGAAGAAAGAGGGGCGGGCGCACACTTCCGGCTCCCGTTCGACCGAGGCGCCGGGAAGGAACGAACGGCTGGGCGGTGTTGGCGGAGAAGTAACGCCCCCCCCGTTACCTCCCCGCTCCTCCAGGCGGGGGAGGTATTAGACTTTCTCTCCAGAAGCCACAGATGCTGTGGTGTGACTGGAATACTTTTTTTAAGGAGGACCACTGAATGGTCTCCTCCGAGGGAGGATCAGAGGCACCAGGACAGAGGAAAAAAATGCTTCTGTGGTCTTCAATAGTTATTCTGAGCCTATTTCTATTAAGGCGGCATGAGGGAGAACAATGGGGGTGGGAAAGATTCTTGCACCCCCTGCAAAGCCAATCGATCACATTGATTTCCCCCACATCCGGGCAAAAGAAGGCACACTGGAGTGGGCACGCAGGAGGTGCCAGGAGGGAGATTGCTAGGGGGGATTTCTGATTTTTAATAAGCAGGTCAATAATAGCAAGAAAAAGAAAGAATATATTGGAAGGGGGGGAGCCCACATTTTCACTTCCTTCCTGGAGTTATCAGCTACAACAGCTGCTTTCTGGTTGTGCATTTGATGCTAGTTGAGCACACAGAGTGACAGTTTTTAGTATTTGTTCTTGAGAGAGGAAAAAATGCTGCAAAAATATCCAATAATTTTTTTATCAAGATAGCAAAGAGAGAATTATGACAAGGGTGCTGGAAATACCATACCCCTCATCATAACAAGGATTGTGACCAGACTGATCAGATCAGCATGCGTGCTTGCTGCTGAGGGTCAAATTCCACATCACAGAAGCACATCATTAGAAGAGGGAATTGCTTGAGGAATGAAATCATTTTGTGGTCTCAGCAATAGTTTTTCACATTTCCTCTAGTTTGCAAATGAGCTTGTTTTGTCTTGTGACTGGTAATTAGGAGATGAACAATGGCTTCATTTGCAGTTAAGATTGCTCAGCTGCAAAGATCAGCTACAGCTATATTTCTGCAATAGGAATGGATCACACCTTCTACTCAGAGGCTCACAGGAATGCATAGTTTTGTCTTTCAGTCTGCTACTACCTGGGTGCTAAAAGGCAATTACAAGGCTCCCTGATCTGCCTTTGTACAGTTCTTTCTCATTTAAACGACTTGAACAGGACAGCTCCTTAACAACTTTAAAATAGAAGATTGAACATGGTGCTGATCCTCCAAGCCAAGGGCTTTCCTCTGCATCATAAGACACATATGAATGACTTGATCTTCTCACAGAGAATGTAATTGTCTCACATGGAGCAATGTTACACTTGTCTGTTTGGGAGTAAGGCCTGCGGCAAGAGTGGATATCTGCCTTCAGCCTCCGGCTGCATTCTCTTTCAAAGCCTTTCTTGAGAAGCTGCATTCAAACAAGTGGGTGGGACCAGAAATACCTGCATATTTTAGCTGAACACACTTAATGCTGGTAATGAAGCCTCACGGGATCCATTTCCACATTTTAAAAAGACCCCCCCCCCTAAAAAAGTTGGGGAACCACTCAGTAGGAGCAGGGGTCTAAACTGGCCCAGAAGGCTTGATCAGGACCCTAGAGCTAAAGGAACTTTAAATCACTTGCCTGGGGAACACAAGAGGGCAGTGCAATTACACTCCTAGTGGTTCCCTCACGGCCGACCCTATGGAAACATAGGCCCTTAATTTGTCTCAGCCTTGCGGAGAATCCAACTCAGAATATGTTGTGCTATTTTCTTTCTATCCTGCTTTCACCCAAAGGTGGGACTCAAGGCAGATCACATCATGATAGAAAACCAAGTACAGTAGGACCCCTGTAACCACTGATTTAGTTATCTATGGTTGGCAGAGGAAAAAATTAAATAATTCAGCAGCCACAAAGCAAGCTATTGTCACAAACAGCAGCTGTAAAGCAAGCTGTCAGGAAACAGCAGTTTGTGTGGGTGGGCAGGCATTCTCTATTATCCACGGTTTTTCTTATCCACGGGAAGGCCTGGAACCAATCCCCAGCGGATACCGGTGTCCTACTGAACATATAAAAACACAGCAGACAGAATCCTACTGGTTAGTTACACTGACGTTCAGGACAGTGGCACAAATTGTAGCAGCAAATTTCCACTAATTAAAGACTTGCCACTTGCCTCCCTTGTGGCACACCAACCCACAATAAGAGAGGCAAGTGGTGACTTGTTAACTAGGAGCAATTTGCGGCTGCCATTAGACATGGGCACGACTTGGCGAAATTCTCGTTTCCGTTTCCGTTCCTCGTTTCCGTTACGCAACGAAACGAAGAACGACAATTACTCTGCCAGAACTCGAACTCGAACCGACTAAAGAAAAATTGGGTCTGATTTGTCGTTGTCGTTCCTGGCATCGCGCGACGATCGCACGATGCCAAGCGGCACAGAAAAAAAGTTTACAAAAAAAAACCCAATTCCCAGCTAAAAAAAGCAGGCGAAAATATGCCTGCTTGAGGGCACCTACCAGAGGGTGGTTTCTGGGGGGGGGGATCCCCACTCCAGCCTCCCCCCCCGTCCTGGGCTGCTGGTACCAGGCTGGGAGGGGGCATCCTCGGCGGCGTCTCCATTTGCTATGCAGTGTGGGGGGATCCAAAATGGCGACCGCAGTTGTTGTTTTTTAATCGTGGTCCAAAAACCCACCAAAGCACCACAGAAACATGCAAAAATTAGCTATTTTATATGCCTGATTTTTTATAGTAGCAGCAGTGGGTTTTTCTTGCAACAAAATGTCTCCATTGATTTTATTTTATTTTATTTTTATTTTTATTTTTTTACACGTGCGCAATGATGGGCTGGCCATGAGATGGGACCATGCAAATTTTTGGACCCATTCCACCAATCGCATGGCCAGGTTTTGACTGACACTTCTGGATGTGCCAGAGGCTATAAATAGGCGAGTCACTCCGAGAACACTCACAGTCCGGGTTTGGATGTGGGTGTGGAGACTAGGGCTGTGTAGCTGGCTGCTGTGCTAGACTAGTTTTGATTTCGTGGAACCTTTAGATTTCAGTTAGGCAGGCAGGGAGGGGATTCAATTGAATTTTTAGGAAATATTTCATTCCCTGTCTGCTGTGGGGAATAGCAACGCAGTTTATTCCTTTATGCTCCTGCAGTTTGTCAGGATTTTTTTTCTGATATTGGTTTAGGCTTGACTGGGGGGGGAGGTGTGGATTTATTTTGAAAATATATATTGAATATACTACCATTCCAAATCCATATTTATTTTCTATTTTAAAAAGTTCATTTTCATTTCATTGCTAGCAGTTTTCTATTCTCCCCTCTCCTTTTTGTGTGAGAGAGAGGCGATTTATTTCATTTAGTGCTTCAAGTTCAAAGGGGAGGTTTTTGGGAGGCTTGGTGTGGAGTGGATTTATTTTAAAAATATATTGAATATACTACCATTTATTTTCTATTTTCAAAAGTTCATTTTCATTTGCTTGGAGGCTGGCAACAAGTTCCTTTACCCTGCCTCCAGCAGAGTGCACTGCTGTGGGTTCTGGGAATAGCAAGCCTAGCAGTTTTCTCCATCTCCTCCTCTCCTTTTTGTGTGTGAGAGAGGATTTATTTCATTTAGTGCTTCAAGTTCAAAGGGGAGGTTTTTGGGAGGCGAGGTGTGGATTTATTTTATAAATATATAATAGCCTAGTATATTTTAGATTTCCCCAACCAGTGCACTCAAACACATTTGTTGGCATTGGCAAGCCAAGGGCACCTCTGGGGGAGAATATTTTACATTTTAGAAATACATTACAATATTATTTGTGTACTTTACTTTTACTTGCATTGTTTGTTTGCTAAACTTTTTGTGAGGACACTGCAGTTAAACAGCACAGGCCCATTCTGATATCAGACAGCCACCTTATTAACAGACTTGGGGTTCCATCCATCCTACTCCAACACTGTTTACTTTGTTTGTTTATTATCATTGTGCAATACATTAATTTACAAGCCACACCTTTTGCGTGTGCATTGCCCTCTGAGTCTGAGATCTGCCTTTCTAACAGACTTGGGGTTCCAGCTTCAGTTTACTTTTGTTTACTTTTCCTTCATATTACTGCTGTACAACACACTGTGCCAGGCGCCAGGCGTGCACAAACTACTCTGTCCTGTACTAGTAGTGTGCTTGCTTGTTCATTTATTTACAAGGCACACCCTTAGTGGGTGCCAGCGCAAGTTTACTTTGCTCACAGTGTACAACACACAGTACTACTCCTGTACTAGTGTGCTTGCTTGTTCATTTATTTACAACTTACAAGGCACACCCTTGGTGGGTGCCAGCACAAGTTTACTTTGCTCACTTGTCCTACTGTACAACACAGTGCCATTATTATTTTCTAATACTTTGAGAAATGAAAAAAATGAGGAGGGGTGGCACAGCCAGAGGGAAGGGGAGGGGGACCCCCACTAAGATAAATCAGGCCACATTTCTGAAGGAAGGCACAGGAAGTAGTGCAGATGGTAGTCCCTCGCCAAGCAGCTCCACAACCAGTACCGTACCATCCTCTGTCACTGAGGGAAGCATGGATGAGGCGATAAAAATCCCTTCATCACCGATACTTGACTCCGACCTCCTTTATCAGGAAGAAGATGAGGACTCGGAGTCGGAAATGGCATCAGAATCAGAAACAGGCACTTTGAATCTAGAGGTTCCAGATTCTGAGGCCCTGATGGCAGGAACTGACGAAAGGCAGGCTTCAGATGGTGATGGAAGGAGCAGCCCTCCTTCCTCCCAGAGTACCACCAGTGACAGAAGTAGTACTCTACTTTCCAGGCAGGGCACAGACCACACTACTACCACAGCAGCGGCAGCAGGCAATACCAGAGGGGCCGGTACTTTCACTAAGCCACGCGGGTGTCTCTGGGAGCATTTTGAGAACAGCCCACAAGACCCCAGGATGGCGGTGTGCAAGAAATGTGGGGTGGTCTTGCGCAGGGGGAATGACCCCAAACACCTCTCCTCAAGTGGGTTGCGCAGCCACCTGATGAGGAAGCACCCTGGGACTCTGCCTGGAACCCTGTCAGGCCCTGGTTCCTCAGGGAGGAAGAGAGTGGAAGAAGGGTTAGGGAAAGAAAAACACAGCTCCGCTAGTGCTGAGAGTGGGAAGAGGCAGGCCACTCTGCAGGAAGTGGGGCCGTTGTGTGGGAGTTTTGTCAGCCAGCGAAATAGGGCTAAGGCACAGGAGACCACCACTTGCGTGGTGGGTGAAATGGTAGCCATGAATGGGTTGCCCCTCTCCTTCATGGAGTCATCAGGCTTCAGGCACCTGATGAAGCACGTGGCTCCATGGTACGAGCCTCCATCCCGGCGCACCTTCAGCAGGCGGGTGATTCCCTCCCTTTATGAGTCCGTCAGGGACATGATCCGGGCCCTGCTGCAGGCGGCCAGAGGGAGGAAGATCCACTTCACTTCCGACCTCTGGACCGGTGGGCACCACAGATACCTCTCTCTGATGGCTCATTGGTGGCAACCCAAGGAGGTCCTGGAGCCCAGGACATCCCAAGAACAGCTGCAGGGGGAGCCACAAGGTAGCACCCCAAGAGGGTATAGGGTGGTGCTTCTCCAGGCACAAAGCATGGAGGACAACGCCACAGGGTTCAACATTTCAGAGGTCCTCAAGACAGCAATGCGAGAGTGGGGATTGGGGACTGAGGGGCAGGTCAATCTCGGATTCATGGTTACTGACATGGGCCGTAACATGACCAACACGGTTGAAAGGGCAGGGTTGCAGGGCATCATGTGCACAGCACACAAACTGCATCTGGTGGTGGTCGATGCCATTGGGGTGGGAGCACCGAAGGACTCCTGGGGTGAGGGGACCCATGAGACCAAGGCCTTGCTGGACAAGTGCCGGAAAATCGTCGGGCACTTCTCTCGCAGCGTCAAGGCATCCAGGATGATGCGTGATAGGCAGGCGGAGACGGGCCGAACAGAGCACGTCCTGATCCAGGACGTGACCATCCGGTGGAACTCCACCTACGAAATGGTCAAGCGCCTGGTGGAGCAGAGCGAAGTGGTGGAATACGTCATGTCAACCACCCCAGTCCTGCATGAGGGGAGGGATATGGACATTGGCTCGCCCTTTCCCAGATGGTGGGTATCCTGCAGCCTTTTGAGGCTGCTGACCGGCGTGGATACCCGCCTTGGCCCACTAAGAAGGGAAAAGGCGTAGCAGATGGCATGCCTGTGCGACCCTCGCGTCAAGGGTTCCCTGGCGGGCAGCACTGCCAACCTGAAATCCTGGAAGACGGAGCTATGCCATCAAGTCAGGGCTCTCTCTAATCAGGGCCAGGCATTTCCAAGGGCGCACGGAAGCCAGAGCGATGCAGAAGAGGAATCCTCGCAAGGATCCTCATCCTTCTGTACTCCAGGAGCGTACGCCCAGAGACCAGGTTCCGTACCAGCAGCCAACTACCTGGCCTCTGCCCTAGCCATGGCAGTCTCCTCCTCAGTGGAGGCAAGGGAGGAAGAAGAACCGGACCCCGCTCTGACCATGGTGAAGGAGTACATGGCCGAGCCCCTCCAACCCCTCACCTTGGACCCACTCCACTACTGGGCCAGAAAGGCAGACCTCTGGCCCGCTCTTTTGACTCTGGCGTTGGACCTCTTGTCCATCCCACCCACCAGTGTCTAGAGTGAGCGTGTCTTCTCCCACATGGGAGATGTCCTGAGGCCGCGCCGCTCTCGCCTGGACCCGGAGACCGTGGAAAGGTTGACTTTCATCCGCCTCAACCTTTCCACGTTGGGATTACCCCAACAGTCCAAGACCTAAGTCCCAAGTCGTTCTGCCATGGGTTCCTTCCAAACGGGCCTCCCTTGCCCTAACATCAACTACCAGGGCAACACTTATGCCGGTCTGCCTGCCTGCCTGCCTACAAGCCTACCTGCCTGGCTGGCCCTCTGACTACCTGCCTAGTGCCTAAATGCCTGCTTGCCTGCCTGCCTGCCTGCCTGCCTGACTGACTGACTGACTGTATCCACACACACACAATTGGAAGGGTCTGTATTGGCCCAATTTTTACAGCCCTTGCCTGGGTCCAAACCAGCAAGGACCATTCTCAAAGTTTCATTTGGAGGGGTCTGTATTGGCCCAATTTTTGCAGCCCTTAAGAACATAAGAACATAAGAAGAGCCATGCTGGATCAGGCCAAAGGCCCATCTAGTCCAGCTTCCTGTATCTCACAGCGGCCCCACCAGATGCATTTGGGAGCTCATGAGACTAGATATCTGTCTCCTGATACCACTCTCCTGCATCTGGCCCAAACCAGCAAGGACCACTCAAAGTGTCATTTGAAAGGGTCTGTAATCTGTATTGGCCCAATGTTTCCCCGTTGGCCATGGCTGGTCTGAGTGAGACCCTAAAACCTGCCTTCCTTGGTGCTTCCCTCCCTTCCCTGGGGTTTAGGCGCCAATCTGCTTACAAAGTGGTCAGGAAGCACTTTGCAACAACCTACCTCAAAGACTGGGTAGCAGGGGGCTAGCTCTCCTCCTTACAGCCTTAAAGATAAAGAAATAGACCAGTTCTCCTGCTTCCACTCTGTCTCCTTGACGAAACCCGGTCTCCTGGGGTGGAGAGAGAAACTCTGCCTCCCAAGGCAGAAACAATCCTCCCTTCTGGCACTTTGGCTTTGTGCCTTCCCAATCCCTAGCCTGGGTGGCTGGTATCCTGCAAGCCTGCCTACTGCCTAGCCTACATACCTGTAAGCCAGACTGCCTGCTTCCCTGCCTTCCCGGCCCTCTGCCAACCTGCCTGCCTGTCAGACTCCAGTCCCGGCTTTGAGCATGCCTTCTAGGTGCTTCTCCTTCAACCTCCTCTAGTCTGCCCTTCTGGCCTCCCCTACTTTGTCGTCTGGGCTGGTCTGTGACCCACTAAGAAGGGCTGTGGCTTCGTGGTCTGTCTCCTTGGGATCTTCCACATGGTGGCAAACCGGCAATGATCACCCGAGAGGGGAACTCAATCAGGAATACTGGGAAGGGGGTTAGGGTTAGGGTTAGGGGGGATGTTTGGGCCTCCGCTACTCTGTCCTCTGGGCTGCAGAACACTGTGACTCACTAAGAAGGGCTGGAGTGGAATGTACTTGCACGTACTGTTTGTATACTGTACTGCACAATAACCGCGTGTTGTCCGTTTCTTAGAAATAGAAGAGCCTGTCACAGAGGAAGTTCCAGGGTGGGTTCATGGTGGATCTGTGTGAGTCAGTGTGACTCATTAAGAAGGGCATTGCCCTTGCCTAGCAGTTTGCTACTTGCCGTAACAGCACATGGGAAGGAAGAGTCAGACAGAACTCTTCCTTGCTGTCCTTTTGGCAGCATAAAGACTCAGGCCTTTGCGTCTCCGACTCTCCATCACTCTGCCCTCTGGGCTGCTCGACACTGTGACCCACTAAGAAGGACAGCTTACTGGCGTACTCGGGCCAGTCAGCTAGCTCCTTGGGAAACTCAAGCTGGCAGTGACCGTCCCCTGCTCAGGCCCTGTGGCCTCAGACTCAGGCTATGTGGTCCCCACCACTCTTTCCTCTGGGCTGTACGACACTGTGGCTCACTAAGAAGGACAACTGACTCCCGTGCTGGTGGCACTCTGTCCCACCACCATTTACAAATAGAAGATTTGCCCGAAAGTTCCAGGCTTGGCTCTTGGAGTTGTGGAAACTGTGATTCACTACAAAGGGCATGGTTGTAGATTGCAATGCCGGCAGTTAGCAAGTCTACCAGCACACAGCTGGGAAAGAAGAATCAGACTCAGATTCTGGCTTGCTGTCCTTTTGGCAGCTGGTGTGGTCTAAGACTCAGACTCACTCAACCTCTGTGTCTTCTCCCTGCCTGCCTGTCAGGCTCCCGGCACTCCTGGCTTAGAGGAGGCCTTCCAGGTGCTTCTCCTTCAGCCTAACAGCACGGTTCAGTGCTTCAAGTTCAGCCTCCGAGCCGACATGCGCCCGGTTGGCCACTCTCCTCAACTTGCCCATGCAGCAACCCCGGCTGCCCCCGCCTCTAGGCGGAAAATCACTTGAGGAGGGAGACCAACTTTAACAGGTGCAGTCATCATCATCATCATCATCAAGTATTTTGTTTAGAATTGGGGGACTCTGTCATCCAACATGGGGGGGGTTCTTTACAAAATCCAGGTTGGGAAATCCCTTGGCAGAAGGAGGGGAGATTCCTAACTAGGTGCTTCTCCCTCCACCTCCTCTAGTCAGGCCTTCTGGCCTCCGCTACTCTTCACTCTGAGCTGCCAAACACTGTGACTCACTAAGGAGGACATTGTGCTTGTGTGCTAGAAAACAGCCATGGGCCCGTAATTGACTATGACTAGGCAAAACTCTGCCGCTGGCCTTGTGCCATTTTGCAGTCCCTACTCTGGCCTTTTGGCAGCCCGTAATCTGGCCTCTGGGGCTTTGACTGCAGAACTCTCTGACCCACTAAGAAAGACAGAGAACACAGCTGGGCTTCGTGGTCTCCTTGGGATACTGGAACTTGCGGTAACCCGAGCGATTGAGGGGAACTTATTTGGAGGAGTGGTTTAGGGTTAGGGTCAGCCTTAGGGTTAGGGGGTTTGTTTAGACCTCCGCTACTCTTTCCTCTGGGCTGCAATGCACTGTGGCTCACTGTGAAGGGAGGGAGAAGGAAGCCTCCAGGCTTGGTTCTTGGTGGATACTCTGACGCACACTGACTGTGACTCTGTGATTCACAGGCCTACTGTCTCCTCCGCCACTCTTTCCACTGGGTTGCCAACTGTGGCTCACTAAGAAGGGAAGCATACTTGTGTATGCGTACGTGCTATGTACGTATACATTATAAAAGAGTTTGTCAGGAAGTTCCATCCCTGGTCCTTGTTGGTGGATACTAGTAGTCTGTGACTGCGAGTCTGTGGAGGAAGGGCTACTTGTCGGTTCCATTGGCTGCAAAGCACTGACTCACTGAGAAGGGAACGTGCCTGGGGTGGGATTTTACCAGAGAACCAGCACACAGCTGTGAAGGAAGACCCTCTGGCTTGCAGTCCTTTTTTCAGGCTGGACTCAGGCCTCAGAGTCAGGCCCCATGTGGCCTCCGCCACTCTTTCCTCTGGGCTGCAAAACACAGTCTGTGACTCACTAAGAATGGCAGAAAACTGTTTGTAGTTGCACACAGCTTTGAAGAGGCAGCACGCCGCCTTGCTGGCCTTTTGGCAGCCCGTACTCGGGCCAGTGCACTAGCTCCTTTGGATACTTGTGCTGGTGCTGGCAATGACCCTCCCCTACTCAGGCCCTGTGGTCTCAGAGTCAGGCCCCATGTGGCCTCCGTCACTCTTTCCTCTGGGCTACAAGACACTGTGGCTCACTAAGAAGGGAAATGTACTTGTTGTGTGCGTAACTGCGTACTCCTGTCTGAAAGTCCCATGTGTGGATCTTGGTGCTGTGCTGTGTGACTCAGTCAGTACTAGTTGTTGTCACGTTTTCTTTGACCCAATTTTTAACATTTTTCTGCTCACTTGTCATAATGTGCTCTTCATCACTGGTCAGTACAATGTTTTCAAGTTGCATTCTGCATGATTTTTGAGACATTCGCCTCAGAGTCAGGCCCCATGTGGCCCCCACCAATCTTTCCTCCGGGCTGCAAGACACTGTGGCTCACTAAGAAGGGAAATGTACTTGTTGTGTGCATACTCCTGTCTGAAAGTCCCATGTGTGGATCTTGGTGCTGTGCTGTGTGACTCAGTCAGACTCAGTACTAGTTGTTGTCACATTTTCTTTGACCCAATTTTTAATATTTTTCTGCTCACTTGTCATAATGTGCTCTTCATCACTGGTCAGTAGTACAATGTTTTCAAGTTGCATTCTACATTGGGAGTTTTTTGAGACATTCACCTCAGAGTCAGGCCCCATGTGCAATGCACTGTGGGTCACTAAGAAGGACAATTTACTGGCGTACTCAGGCCATTCAGCCACTTTGTGTACTGGAGCTGGCAATGAACCTCCCCTACTCGGGCCCTGTGGCCTCAGACTCAGGCCTTTTGGTCTCCGCTACTCTGTCCTCTGGTCTGCATGTGAGTCACTGAGAAGGGAATTCAGGCTCAAAGATAATCGAGTGGTCCTTTTGGCCTCCCCTGCTCAGGCCCTGTGGCCTCAGACTCAGGCTATGTGGCCTCCTCCAGGCAATCTTTCCTCTGGGCTGCAAGACACTGTGGCTCACTAAGAAGGGAATTATATTTGCGGTGTACGTACGTACTGTCACTGTCGCTCCCGTCCCTCAGTCACCACCAAGAGTTTGTCTGAAAATGCCATGTGTGGTTCATGGTGGTACTACTCACACAGTCACAAAGAAGGGCTGAAAAGTAAACCTGTGGCCTCCTGTTCGCAGCCCTGTGGCCTCAGACTCAGGCTATGTGTCCTCCGCTACTCTTCTGGGCTGCAAAACACTGTGACTCACTAAGAACGACATTTTGCCTACGTACTGGGACAGTTTGCTGGGAAATAATAGCACATAGCTTGGACTTTGTGTGGCCTTGTGGCCTCCATTTCGCAGGGGCCTGTGGTCTCAGACTCAGCCCTTTTGGGCTCCCCTACTCTGTCCTCTGGGCTGCAAGACACTGTGACCCACTAAGAAGGACACATTTTACTGTTAACACAGCCGTGATGATAAGGCAAAAATCTGCCATGCTGGCCTTGCTGGCGCCCTTACTCTGGCCTTGTGGCCTCAGGTACTCTGGCCTTGTGGACGCCCTTACTCTGGCCTTGTGTGTGGAGTGGACGTGGACACCCATAGTCCTCCCTGTATACTGCTGCTGCCTACTCCTAGTGGGATCTGGGCTGTAGTGTAAAACTTTCTGCCTAATCCAAGCTGTGTGCCCGTACGCCAGCATGCTGTCTTCCTTAAGAGCAACCCAGAGCCCAATCCCTACCTAATCTATTCCAAGTTCCAATCCTAACCCTAACCCTAACCCTAATATCAGACTCACTCTAACCGCTACCGCTAGATGACCAGGGTTGCATTGGTTAATGGCTATTGCAGAGTGCAGACCTTGGAGATGGGGGGGGGCACTGAGAGGAGTAGAGCCTCATCCAGATTTGGGGAGGAACGGAATGTCTGTGTCTCTCCTGCTCCCTCTGAGAGGTGGAGGGGAGATGGGATGGATAAAAGCTTCAAAACAAAACAACAAAAAAGTACGGCAGCCAGACCAAGTACTGTACTAGGGTGGCCGGCCGGTTCATCATTGACCAAGTCCAAGAGAAAAAAAAGAAATATATTGCATTCTGCCCACTTTGTTTGCTTTAGGATGCATGCAGTCTTGTGCAATGTGCAGCAGGCAGCAATCACCCAGTTTAAAGTGTTTGTGGGACCCGCAGCCGCCCGCCAGCCTGCCCCTCCCCCCTGCCGCTGTCGCCACCCGCCCATGCCCCCCTCGCCACCGCCGCCCGCCCGCACCTCCCCGCCCCCGCACCCCGCCCGCCGCCTAGGGCGCAAAAACACCTAGCGCCGGCCCTGATTGCGGGACGTCAATGGGACGTCAAATCGCGCGAAATTGCGGTGGAAACGACAAACGACATGACGAAATGTCAAATTTTTGAAAAATTTCGCGAAAAACGGAAACGACCCGAAACGGACCTGTCCCGAAAAATGACAAATTGAAAAAAAAAATTCCTGGTCGTGCCCATCTCTAGCTGCCATTACACAATGCTGTGTGTGACTTTCTGGACAGTTGGCCAGTAATTTATAATATTGAAACAGAGTATCACATTTAAGCAACTACTTTGCATTTGCAAGGGGAGAAACGTCCCCCCTGGTGCCTCTGCAAAAACATCTTTTTATCATTCACCTTGGGACATCAGGAGTAGTGGCTATGCATGCATATTCAACACCCTCTGTGTTGGAGCGAGAGAGCTGATTAATGGGAGCAGTCAACACCATGACATTTCCTCCTCTCGTCCTCAGCACCATTGATCTGTCTTCCTTCAGACCCAGCTTTAAAAGAAAGGGGCAATGTGTTTGCTGGCCACGGTCGATAACTTTTATATTCTGTGCAATTCCTAATTTCAAACAATGCCTAGGCATGCTAGGCTCCAGGAGCTATCGATTGCCAGTGGAAGGTATGTTTTTCAGTTAAAATTCCCTGGATATGTGAGTGTTTGGGGTTAGCAAAATAGGAGCATTCTTACTTCTGTTGAGAATCACTTCCAGTTGTCTTGCAGAGCAAACACAGATGATATTGCAGGATGAGACCCAAGTTCCTTGGAGACCAGCTTTTCATTTTCTAACCTTGGTGAGCCTGAGAATGTCCTCCCCATGATTTGGAAGTAATGGCCCTTCCCACTTGCCATCTTCCACGGAGACATGTGAAATGATTTTCTGCGGAGTCAGTCCTAGGGTGGACTGACGGGCAAAAGGTTTGAGCTGCCAAGGGAAGCATTTCCTAGACCTAGCCAGAGATCCTTGCTATTCTCTGGTGATCTTGTGCCCAAGCACCCACCAGGCCTGATCTTGCTCAGTTTCCCATAAAAGAGAAAACTGGGTGAGTTAAGGATGCTGTGCTTCCTTTATGCTTTTGCTCTAAGCCAACAGAGCATCCTGCATGGCTGCAGTTAAATTTTAATTTTCAAGACCAGCTTCAAATCCAGAGAAGAAGCTGCTCTGGATGGCAGCCCACCTCCCCAGAAGCAAGCATAAGATGCAACCATAATTACTTTTTGAAAGGCATATGTGTTTTGTAGAGTGGCCAGATGGGAAGGTTATGTTTAATAAATAAACAAATAAATAAAATTACAGGCCCCTTCCAATGGTATGATTCTATGAACACTTTCTGTCACCATATTTTATTTATTTATGAGTATTTTTTTAACCCCACCTTTCTCCTTGGAAAAGGACCCAAGGCGGTATACAGCAAGGAGGGACAATATAAAGTCCAGTACAATTAAAATACAATTCAGGTTTAAGAACAGGGAATGGAGGGGTATCTTCCAGCATTAGAAGACAACATTAAAGCTAAAAGACAATACCAGCAGTTAAGAGGAGAGTATAAATTTCATGTAATCATGTGCGGTAGACCATCTAAAAGTTATGAGGGATGGGAACTAACAATTGATAACACAGTGTCAATGTAATCCCACAAGGAGAGATGCAAGCACAAAGTTATAAGTGGTTATAAACACAAGTCTGCGTCGCCATGTATGGTAGAGCCCATCATAAACGATAATTCCATTACCTACTGATAAGGATTTATAAACATAAGAAAAGTCAAAAATTATTATAAACAATACTGAAGTGTTAAACCCGACTGTGGGTGTCAGATACATCTCTCTGAAGGTCTCATTGACACAACTAAGGGATTGGCATAACCACAAAAAAAAAAAAGATAAAGTGCATGGGTGACAGTCTATGAAGAACAGCAAATATTTTGTAGTTAGCTAGAATA
>JAHTLZ010000277.1:2009180-2037128 GCA_023846285.1 Phrynocephalus versicolor | reverse complement strand
ACCAAAGATGTCAATTAATGTTTGATGTATGTAACAGATGTGTATGACGCAAATTCGGACGGGCGGGGGAAAGAATAGTGGTTGTAAGTCTATAAAATATACTGCATTTCCTTTCTTCAGTGGACTTCTCACTTGTTTTGCATCAAGAAAGATTTCCCTGGTTGACAACCAATAAATCTCTTTCCTGTCTTTGAAACCCAGACTGCTCATTGCATTTTGCAGCGTCTCTGCCTGCCGGCTATGGACCCAAATAGCTATTCCTTTCAGAACCATGTTTTTGCGCAATTGGGGTGCCATGCGCTGACGGATCCCTGATTTTGGGTGTGCAATCTGTGTGTAAGGGTGGGGCCTAGGATGTGATAGTGGTTTGGAGTTGATCCTGGGTAAAAATAAGGTAGATCCGTGTGGTTCCGTGCCTTGGACCCATGTTTTTGCGCCACTGGGGAGCCATGCGCTGACGGACCCCTGATTTTGGGTGTGCAGTGTCTGTATAAGGGTGGGGCCTAGGATGGGATACAGGTTTGGAGTTGATCCTGGGTAAAAATCAGGTAGTTCCGTGTGGTTCCGTGCCTTGGAACCATGTTTTTGCACCACTGGGGAATCATGTGCTGATGGACCCCTGATTTTGGGTGTGCAGTCTGTGTGTAAGGGTGGGGCCTAGGGTGTGATACAGGTTTGGAGTTGATCCTGGGTAAAACTCAGGTAGTTCCGTGTGGTTCCGTGCCTTGGAACCATGTTTTTGCACCACTGGAGAGCCATGCGCTGATGGACCCCTGATTTTGGGTGTGCAGTCTGTGTGTAAGGGTGGGGCCTAGGATGTGATAGTGGTTTGGAGTTGATCCTGGGTAAAAATCAGGTAGTTCCGTGTGGTTCTGTGCCTTGGAACCATGTTTTTGCACCACTGGGGAGTCATGTGCTGATGGACCCCTGATTTTGGGTGTGCAGTGTCTGTGTTAGGGTGGGTCCCAGGATGTGATACAGGTTTGGAGTTGATCCTGGGTAAAAATTAGGTAGTTCCGCGTGGTTCTGTGCCTTGGAACCATGTTTTTGCGCCACTGGGGAGCCATGCGCTGATGGACCCCTGATTTTGGGTGTGCAGTCTGTGTGTTAGGGTGGGCCCTAGGATGTGATAGTGGTTTGGAGTTGATCCTGGGTAAAAATCAGGTAGTTCCGTGTGGTCCCGTGCCTTGGAACCATGTTTTTGCGCCACTGGGGAGCCATGTGCTGATGGACCCCTGATTTTGAGTGTGCAGTCTGTGTGTAAGGGTGGGGCCTAGGGTGTGATACAGGTTTGGAGTTGATCCTGGGTAAAAATCAGGTAGTTCCGTGTGGTTCTGTGCCTTGGAAACATGTTTTTGCGCCACTGGGGAGCCATGCGCTGACGGACCCCTGATTTTGGGTGTGCAGTCTGTGTGTTAGGGTGGGCCCTAGGATGTGATAGTGGTTTGGAGTTGATCCTGGGTAAAAACCAGGTAGTTCCGTGTGGTTCCGTGCCTTGGAACCATGTTTTTGCACCACTGCGCAGCCATGCGCTGACGGGCCCCTAATTTTGGGTATGCAGTGTCTGTGTAAGGGTGGGGCCTAGGATGTGATACAGGTTTGGAGTTGATCCTGGGTAAAAATCAGGTAGTTCCGTGTGGTTCTGTGCCTTGGAAACCTGTTTTTGTGCCACTGGGGTGCCATGCGCTGACGGACCCCTGATTTTGGCTGTGCAGTCTGTGTGTTAGGGTGGGGCCTAGGATGTGATAGTGGTTTGGAGTTGATCCTGGGTAAAAACCAGGTAGTTCCGTGTGGTTCCGTGCCTTGGAACCATGTTTTTGCACCACTGTGCAGCCATGTGCTGATGGACCCCTGATTTTGGGTGTGCAGTCTCTGTGTGTAGATGCGGCCTAGGGTGTGATACAGGTTTGGAGTTGATCCTGGGTAAAAATCAGGTAGTTCCGTGTGGTTCCGTGCCTTGGAAACATGTTTTTCGCCACTGGGGAGCCATGCGCTGACGGACCCCTGATTTTGGGTATGCAGTGTCTGTGTAAGGGTGGGGCCTAGGATGTGATACTGGTTTGGAGTTGATCCTGGGTAAAAACCAGGTAGTTCCGTGTGGTTCCCTGCCTTGGAACCATGTTTTTGCACCACTGCGCAGCCATGCGCTGATGGACCCCTGATTTTTGGTGTGCAATCTGTGGACTGAAATAGGCTCTATATATGATAGTGGATTCATCATGATCCAATGTAAAAATGAAATCAGATGGTTCCGTGCCTTGCAACCATGTTTTTGCGCCACTGGGGAGCCATGCGCTGGAAGATACATGATTATTCTTGTGTAATAGTTGACCATGAATGGGATGTATGATTTGATGGTGATTTGGGAAGGATCCCACGTAAAAATCATATGAAATCATGAGGTTCCGTCAAGTTTTGCCTTTTACCCACACCCTCTGGGCGGTGTACAGCAATTTAACCATGAAAACAAAAACCCAAATATTAATCATCTTATCAGCCTCCTAGCTTCTTATAATTAACCAAGCTGTTAAACCAATGTATAAACCGGAGCGAAGGAGTTCAATATCCATAATGGCACCGTAGGGATTCGAACCAGCGATCTCAGCGATGGAAAAGAGATCCTCTCTTGCCGTCGCCCCCCCCCCCGCCCTTCCCGGTTGTGCGCAGACGAGGGAGAGCCCGCCCCCGCGTGCGCGACGCACAGGGGCGTGGCCCTGGAAGAAAGGGGGCGGAGCTCCCCGTTCCGGACTCCGGAGGACTTTTGAAAAGCTCCCGTCGCCGCCGCGAAGGAGGAGGGGCTTGTGCGTGAGGGAAAGACGCGCTGGAGCGGCTCCCGGTCGCTCTCCTCGCCGGGCGTCTCTGACTCCAGGGCCGGGGTTGGCCCTCAATAAGCCCGGCTCGGGGGACCGGGAGGCGGACACCAGGAGCGGGTGAGGAACGGCCGTGAGGGGACGGGAGAACAGACGGGCCGCGGGTGGGGGTCGGGGTCGGGGTGGGGGCGGGAAGTGCTGCCAACGGTCGGCCGAAGGAAGCGCGCGAGGGGCTCCGGCCGTGAGGAGAAAAAGCGAAGGGCGGGGACCTCTCCTCCGCGTCCTCCTCTCTGATTGGTCGGGAGGGCGAGCCAGGTGGACGGTTGGAGGGGGGCTTGGTCCCCGCCTCCCGCGGTGCTAGGGCGCCGCCGATTCGCTGCGCCTCTCCTCCAGGAGGACAGGGAAGGGGCCCTGATAGGCCCCTCTCTTCGCCTTGAATGGGCGGGGCTAAGTGGTGGTGTCAAACCCCGCCCCGCCGTGGGGGGAGTTGGAGAAGGGGTTCGAGGCCCGTGGCCGTCACAAAGCACAATTGCAAAAATAGGGAACAGGCATACCTTTATAGGCCACTATGGAAAATAAAAATAAAAAGAAACCTTGCAAGGGAATTGGGCCAGTGGATGACCCATGTTCCTTTGTTTGAAGAATGGGATGTGTGAAACCCAGTACAGTGGACCCTTGTATAACAAACGGTTTGTATAACAAAATCTGTACTACATAAAAAATTCCAGAGATAGGGGAAATTTGCTTAACAGAATCACCTATGGGGTGAATCCCTACAACATAAAAATGGTTGTGATTAGGGATTACTCTGTTTTCAATTCATTCCTATGGGAAGTTTCTACAAAGGAAAATTTGCTTAACATAATTTCATTTGGAATGAATTAATTCATTTATACAAGGTGCCACTGTATTTAAGAAGCAGCTTTTACAACTGCCCTTCCTGCCTCTTTCTTCTGCCCTGGCTGCAACACCACTTTACAGTAGCCATGCATGTTAAAAACATCTAAAAGTTGCATCCTGGTAAAGCACATCTTTTACCATGTCTGAACTTCTGGGACCTGCTTGGAAGAAGAGTTATTTAAACTTGAAAGCTTGCAATGCTCCTTGGTTCTTTATTTTCAGTATTGCACCCTTAACCTATTTCTGCAATTGGAGGAGTTATGAGGCTGCACACGGGGTATTGGGGAGTGATTTATTGAAGGATTTGGGGGAGGAAGACCTTTAGAAGCCTCCCCTGTAGTTTGGCTGCACATGGAGGCCATAATCAACCAGTCTTGAATACAAATTTAAATTTATAAGGGGGGGGGTCTTCATTTCTTTCCTTCTCCAGTGGCTGCTTTTTTCAGGGGGAGGAGGGAGGTTTACCATTTCCTTTCACATGGTGCGACAGTTGCAGGTGGGGATGTGTGTGTGTGGAGATGAAGGAGTTTAATTGCTTCCAAGGATTCCTTCCTCCCATGCCTTGCTTCCACTAGGAACCCCCCCCCCATGTTAGTATTTGATGGGGTGTTATTTATTTATTTAGAGGTTTTTTTTTTAGCCCACCTTTCTCATTGGAAAAGAACTGAAGGCATTATACAGCACGTAGGGACAATATACAGTCCAGTCCAATTAAGATATAATTCAGATTTAGGAACAGGGAATGGAGGGTTATCTTACAGCATTAGAAGACAACATTAAAGCTGAAAGAGAACACGAGCAGTTGAGAAGAGAGTAAAAATTCCATGTCCGTTCTTAAATTATTTGGGAGGGCAATGTATGATGTTATTGTGTCAGGGGGGCGAAGAGCCTTATGCAGTTGGACCCCAGTTGGCATTTGGATGTTGGCTGTATGGTTTCAATGTGTGATCTATTTATAGAGTTTCTGGGAATTTTATTGAGCAGATGATGATATTGATACAGTGTTATTGTGCAGATACTGTTCTTTATGAGTTAATAGAAGCGAAAGATGGAGCTGGAGGAAACAAAGGGAAATGCACATTGGAATGAACTTTAATTTACATTGTCTTTGTTTTCTGTTCTCATCCGTATTGCAAAGACTGCCACCTCCTGTTCCTCTGGGTTGCTCTTCAGAAATGCAAAGTTAAAACAATGTCAGCTAGAAAGGAACAGGTATAAACCTGAAGAATGAAAAGGCATTTTAGAATTATTACATGCACTCCTAATGAAGTGTTGTAGAAATTAAAACTGTCAAGAAGACTAAGTTTTAAGTTGTGCCTCTATAAGTGCTGACTATGTATACATACATATGTTTATTTTTATTTCCCTGGCTGTGTTGCTGATCTGAGAAGGATGGGAAAGTTGTGGGTGAGAGGATGACCAATTAGTGAGAATATAGTTGACATTTCAGTTACAACCTGTTTTTTTATATTGTGGTCAAGTCATGTGACCTTTCCATATGTGTGTGGGAAATAAGGTTTCCTCTTAAAAGAGAAATGCTATTCCTTAAGCAGTTTTATTTATTTATTTATTTATTTATTTTTAAGTTTATATACTGCACCAATTTTTCCAAAGGAACTCTAGGTGGTTTACAGGCAGGGCAACACAAACCATGAAACCATCACAATTCAATTTAAATAATATACAACAAAGAGAGGGGAGAAAAAAATAAGAGTCTGGCAAGAGGCATAACAAATACTAACAAAAACAACAAATCACAAAAGGGCACAAACCAAGCATTAGCGATTACCATCAGCTTCCTGGAACAGCCAAGTTTTCAGTGATTTCTTGAAGTCCGTGAGGGATGGAGCCAGGTGCATCTGGCAGGGAAGTTTGTTCCATATGGAAGGGCCTACCACCCAGAAGGCCCGATTGCACATGAATTGTGTTATGTTATACACGAATGCTTACATGATACTTATATTTAAGTGATTTTTCATAGAGATAATCACAGATTGCATTTTTTAAAAAGTGTTGCAATGCAGTGCAGGGATTTTCTTGCTTCTGGTGGGTGGTGGGTGCAAGAACACTAAACAGAATGGAGGGGAGCCCTCTCTTTATCCAGTACGTAGATAGTAAGTACAGTGTGAGAGTAGTCCCATGAGTGTGACCACTTCTTCATATTCCTTGGGTTGCCTCCTGGAGACAGAATTGGTCCTTAGTAAGTGGGGTATCCTTTGCACAAGGACATTGAATAAACAGATACACTGTGTAGATTTTGGTATTCAGCAGTTCCTTGTCAGGGGAATCATCTCTCCTATCTTGGTCCACATTTCATTTGCCATCTGTTTATTTCTCAAAAGAGCTGGTTTAGAATATTTCTGCTGCATGCTTGGAAATTTATTAGGCATCAGGATTTGTCCACTGGTCACTGTATAACTTGTTAAACTAATTCTGTGCTATTAAGAAAGTTTTCACCCTCTTATTCTGAACAAAATTAAGGCCCTGTTGGAATTTATCTGTTTTCTACCCAGAGCCACTGATGGGCTACGCCAGTGTTTTGTTATTAAAAATGTGTGCTCTTATGCAAGCTGTGCATTAAGATTTTAAAAGTTTTGCAATTCGGTCCTTTGAGTTCAGTAGAGATGCTTTTAAGTTATTAGCACACACATTTTCCAAAGTATGTATAAGAGGAAGCTGCTGGCTTCAGGCTAACTGCGCACGAGTGCTTCATATTCTGACTTGTTAGATTTTGGAAATTTCACAATAGCCTTGTGGTGTAAAAATTTCCTTTTCTTTATTTGTCAGCACAAAGGCTTGTGTAGTTAGAAGAGAAGGTCTCCCTTCCTGCTAGCAAAAGTGTACATGAATGCAGGAAGCCTGGTAGAATGTTAATTGGAAGCTTCCAGAGGCTATTTCTGTTTCCTTGGGCAAAACAATTCATTTGGCCATGAACAATGCTCTGTCATCTTTGGAACTGAGCTTGTTGTCACTTTATAATGCTAGTACACACAGCTATTCAGTTGGCATTGGTCCTGGCTTTGTGATCTTTGTGCTAGCTGTCAGTACTTGGGTGTCATGACCAGGTTCTCTGACCTTTTCCAGTTCTGATAGAGCAGTGATATTTTCCTGCTGTTTACTTTTCTGTGGATAGAGTCTCTCCCCCCCCCCCCGAATCAACTTCCTTCTGCTTAACACCTGATTATTACCACACTGGGTTAGTCCCATAAAGGCTTTCTGACTATTCAGAAAAGCAGAGGTCATTGTTGTAGTCTTTTCCTGGTACTGTATCCTTACATGTTCTTAAGGTCCTGTAAGATCCTGTATTGTTTTTCTTGCCTAGCATGAATATTTTGAAGCCAAAAAGGAGAGGAAGCTGCACCGAAAGCCAGCATGGGGCTGTGCGGCATTTCCTGGTCTGCTGATTCCAGCATCCAGGAAGCAATTGGTGCTTCATACTGAGAGGGCCATGTGAATGCCTCAGAAAACGTCCCGTATGGCTAAGTTATAAAGTAGACTTTATCCCACAGCGCCATATGCTACAATACATCTGTTCAACAGCATCACAAGATTTTTCTTCATCTATCATGGCTACCCCTCTGGACGTTCAGCTCTCCACTAGTTAGGTTCACTCCCAGCCCAGGTCTTGTCCTGTTCCCTAGTATGACTGGGTCAATGTAGACTACTCTACTGTTAGATGTTAGCAAACATAAAAGGGAAAAAGCAAAATATTATGGCATCAAAATAATTTAATTTCAGTGTGTGCTGCTGTGGGTCAAAACTTGCATTTTCATATAGTTAAATTTTATGTCCCAACTTATTCTGAAAACTGAGTCTAGGATTCTGTATGTTTGCTTGTAGGGCAGTGCACATTAAATACAAATAATCATATACGGTATATGCAATACTAACACAACCCTCTATGCTGTGCTATCTTTTTGGAATCAATTTCTAGTGATCCTAGCAGGGCTTTCCAGGTGAGATATTTACAGAGTGGTTTTACCAATTCCACTCCCCCAGTGAATTGCCATAGCCAAGTGGAGATTCGAACCCAGGTTATTCGAGTCCTTGTTCATCACTCAGTCTGCTATGCCATGTGGGAATGTGAAAAAATGGAATAATTGTTTGTGAGAAAGCAATCACTTAGAAATATATAAGTTTGTTTTAAGAGCCCAAGAGTATACTGAAAGGTAGAACGATTAAGAGGTGCCCTCAATTGACTTTGGCACCTGATACAATTTCATATCTCCATATGCCACTGAAATGCAGCTTATATATAAATTCAGGTTCTATAAAGGACTTTTTGATTTTCCTTCAAACTAACAGTTAGCTCCAGGTTTTGCAGATAGTGCTCTGTGCATTTTGCAGGGAAATAAAAATTAACTTGTAAAAGGCTTGCAGTATTCTGCGTATTTGTTTCCTTTTGGCTAACTGTGCTGTATGTTCAGTCCCATCAGGCAGTAGGCCTGACAGAGTGGGAGGGTTGTCCTGGAAGTTGCAAGAATTCAAATGTGCTGGCTGAGTGTGTGTGGGAGAGGGGGGCAAGGAGAGAAATTTGCAAGAGACTGACTCTTTGCCAGGCATTTCAGTGCCTTGCATCTGACAAGCCGCACCCTTGTGTGAGCTGTTCCGTACAGACTGCCTTTCATAAAGTAGGCCTTTCACAAAGTACTGTATGCCACCATGGTATGGTGTGATGGGAGTGACCTTTCCTTGCACAGAGTTGCCCCCTGCAGGGTTTACCTGGAAGAGGGTGAAAAGGAGGTCATGTTTGAGGCCGTTGCTTGCCAGCGGAAGTGACTTGTTGGTTCCTGCTGTATTGGCGTTGGTGGTACAGTATCATCCTTCCATTGCACCATGTGTGATCCTGTCATTTCAGTGATGAGTCCCTCTGTCACGGGGTATCTCTAATGTTCGGCTCTCTCTGTTGCAGCCTGGTGCTTCCAGAAAGAAGCACAGCTTTTCTTCAGCCCATACCATCCCTGATGTCTCCGTGCCTTCTTTGAGCACTCCAAGCATTTGAAAGTGATGGCTGACTGGAATCTGAGCAGGGCGGCAAATGCTGAAAGGTTGGATGTTGCTCCTGCAACTCTCGTTTTTGCCCTGTTGTTGGGGTCCCTCTTTGCTTGGCCTTCCTCTGTGCTGGCACTTGCAGGGGTGAATGCTGCCCAAAGAGGTTGGAATTGTGTGTAAAGGGCCTTCCAATTGTGTTGGAATGGCACAGAACTAAACACTAAAGACTAAACACTGGAGAGAACTTTCTGCCGGTAGCATCTGTTTTATAGGGGAGCAGACAACCTCAGAGGTGGTGGGCTCTCTGTCATTGGTGGGTTTTAAACAGATATTTTAATCAGACATGCGTTTAAAGTAAATAGACATTGTCCAACTTTTGAGTCCTGCATTGCAGGGGATTGAATTAGGTGATACTTCGGACCCCTTGGAGCTCTGTGGTTCTATTTATCTTTATATGCACGTGGTAATACAGGTAAAAGTGAAGTCTGCTCTGTGGATAGAACTGATAATTGCAGTTAAAAGTTTGCCTCAGGCCAAGAGCAGGGTTGTGTCTGTTCCAAGTAAAGTTCCAATTTTTACGTAACAGTAAGAGTCAACAACCAACCTCCCTGGAAATGTTGTACCCTGGAGTACTTTAAACAGCAGCTTGGAGTGTCTTTGGTGATATATATAGCATACATAACCTTTAAAAAATAAAATATGTGTACTGTATAGTCTTTTCCCCAAGTTCCTATTCAGTGTATTGGTGGGTTTAAGCTAGGCTTTTGGGAATGGGAAAGTCTTGTATAATATATCATGCTTATAATAATGTTCATATGCATTTATGATATTAATGCATATACAGTGGTACCTTGTATAAAGGAATTAATTCATTCCAAATGAAATTATGTTAAGCAAATTTTCCTTTATACAAATTCCCACAGGAATGCATTGATATGGAGTAATCCCATTTTTATGCTGTATGGATTTTTCACATAGGCGATTATGTTAAGCAAATTTCCCCTATCTCCAGAATTTTTTATGTTGTACAGATTTTATGTTATACAAGCTGTCTGTTATACAAGGGTCCACTGTATGTCAATTACAGTGAGAGAGGGAGAGGGAGAGAGAGAGTGTGTTTGTGTGTTTGTGTGTGTGTGTGTGTGTGTGTGTGTGTGTGTGTGTGTGTGTGTATCAGGGAATTACAAATAGGATTCTAATGCACTCTTAAGTGCCCCAGAACATGATCTGAAATCTAGTCCAGAAGTTCTTGGCAAGATGGGTTCTGCCAGACACTGTTTTCTTAGATGGAAATAAGAAAAGCTGAAAGATGCATTAGTTCCACAATGTGCTTCATCTTCTCTGAAATACGTATATCTTATCAGTCTTTCTCAACAATGCATAAGTTCAGGAGCATGTTGAGTGGGTCTAGGGGCAACTGTCTGGATTCAAGAAGGGCAGTGAGCCTTGTTAGTGCCTCCCATGTCCTGACTGTGGACCTTTGAATATGTTTGAAACCTTTGCACTATTTGGCAGATACTCAGAGGATTTTCAGTAAACGAGGCTTTGCAAGGAGTTCTCAGGAGCTAGAAGGTCTGAAAACATTTGGGCTCAACATTGGGTTGCTCCATATATCTAAGCAGCTAAGTATGTTATATGTGCTTCTGGTAAAGGTGAATTTTCAAGTTGTGAGGTCTGGAACCCAGCCACTTCTAATGTACAATACAGCCAGGCACCACAAAATGGAATGGCCTGGTGCTATTCTGCACTCCTTTTCTACATCTCCCCCTCCCGCCAATACATAACAAACAAAATAATACCAGTAGGTCATTTTCAACAAGTACCTATAGGAGAGGGGCTTCTGCAAGCAGGTAGAGATGCATCTTAGCAAGTCCAGCATGGTGCCTATTGTGCATTTGATCTGATTATCACAGTGCTTGCAGGTGTTCCCCCCCTGCCCCCCCCAGAACAAACACATGCAGAATAACTTAAAGAATTGGCTGGTGTAGCAGTTAGTGAAATAGCACTTTCAGGCCCGTTTTCTGTTGTGTCTGCTTTTTTTTCTGTATCAACTTGTTTAGGTTTGTGGAGGCAGCGATGGGTGTGACCTGTGTGACTGCAAGTTGGGGCTGGTGTGGGTGCATGTGGTGCACGGCTTAACCTATCCATACGAAGAGGTCTGCAAAGTCTCCTGGGATAGCTTCCACAGGAGCTAAGATTGAGGAAAACTTTGTATAAGGTGACATCTGTTAAATAAAGGCGCACAAGGCATCTCCAGGAGAGGGAGACAGGGGTTGTCATGGTTCTAACTATAGTAAGAGCTTCTGTGGTCTCTTCCCAGGCTGCCTCCTGCCGACTCATTCCTGGTCCTGAAGTCTAAACTACTAGGACAGGGGCCAGACCTTGGGGACAGAGTGGTTCCAGAATTTCTGAGCTCAAACTTACCCTCCCTTCGTGGTTAGAGATATTTCAGAAGGGCTGTTTGTAAGAAGGTGGTCTGGCTTCACTAAGAATTGGAGGTGGGGTGAGTGCTTTCCAGTGCCCGTTGAACAAAAAGGCTCTTATAATGTTTACGGTGTAAATGTTATCCATTAAAGCATTCTGATTATTTCTAAATGCTGTTTATGTGTAAGAAGGTTTTCACTTTTTACAAAGCCAACCAACGTTTGTGTGCATAGTGGGCCTAGCTTAGTTTCTGGATGCCAGCTCTCTTCTTCATGGTTTCTTGTGTGTGTGTGTGCGTGTGCGTGCGTGCGTGCATGCGTGTGTGTTTGTGTGTGTGTTTTAAAGCATTGATCTGGCCATTCTGTAAAAGAATCTGGACATTTTAATGAGATAATTGCTGACAGAAGACAATTATTGGGCTGAATGAGAACTCGTGAGTACTTCTTGAAATGTTTTCTGGCTTTTGATGGGGGAGCCAGCCTCCTCACCTACCCCCATCTTTAGGGAATGACCATGAAGAATTACTTAGGAAATGAATTCATTATCCAATATTAAATATTTAAGAGCAATGTGTTTTGTTTTGGGAGACCTTGTAAGAGAATGCTTTCTTCCACCTCATGAAAGCTTGTGTCTTTTTTCTCCTCTTTTCTTTTCACTGTGCAGGTTTGCAAATAGCCAAGGAGGGCACATCAGTGCGTCCGAGATGATGTGGAGAGACACTTTGTGAGTAACTGAAGATTTTTGTGTTGTATAAAACCGTGATCTAGTAGGAATACATTTTAAGCAGAAGTGCTTGTCATTGTTCCCATGCTCCTTATGATATCTTGGGTGAAAACTAAGTGCATACTTTTTATTTGGTTGTTTGGTTAAGGAAAAGCATGAATTCTAGGAAAGGGTTTTGCAGGATATTACAGCCCACTTTAAGACTGAGATTAGGTAGAATACAGTATTTGAGATTTAGATTGGAT
The DNA here is from genome assembly GCA_023846285.1 of Phrynocephalus versicolor. Lineage (NCBI taxonomy): Eukaryota > Metazoa > Chordata > Lepidosauria > Squamata > Agamidae > Phrynocephalus > Phrynocephalus versicolor. The sequence goes on along the minus strand of JAHTLZ010000277.1, from coordinate 2,025,034 downwards.
TCATTTGTTTTGCTGTCACAAGCTGTTTAAAGTAGCTCACAATAGAGCAGACAGGATGCGTACTCTGTGTATCTTTCTCTGTGTCCATGTATGAGCAAGAGTATGTATGTGTGTTTGTATTTTTAAAGTATCACATCCTACTTCAAACAAATTTGTTTTGGACTTCAGAAAGATCTGGTTAACCACTTGAAGAAATACTATGTAACTATTAGAATGAGGAATGAAAAATAATTGTTTGACTATCATGAGACAATGTTTCAGTGTTAGCCTTTTTAGTTGCTTTGAATGAAAGCAAAAAAATAAAAATAAAACTTGATTCAGTAAAATAGAAGTTACTGTTTCTGTTTTGCTAGTCCACTCTAAACTCTGCATGTGTGATCTTAACTGTAAAGCATTTTAATTCCAAATGTTTCAACTGTAATGCTAAAATACATCAAATGCCCCTATAAATTCAGTTTTTTAGATGAACATTTATTTATTTATTTATTTACTTATTTATTTATTTTTACCCCGCCTTTCTCCTTGGAAAAGGACCCAAGGGGGCTCACCGTAATGAGCGACAATATACAGTCCAGTACATTGGCTCAATCTCCAGTGTAGAACACAAGTAGAAATCTAGATTGGGCAGTTGACTTAGTAGAGAGGCACATTCGGAAATGTGAGAAATTTATGGCTAATTTTGACTGCATGACTTGTCTGCGGCTAGCAATATGGTACAATAATGACTTGACTCTTTGTTTTCAGTATTTTTAATTGACCTTTTATATAATGTTCAAGGCCGCTTAACATCCAAAATAAAACAACAAACAGCCATTATCCAAAACATGAATAAACCGTTGGCTAGAAACGGATACAGGCAGGCAGCAGCATAAAACTATCAAGGGATGTTGATAATTGTATAAAGGCAGTTTCCTAAGATTATATTCTTTTATCACGGGTTAAAAGTTAAAAGTCACATTGTAATGCAGCTTTTCCATCCTGAATAGGCCTCTGCTGTCCATCTTGTATAGTTCAAGATCTGTTGCTTCTCTGGATTTATTTGCTGAGAATTTCTGTCCTGAAGTGATGGCAAAACCCAACAAAACTATCCATGTCCTTAACTTAAGTTTAAGGTTGCAGACTTTTATCGGCCTCCCTGGTAGGAAGCCCCACATAATGCAGTGGGACTTACTTCAAAGGAGACATGTCCAGAACTGCTCAACAAGTGAATTGTTGTTAGAAGCACTGGGTTCCTTTTTCTATGCCAAAACTGATGGCGCTATTGATTCCTCTTATATCTAGTGGGTGGTTTCTGCCTTCTCAGAATGATACTCCAGGAACAAATCAAATGCTTCCAGTAGATTTTTCTGTCATAGGTTTCACTTGAAGGTCTGGGACTGAGGCAGCCTAAATCTGTGAGGGTGCCAGCATCTGTGGACTTAGAGGACTGAACACATCCAATATCAGCTGAATGGCAAAGAAGAAAGTTGTGCCAGGCCAAATGCAGATTATTCTACAGCAGCTGGGTTTGTCAAGAATAATTGTGAGCTTAAAGGCTTCCGTGTGCGTAGGGAAAATGCCCTCTTTTTGTCTCTTTGTGCTTGTTAAAAGCTTCTGAATGTTTGCTTTGGCTGCAAACGTAAGGTTGCTTTACATTAGCAGCTCCCAGAGTTATCATGAAATATTATTTTCTAAATAGTGTGGTAGAAGACGAGAGAGCTGCCAGGAGGGGTGTGGTTTTTAATATCCTGGTTTTGTATCCTGGTTATATTATTAAGACTTTCTGTCATGGTTATAATGTTAAGATTTAACTGGAAGAAACTCCCATTGAACTCCATGGCTCTTCTGAGTGGATTCACTCTTAGACTTGCTTTTGCCATTAGTGGGTGGAGCTATGAGATGCCCTAACATTGTTCAGCTTTCTCTGTTTGCATAAAAGGCTTAAGCAGCTCTTATGTGGAGCTTGCTTTTCTGAAGGCAGAATAGATGTTGTGGTTTGTTTTCCATCAAATTTTATATGCTGTTTTTTGTCAATTCTATGCATTTAATCATCTCTCTCTCTCTCTCTCTCTCTCTCTCTCTCTCTCTCTCTCTCTCTCTCTCACTCACACACACACACACACACACACACACACACATCTTATTTCATGCATAGCAAGTATTACAACTTTTCTAAAAGATAGTCATATTAGGCTGCTTTAGCATGTGTAGCCAGAACAGAAGAAGAAAAAGTCTTAGGGCAAATCTGAGATTCATTTCTTTCTTTCTTTCTTTCTTTCTTTCTTTCTTTCTTTCTTTCTTTCTTTCTTTCTTTCTTTCTTTCTTTCTTTCTTTCTTTCTTTCTTTCTTTCTTTCTTTCTTTCTTTCTTTCTTTCTTTCTTTCTTTCTTTCTTTCATGAGCAGGCCGTGTGCTTCATGGTTGGATGGAGTGCAGATGTTTGCCACTGCTTATTATAGTCTCTTCATCCTACTAGGATTATTTTGACTTTTTGCTGTTGTTATTATGTCAGCTGCTCAGAGAGGTTCCAATAAGGTGTGCTTATAAATAAGTCAATGTGCAAAATATATGCTAAGAATGAGCAGAGTGATGAATCTGTGAAGCGTTTCCCTTTTCATTTGCATATTAATATCCTGCCAGTAGTGTTCAGAAGGAGTGACCTTGCAAGAGCTGGTGTAAATAAAGAGCAGGAATACACAACAGCTGCAGCATCGTAGCCAGAATATTTAATTCAGGCTGTGAGTATTCATCCTCCCCCATGTCAGCCATTGCATCCAACCCTATTCCTAACCCCAACCCTAACCCTAAATTCACCGAGTGATATTGACTATTAATTCTCTATTAATCTCTAATTTAATGAATGAGATACTTTTCTTGCAAAATAGAATGCTAGTTGCTTTGATACCCTTGGAGGAAGGATCGTGAGAGAAATGGGTTTCTGTTTGGAAAAAAACCAATAAAAAGACTGGCAGATGTACTGTACGGGCTAGCACTGATGGAGAATTGGGTTGAAGCATCAAAAGCCATTTGTCTGATGTAGCTTGGTGTGGCCTTCACCAGCCCTGCAGCCTTGCCTCTGCACCACCTACCCAGCGTATGTTGTTCATATATTCAGTACAACAACAAATAATTGCTTCCTTGTTCACCTTTCACCCAAGGTGTGGGATGGACTCCTCTTATTCCTTCCCTGTAGGAATCAACCCAGTGATCCTGAGTGTTGTGTCAGTGAAAGACCGCTGATTACTGAGACAAGGCTTTCTTGCATTCATAGCTCATCTTGTAAGTAGTAAAGAGGTTTGTCTTTCGGAGGCTTGTTAAATCCAGAGTGAGTTCCAGGCTATTGAAGGTAGCAAGACAAAAGCTTTTGGCTTGCTAAGAACAGTGTTTTTGATAAGTCTCTTGTTGGAATTGGATAGCTTCTCAGAAATAAAGGAGGAGGAATTTCTTAAAAGTATTTTCAGTAGTATTTTCAGCAGTTCATAGAGACCTGTGGTAGCTTCTAAAGAGTGCCTTCTGATTTGTAATGGCTACTTTCCCCTGAACTTGGATCCTTTTCTAAGGAGAAAGGTGGGGTAAAATATTCATAATAAAAAATAAAAAATAAAGGGGGAAGGGGGAAGATGCTGTTTTATCTGTCCTTTGAATTTCAGAGGAATTCCCAAGGTAAACACTTACTTGCAAAATACACCAGCACTGGACCTGAGGAACAGCAGCTTTAAATGAACACAGAGTTACTCAGACATCTCATGGAATAGAGAATGTGCCTTGGGTCGTTCCAGGTGGTCTGTCTCTAGAAACCTAGGAGGCTGCCTTATGCTGAGTCAGACCATTAAGTCTGCTGTCAGCTCTGATTGACAGCCACTTATTTGGGTTTCATGCAGAATTCTTCCTTAGCCCTGCCTAGCGATCCCTCTCCCGTCTCTCACCGGAGGACTAACTAAGCCCAATCATATTGAGTTTCTGTGAGCAGATGAGATGGGGTGTGTGCAGAGTGCTATGGCGTTAACTCTGTAAATGTAGAGATCCCTTTGTGCCAATGCGATGAGAAGATGTACTATTTATGGGAAGGAAGGGAATTACAGTTACTGATACCGTTTCTGGAGTGAGGCTGGAAAAGCCTTTGTGTATACAAAACCCTTTGAATAACAAAGCCAGTGATATATTTTAAGGGTACCCATAGGTCTCCTTTGGTGGTAAAAAGGGAACCTGATCAAAGCTCATAAGCTGTTTCATCTTGCGGATTTTTCTCTATAGCCCAGGGAGATCTCTCTCTTGAAGGTTGACATTCACTGATCCTGAGTGTTGACGTTGTGCCTGACATAGTTGTTCTGCTAAATGCCTTTTTAAAAGTGTCTCCCCCACTCCACCCCAGAATAATCTTAACCGAACCTGCCCTTTCTGTGGTGAAAGGAACATTTGATATTGCAGTAGGTATTCGCTTTCAAATATCTCTGAGAGGAGCAGCCTCTGTTTGCAGAAGGGGATGGTCTGGGCCATTTTATTGGACTTCACCATGCATTAGTGAATAGTGAGTCTTTTGTCCATAATTTCCTTGCTTAAAAACAAAAGCCTCATTTTCATGGAGCAACAATGGATGGTCGTGGTGACATGACTGACTTCATTGGTACTTGACCTTCTCTTTTTCAGTGAGCGATGCTCACATCATTTGCTAAGATGACATGGTACACGAGGGTACCGTGCTTCCCTTTTAAAAACCAGAGCATTAAAGTCTTATCTCCTTTGGTTAACAGGGTAGTAACTAACATTGACGGCATGGATCATTCTGTGCTCAGAAGGGAGGTATCATCAGTGCTGCATGAAAGGTATGTGTTTGCCACAAAATAATTGAGTTTGAAAACGTCATGCCATGGTTTCCATGCTAACTGATATTTCCTCTTCAATACCCAATTTCCTTTCTTCTGGATGGAAACTGGTGCCAAGAACTAAAACTGTTTCTACACAGAAAATTAAAAAAACAGAGAAATGTGCATACTGTGGTGTGACACACGGTCACCAGTTTGTCTAGGCACTTGGCCTCACTCCTGAAGTTTGTAATTTCACTGGTTTAGGCTGAGGAAGAAATTTCTCACTGCCTGAAAAGCTCACTGGTGATCTAAAGCTAGGCTTTGTACACCAAAGGCACTTGTTGGCATTTTTTAGCATGTGGTTGGTTGTGATGTTTCTGCCAAATCAATTACATTATGCATGATGCTTGTTAAAACCTCGTTTGGTCTTAAAACAGAATGTGAAGCTTGAGTGGAGGATCGTGGGTTTGGCAGACAAATTGGGTCATATGCTTGTAATGTATTGGTCAGGAGGGGCTGACGGTTATGCTTCTGTCACTTTTACCCTCTTTCCTGTGCCACATTCACGTGTTGCCATAGTATTTATTATCAGCAGTCATGGCAGCATCACTGGGAAAGATTCCACCTTTCCCCTCAATTGCATTTTGATTGGCCTTTCTGTAGAGGCAGTGATTTCAAGTGAGATTGTCACCAAAATTACAGCAGTTATTGTATATGAAATGGTTAAAGTCTTCAAAATAGCCTCAGTGGCTTTAATCGCATCCATTTCGGGCAGATACCCCCTCACTTTCTCCTTTGCTCATTTGGCACTGATTTCTTTACAACATTGAATCCTCAAATTTCTGTCTCAAAAAACCAAAATCAAGAGACAGAAACCTTCTCGCTCCTTCAAGGGTAATTGCTACATTTTAATGTGAGCTTTTGTGGGTCAAGTCCACTTTCTCAGACATAAGAATTAGACTCCATGAAGGTTACAATAGCCTAGTTGACACAAGTGGGAATCAAAGTAGAATTTTGCACTTGACAATGCTTAAGAACCCTTGCTTGATATTAAGTCCTTTTAAGTGGGTGTCTAGCATCTGTGAATAACCTTATCTCATCTCTTTGTTTAATTGTTCAAGTCTTTTGTAGTATTTCTGCCACATCTCCCCAAATTGTCCATTTGCAGTTCACCCACAAACTGTCCAGGTGGATGGAGATACTCTGAAATAGATTTTCATTTGTTCCCGTTTCTAATTTCAGATTTATGTCCATTAACTATTTTGCCCAGAGATTGTCCTGTTTGTTATATGTAGAGCGCAGAAGGACATTGTTGACAGAGGAGGGAGCTTTCTGTCAGATTTCCGTTAACTTGGTTCTGCCTACATGTTCATTTGCAGGGCAGAGGCTCTAGAATTATTGGGGGATAATCCCTGTCTTTCCCCTGAACATACCTAGCTAAACAGTATGGTGTAGGGATGATAACGTTAGTAAGGAATACCTCATGTGGATATTTTGTCCTTCTGTACTGAAATCCAGAGTTTACAAGGGCTGGACTGGGCTATCGAAGATAGGGCATTTTGGAGATTGCTCATTCACACGGTCACTGGAAGTTGAAGGCAACTTGATGACAAATCCAGTGTACACATTATTCTACTGATGCATTCGGTGCAAAAGGGTAGCTTTTAAGGGCGTCTGGGGACTGGTTGTAGAGCCTGAAGAGTTGACCCCCAAAGAGTAGAAGGTAATATGAAGACATTTAAACAGTATCTTTAAAATAGCCGTTTGGGTTTTGATCCTTTTGGTGCAAAGAGATAATATTTTGAGCTTCCCCCTGCAGCCCAGAATGCTAACTATTTCTGAACATCTGAGATTATTGGGTAATAGCTGCAGGAGGAAAAACATGGTGATTTTTTTTGAGTTGGCCATTGGGATCAGTTGACCTTCCTGCCTGATTAGAATGCAAATGTAGGATTTTGATCTGAATCCCTAGAAAGATATGAAACGCAAAAGTATTCTGGATATTTCACCAGCCTGAATTTTAATCTGTAGTCTGTAATTCAGTAGTTGCCATAACGATACTACATACTCCAGTTTATTCTTGAGATGTGTTTTCATTACAGGAAGACTTGTGATGGTTTTTCATAATGGAATATGTTGTACAGTAATGATGATCATAGCAGGTTTCTGCAACACTTGTAGAAATAAAAAAATCAGGAAAAATATAAAATGGGCACTTGAAAACTTGAACAACACAAAATAAAATGATTTCCACCAAGAAGCTTTCTTAAATTAAATTTTAGCTGTGTACTGAAAGATAAGAGTTTAAATAGGTGTACAAACCAGTCAGAAAGTTCTTGGGTCATCGCTCCACTCTCAGGCTACAGGAACTTTGCTTTTTACTCATCATACTATTTACCTTTTACTTTTCTCTGTGTAAAATATCAGCATTATCAGCCAACATTCTGTTGCTTAGTATAATAAATTATGCCAGAGTGTACTCTCTACTTGAGTATTTTTAAAATTCATATCAGAGAAATGCACAATTCAGAATCACGTATGCACATGAAAAATAGCTTGGACGTGTAGTGAGAGATCTTAATTTCTCATTTCCTGTTCATACTATTCGTTCTCAAAATGCCAGATATTCCAGCATCATTCTGATTGTAAAACTGGCAGGGTGTCTGTGCTGTGTTGTGTGTGCTTCTTTTATCTACTTGGTTTTATATCAAGTAATTTCAAGGAAATATATTTGGCATACATCTGAACATGACATTTAACAGGTCTTAAAAGACATGGCCGGAAACCTAACAAAAGGGAGTTGTCCATCTGCCACCATTAAATGCATGCATCTATGGCAAAGCATCACACACAGATCTAGAACAGCTACCTTACAGAGACAATTCTAGGTCTCAGATAATCATAGGCTTTATGAAAAAGGTTCATAAAAGCTTCACACTTTTGACTTCGTCTTTGTACCCAGGAAAATCTTCCCTCCTCAGAAATATTCTGTACACATTGATTACAATTTCACTCATGCACTTTTCCTACAATATCTGAAGAAATGAAATGTTTCAACTTGCACCCCAAATTTCTGCCCTGTATGAGACAGGGCACGACTTTGAATAATAATGAATGCTTTTTAATTAGCCACCTACTACCTAATTTGGTTGTCAAATTGTTATTCAGATCTTGAGGGCTGTAACCTTCTTGTCAGCTGGATGATAACATTGTGTAACCTGAAGCGTTCTCTGGCAGTGCAGTTGTTTTTTAGCGGCAAAATGAGTTGTTCTGTGAAATAAGGAGACCAGAAAGAGAGAGACTGTTGAATGCCAGATGACATCTCAGTTTTTAATACTGTAACTTATTTTCAGCACATTTCCAAAGGCTGCATTTCCCCACTGACACCCGGATTATGTTTGTCTGAAATGACTGTGCTTCTGGAAGGAATTGTGGGATTTACATGGGTTTTTGTTGTGTGTGACCTTCATATTTCCTATATTGTATGTTGATGATGACAGTTCTGGACTTCAAGGAAAGGCAGGATGAACTGTAAACAACTTTCACATCTAAATCCAGTGGTTCTAATCCAGTTAAATCCCTTGCCCAAGTACCCTCTTGAGCTTCTGCTGAATGGAAAGTCTCACCAATATTCTAACAAGGGACATGCTGGGGTAAAAGCAGAGGGCCAGTTGTCTTTGTGGCAATACTGCTGGCACCATAGACATGTTTGTACAAGTGGTGTGATCTCACATTGCTAGGCTTTCCACTAAGTGGGTCCTCCTTAGTATATTGGCCATTGAATCGATGGGACCTGGTAAGTCAACGCTTATGGAAGTTCCATTGATGCAGTGGTTCTTTGTGTAGTCTTGCAACTCCAACCAATTGCATCCTCAGAAGACTAGCTGAATAGTTCTGTTTTCTCCAGTCTCTCATTTTCTGCTATCTGGATACTTCCTTCAACAGCCAAAAATCCTAATGTCTGCTTCCATGTACTGAGTTGCATGCCTAATTCGGATGCCGTTTTGGTGTTCTCCGTCCATTTTATTTTGTACCGTCCATTTAGCTCTTGGGTGCTAGGGTGTTCTACCTTTCCCATTACAACAGGAGTCACAGATGTCCATTTAATTGCGTTCTGTTAATCTGTTCACATAACTACCAGAGGGTGGCATTACTGTTTTTGAGTGAACATTGTTACCTCTCGTTCTGGGTCTTTGAAAATTTCATTGTGTAATAACTTTCTCCCTTGTTTACTGTGCAGTGGCATTCTCTGCTACTGCAAATCTTCACTGTAGAGAGAGAAATAATCTGCTGGTATTTAAGTTCTCATCTGATTAATTTATAATTATGGCAAGGCAGAACTTCACCTTAAGAAGGAACTGCAAAACCCCTACAGATTTTTCTATGAAAAATTTTGTGCTTACTTCATATTCTTCTGTGGCTTGTTTTGACAACTTAGGTGAAGAGAACTAATTATGTGTGTTGTGGTGGACCTTTGCAAAGACAAGTGTGTCCTGCAAAATACTGAATAGATACATATGATCTTTTGCTCAAACAGGGTCCAGAAAATACAGCTGGATGCTAACCAAGCATATATCACATACTCTTCCATTCCTGGACAGCAGTGCATGACTTTTAAAAAAATAGACATGATCTCCACTTGGTATTTGTGCCTACAATTGAGTGGTGTTTTAATTTCATTGTTTTGAAAAGGCACAGTCCTTCCGATTACCCATTCTCTTCCTCAAACGTCTTGTAACATCAGAGATTTGGAGAAGAAAGATTGAGATTGAGTCCCTGATGTGTTACTTTTTTTTTTTTGCATACTATTTAGTGACTCGGAACAGGAAGCAAAACCAACATCCTTAGGGCCCGGTCTGCAATGCAAGACCACACCCTGTTTTGTGAAAGAAGGTCACTTCAGTTGTCTTTGAACTTCCTTCATGTTCTTTCTGGTGCTTAAGGCCGCTTTCTCTAGTGCAAGCATGGGTGGGTTTGAGGAGCTCAGCTGGTTAGGGGAACACCAGCAGAATAAAGACACACCATGGTTTCCTTGCTTCTAAACTTTGCAGTCTTAGCTTCCCTGCTCTTTTCAGCCTTAGTTCTTAGTTCTCTTAGCAGGCTTAGAAGGGAAATTCAGCTTCCTTTATATTCTACTCCACTCAAGCTCAGATCTACGTTGGCAGAATGTAAGCACAGTTGGTTTCAGTCTGCAGAGATCATACTGCTGTGCTTCCAAATGCGTTGTTGGCCTGTCGTGATATTGGTTGGTATATGTTTCCAGAAGTACACTACTTTCTTTTGCAGAGTGGCATTTAGAAATCAAACAGATTCAGCCAGAAATAATAAAGCCAGTTGAAATCTATGGAGACAGCTGCGTGGCAGGAACCTGTACTGCCAGTTCAATGCCTTGGCACCTAAATACCAGTCATGAACACACTGTCTCTGAACAGAAGGCATATGGTAGCTTGAGGGTTCAAACTTTCCGATTACTTCTTCCCCCTGTGTGCTCTGTAATCAGTGATTCACCAAATTTGTCTCATTAGTAAGCAAGGGAACTCGTGATGAGCCTTAGATGTGGTTGTATTTTGTGTTCCCCTTTTTTGATCACAAGGAGTTCTGACATTCTCATGTTTGAGGGTATAGAGCCTTTTGTCCGAAATGTGATTTCATCTGCTAGATAATGGTGTGTAGATACTTTTGTTTTTATATCATTGTAAAGCTTACCATTCTACATGCTGGCCCATAGTGGACTAGTCACAGATCTGCTAAGGTTTGTTTCCTTTACAAGTTAAAAAAAATGCCTGTTGCAGAATATAAAGTGCTGCTGTCTGCATCCCTAGTTAATTTTGTATCTGTGTGTATATGGTGGAAGGATGTGGCGCCATGAAGAAAATGCAGTCCACCATCTGTTCAGATTGCTTCCCTGGAGAAAGATGAGCTTGCAGCTGTCTGAGCTGATGAATCTGAGGCTTTCATCTCTATTTAGGGCCATAAGGCATAAGAGAGGTGGAAGATCCTCTAGTACATCCTCCTGTTACAAAGCAGGATTGTACCATAGACCAGATCTTCCACACATTATGGGAAGAGCTGTTGGTTGGTAGTAGAACCCATGGTTTGCACGATGCTGGTCCCAGGTCTGTTCTGGTAGACGTGGAACATCACTCCTGCTTGAAAATCCACAGAACTGTTTTCTGCCGTTGTAGGTCAGTGGTTCCCAGCCTTGATTGTTCTTGGACTCTACCTCTCAGAAATCCCGGCCAGCACAGCTGGTGGCGAAGGCTTCTGGGAATTGTAGTCCAAGGACATCTGGCTTACCCAAGGTTGGGAAAGGAGCCTCATGGCACAGTGGCTAAATGCCTGTACTGCAGCTAAAACAGTGTTCACGACCTTGGGGGGGGGGTCAACCCCAGGTAGCAGGCTCATGGTTGACTCAACCTTCCATCCTCCCAAGGTTGGTAAAATGAGTACCCAGCTTTCTGGGGAGGGGGCAGTATGAATGCTGAGTGTCTCAGAAAGTTTACTCTTGTGGCTTGGCCAGGCCTGGACACAGGTATGGGATTGAAAATGTACTATTTACACTCTTGCTCCTGCAGTGCCTTCTGTACTGGTGCTTAGCAGAATTAGCACATTCTGTTTCATAAGCAGCAATCTTGCATCTTCTTCTGTAGCCAGGTAGTGTTTCAACTTGAACAGCAGGTGACCTCATTGTCCTTCATCTCTCTCTCCTCTCTCTCGTTGTGTGTGTGTGCGTTGAAGGTGGGAGTTGTTCTCTTACTGTTCCCTTGAGGCTTACTAATTTTGATTCTTTGAGTGGGCCATGGAGAGCTGAGTGTAGAATGCCAGTCTGGCATGAGAGAGACTGTGAAGATTACATAATGTGTATGTTGTAGGTGTACATTGTAAGCTTAGCCAACATCTCTTGGGCACGTCATGCAGAAGATTTGCAGAAGGTGGCAGGGTCCAAGCTGTCGGGCTCTCTGTGCAATTTAGCATATTAGTTCATGCACTGTCGGCAGTTCAGGCATAAAAAGTAGGCATCGCTCTGCATGTAAATGTGAGGCTGCAATCCAATTTCGTGAGAAACTGCCTTTGGTGTTCGTTGCACGTTTCAGCCAATTTGCTTTTATCGGCAATAAATCTGAACTAGTCTTCTCAGCAAAACTAGATTGTTGTAGTCCTGCAAGATTTGAGTTTGGTTTTTTAAAAAAAAAAACTCACAACTTGGAGTGAATGCTAAAGATAATGGAGTTCAGGTCGCAAACAGCATGTGCCCTTCTGATATTTTGTCTCTCTGTCTTCCTTGGCAACCACTGCCGTGACATTGATTGCCCAATTCTGAACAACACATTTGCAGCCTTCACACACCGTTTCTTCTCTGTATAGGATGTTTCCCTCCTAGAATTAGGATTACTGGATTTATAACTAATCATCTTTCAGTCCATATTTGGGTCTCCTATAGACAGTGGCCTTGCAGCTGCAGTTTTTGAGGACTTGCAAACAAACAGAAAATAACAGGGTGAAGCCAAGCAGAAATAATAATCATCCAAATAATAAAAGAAGCACTCTAGCTATTGTTGCCTTTCCCATTATATTTAGGTTACTTTCTGAGGAGGCGTTTGGCCGTGCTGCCGAATAGGAATCTGCTCTGCTGGCAGCCGGCCACAGTGAGGGAAGCGTGCTCTGAAGTCCAAGAAAACCAGGGATGGAGCCCACTTGCAGACCCGCCATTTCAGTTTGTTAACATTTGTTCTTTTTGTGGGGGTGTGGACACCCCATTTATGCCGCCTGATCTTGGGCTTGAAGTAGAATTCCTTGCTGTCCTATAGCGGTGTCATCCCACTGACCCTTGGGAGGAAGCCTTCCACTTGCTGTATTCTTAGGTGGATAAACTGTTTCTTTAAGGGCACTTTTTAAAATGCACACACAGGCATCCCTGGTAGCTGCCTGCCCCTGGAGGTCACCACCAAACAGACTCTGGATGTGTGTGTGTGTGTGTGAGTGAGTCAGTGACGGACACCTGCATGCCCCGTTGCTTTGTCAGGACTTCAAGGCGATCTGTGAGCTCTCGATGGGGCTGGGGGGGGCGGCTGCTCCGTTTGATTGTTGATCTCGTCCTTGCAAGGACGGTCTCAGGAGCTACATCCCGCTCTGCTTTTCCCTGCTGCAGACAGACAGAAGGCGAAGGGCAATGTTCACGTTCCCAGAGTGTCTTGTAAAATGCATGAGCATGTCCCTCCTCTCGCCTGGAAGTCGCAGGCAGGAAAAACGAGAGCGCCTTGACTCTGGGGCTATCTAGAACGACAGGCAGGAAACCGCAGAAATGGATCCTTGCACTCTCGTTCCGTCTCTGTAACGATGGATTAGAAACGGCTGCTTCCCCCACGCCACTTTTTCCCTCCCCTTCTAAAGAATATACATGTCTATATTATTTGTAGTGGGCTATCTCCACCATGCCAGGCTTGCATTGTTTGGCTCTGGCACAGAAGGAAAAACGGGCTCCTGCCTTGGGTCCCTGACCTCTCTTAGCCGCCGCGTGGCCCAAGGCTATGCTGAGATTCCTCTCCCGCTTGTCCTGTTGCTGCTCAAAGGAGGAATGTTCAGAGGATGACAAGTGTATTCTGAGTCGGTATGTGGCTTTGTTTTCATTATGGGACCTGTCTCTCTCTCCCCCCCCCCATGTCCCCTTCCTCTTTATTTTATTTTTTCCTGCTGCTATTGGTCAGAAATCAGGTTAATAGGGACAGAATGTAGCACATTGCTGCAGTGTGAAGGTAGAACAATAGCAGTACAAGCCTGTTCTTAGGGTGGAGTGGGAGGGAGCACGACAATCTTATTGTAGACTATAGCTGCATTGTGAGCTGGATTGTACTGTGCAGTCCCTCCCTCTCTCCTTCCCTCCCTCCCTTTCTCTCTCTCTCTCTGTCTCTCTCTCTCTCTCTCCTTTCCTTTCTCTCCCACCTCCCTTTAGCCCTTTTTTAAAAAAATAATAGACTGCAGTCAACCCTTCTCCAGTGAGGTGGCACCCTTTTTTGAGTAGGAGCGATAGCTAGGCATCGTGTCTCGCTGCTTTTAGGGGGATGGCCGGGCTGAAAAGCGAGATGCCTCGCAGCCCCTTTTTCCGGATTGGAAGCCTCGGTTTAAGGTCCTTGGCAAGCTCCCTTGGCCTGTTCCCAGCGGCGGCAGCCACCGCCGTTGTCTCCGAAGCGTGTGTCTGGAATGGAAGTCCAAGTTGGTAGTCTGTTATGGAAACGCTGTTTGCTGTTATTGTAGTATCGTGGTGACCAACATGCCATTGAAATGGAAAACGAGTTCTCCTGCTATCTGGAAATTCCCTGTTCCTGTGCTTAAAACATCCAGGTCGTCGCCACTTTCTCCAGCATACATGTAAGTGAGAGAACTGAGGATATCTTAAGGTGGGCTTGTGTGTGTGTGTGTAAGATTACAACTGCCCTCCCCTCCTTTGGGCTTTTGTGTTGTGAGATTTGATCCCCCCCCACCATTTTTGTGGTGCTGTGTTCTCTGATGTTATATTGGTCTGAGAATTTTTTTATCCCTTACTTTGTATTTTTCTCCCTATATAACCTCCCATTTTTTCCCCCGTTTTGTTGTCAGCTTCTCATTTCCTTCTCTCACCTTTCCAGAATGGTGGCTGTTGTGTTGAATTGTTCTTTTCTTGGAAAAAGCGGAGAAACACACCACATTTGCCCCCCCCCCAACTCCCTTTCAGTGCCCATTGTCCAGCATTTGTGTGGTCCTTGGTTTTTAATACAGATCCTAGGTGAAGCAAGTCAGAATAACTGCTGCACCGTCCTTTCTATAGGGTTTTTTCTCCCTGTAGATTTTGTGAGTAGATGCATATGTGTTACCTGCCTTGTGTGCTTCCTCCACCGTTTCCGTGAATTAATAGGATTCTATCTGTTTTTAAAAAAAATTAAATTATTTGAGTCCAATAATTGTTGTATAGTTATTCTGGAAAAATGACAAAGCCAAAGTCAGATCTCAAATATTGCTGCTTCTAGAGCTGCCTTGATTTTGCATGGTGTTTCTCATCTGTTAAAGGGGCGCTGTAGTCTTTTCATGGGCAGGGTCTCTGTTTCTTCCTGATATTGAGAATAGCACATGGCATGGCCAAAATGAATGCCAAAAAAGAGAAGTTAGCTTGGTTTACTAATTCTCATTAGTCAATGAGCCGTGCTAGGGTTATCATCTATCGTGGCACTTATCCAGAGAGCATGAAATAATCAGTGTCGATTCAGGCACCTTCCTTTACGTCTTGTGTTTAATGAAATTTGTCCTGTTGGTGCTTTTAGCTTTTTTGTTTGTTGGCTTTTAATTGATGGACAAGTCATCTCTCAACCAATAATTTGTTACAAAGTGTGTATCTGTGGTTTTTTAAAAATTAACAGCATTTATTAAAATAAATAGTAGCTTATCAAACTGGAAGTTGCTTACATCTTTCTGAAAGCTTTTCACCAAGCTTAAGGCTCTGCAAATTTACAGTCTGTCACGAATCTGAAGCTTAAGTTGACCTTCTAAACTGGTATCATGAAACACCGGAGGGAAAAATAGCTTTTTGCCAAAGGTGATCAGACCTACTTATATTTTCAGAGAAGATGAAAGGTCTTCAGGTTTGCTCGTTAATGGGATGTAGTAATGGATTTTTTTTTTAAAAAATAAGGGTAACGAGAAACTGTGCCATGCTGATCAATCTGCCTGCCCTCCCACACAGTCAGAGCACACAGCCGTTGCTTTCTGCAGCCAGTCGCATGTTAAAAATACCTTAGGTTGACAGTGCCTTGCATTAAAAGCAGCTAGCTGTGTGCTAACTAGTGCATTCTCCTCTTCCGATCCAGCAACACACAAAGCATGGCTGCTCCACAAAGCAGCATGAATGAGTACAGTCGATGGAGAAACATGGTGCTTTATTGTCACAGCTGATGTGTGCTCATCAGTGTATTACTGAAGCAGGTCACAAGTGAAGTTCCAAAATTAAATGAGAATAACATAAAAGGATGTGTCCTTTTGAGGTTCACTTCCACTCAACACTGATTTATGTTTTGTATGAGTGTGTGTGTGTGTGTGTGTGTGTG
>JAHTLZ010000277.1:1990358-2001013 GCA_023846285.1 Phrynocephalus versicolor | reverse complement strand
TCTCTCTCTCTCTCTCTCTCTCTCTCTCTCTCTCTCTCTTTCTAAGGTTTTCATTTTTCAAAGCTTCATGGGAGGCTTGTCTAGCAGAGCCTACTGAATCTGACTGGATGGATGGGAGTTGAAAAGTGGGGAACTGATGTATTTTTTTCTAAATATAGGTGGATGACTTCAGCTTTCCCAGCTGACTCTTTCAGCCCCTCCTCCTCCTAGAACGGGAATCTCAATGACAGGCAAATTTTGAAGGCTCTCAATAAATCCTAGGTTCATGAGGATGAAGCTACACCAGATTGCGTTGACCGCACATCATCATTTTGTGCCTGCTCCGGGGAATGTGGAGGGAGCTGTCAGACAGTTCAGCCGCCTCACCGTTATACTCATATCGGCTACAGTTGACCCTTGAAAACATCATGCAGGGCTGCTGGATGTGTGTGTCGTGCGGTAGCTACAATGTATTTATTTCTAGCACCAGAGGAAGTGGGTTTTTTAGGGGGGGTAGTGAATAGATAACCTGCAGACTAGTTTTGCTTGGAACTGCATTAAAGTTGTCACAGGACTTAGTGGTTTCCCTGTACGATGGTTGTGTTTGCGTCACTCTTACTGGGGACGTGGATTTCCCCCCCCTCCTGCTTGACTTGTTGATATCACACAAAGACAGTTTCTGTTATTTAGAATGGACTTAATGCTTCCTGAATTCTTTTTAATAAAATATAAGGCAGCTTCCAATTTTGAGAACAACTTCTGACAACAGTCTTTCCATCAGTGTACTAACATCTGCTTTTCCCAGGTGTCATGGAACATTTTCTAACAATTATTTCCTGGCATGAATGCAGCGGGGGTATGATCAGATCAGATCCACTGAGAAAGGCTGTGCAAACAGTTTGTGCAAATAATCAAGATGGTTGTTTTGGTTACTTCTGCCTTGTTAGTTGGGATTCATAGTAATGCATGCAAACAGAGGCACCCATTTCCAGGGGACGCATGTAACAACAAGGAGGAAGTCACACATTTAGCAGGAAGCTTTTTAAATGCACTCTGCATTTCTATACTTTGTGTTCCATGTATTTCACACCTGTGTTTTCTGTGTGTAGTCCAAATTACTTGTTTCAGAATTTTTAATGGTGGCTCCCTTTCCACACTGTCTGTAGTTTTGACTAATCCCTGAAAAATTCCCGGGTTTCAGAAATTACTTTAAATGGATACAGTCTCCCTGATTCAAAGCCAGGAAGCATCAGCTTCAGAAACTTGTTCTCAATAATCCTTTAAATCTCTCTCCATTTCACTCTGTAAGTGGAAATTGCTCAGAACAAGTTAAAAAAAAAAGATTAGCAGTTAAACTTCACTTGTTTTGGGGGGCAGTTATGCTCTTAAAAGTAATTTCTCAAACCAATTTTGAGGCCAATGTTTTACTTGCATGTTGACAGTTTAGATATTTCTCAGTAAGAACTGGAGCAGTGCTTTGATCATGGAGGCCAATGGGTCATTTTACACAGGAGTGCATGTCAGGGCCCATGTGCACACCAGCATAAGGAAATACCACTGGGCATGTTTTTCGCTAGCAGCTGTTAATAGGTGCCAGTGTTTAATTCATTATTTAAGATACTGAGGCACTGAGAGAAACAAAACTACTTTCATGATGTCCTTCCCAACTACATCTAATGCCTTTGGCACCCATGTCTCAGAAGTTGGGTATTGGTCAATAAAATGAATTTTGCTCAGGCTAAGTAGACAAATCATGGAGAGAGAGAGGGAGAGTGTGTGTGTGTATAACACGAGGAAGGGTTTTCATGTTATCTTTTCTAAAAAAAATTGTGTAAGTAGTGTTCAAGAGGTCTTGATTCCATAGGCTTTTGCATAGACCAATTAGGTTGACATTTTTATTTTATTTAGTACTCAGACTGGTAGGTGGCCATCTGAAAAGTCTGCAGTTCTCAAATGAGGGATGTATCTCTAGAGAATAACATCAACCTATTGAGATCTGTATTCCTGGAACATTTTTTGCCTTGTGCATAGATGGAACATTAGGCATTCCCAAAAACTCTGAAAATCACCAGGGTTATTTTCAATCGATTCCTTGAATAATATATTTTTTTGACTGACAGCTCTTGCTGTAGTCCTTCTGCTCCTCAGTACAGACAAAGTGAAGCCCTCACATTTCCATCTCAAGCGCAGACTCTCAAGTCCCAAAAGGCTCAGTGATTATTGAAAGTAGAGTCAAGGTGGACAAAATGATTGTGAAGAGCATGTACTTTTGCTTGCTATAGATTCAGTGCATCTTTGCTATGTGATAGAAAAGGAATCATAGAGTCTTTCTGGTTGAAATCCATTTCGTCTAAGTCAAATCCACTCTGCTGTGGCTTAAGGTTAATTTTTTCCTCTTTGCTTTTCAGATCTCTGGTTGAAGAGGAGGACACACACATGAAAGTTTCTCTTGGGAGCAGCGATATGGGTGTGTCTGCCCACCTGCAGTCATCAAAGACGGGGACCACCAGATTCTTCACCAGCAACACACACAGTTCTGTGGTCCTGCAGGTAAACAGACAGCTCAAAGTGAACGGAACTGTCTGTTGCGTCTCTCATTTTGCAGCTCATTTTGTTTCCCCCCTGTGGTTTGATGAGGAGGTCAGAAGAGTCCACCTAGTGGTGTGAAACCAAGGACCCAGGTGTGTTTCTTAGCTTCTGAAGCTCAGTCCCTCGCAGGGCTGTGGAGTCAGAGTCGAGGAGTCGGAATCAGAGGAAATTTTGGGTACCTGGAGTCGGAGTCAGAGTCGGCAAACAATGCACTGACTCCGACTCCTAAATTTAGATTGGAATTTTAAAAAAGCAAGTTTATTTATTTTTTTTTAATTTTTTTATTAAATAAACATAAGAAAAACTCGCAAATAACAATAATACACAATTATGAATATATATAAAAAATAGACAATCAAAAACAGTACAAAGTGCCCCCCATCCCCAAGAAACCGTCCAGTATTCTTGCATCTTCTCTTTCTTCTTCAACTTCTTTTTTTAGTAGGCTTCTTAAGGTCCTTTAGACCAGAACTGAGTTGGATTATAAGTTGGTTGAATCCCTTTTCCTTTTAGTAACACATGATCAATAAATTCCCCCCACACATCATAGAAGATATCTTTTTTCATTTCTCCTCGCAAAACTTTTATATTACAAGACAATTTATCATTTAGTGCTATATCCCACACTTCCTTATACCATTCAGTAATTTTGAGGTGTGATTTAAGTTTCCAGTTTCTGGCAATGATCAGTCTTGCAGCTGTCATAAGGTTAGCTATTAGTTCTCTAGTTTTCACATCATATTCATTGATGGATGGTAGTGATAACAATGCAATTTCAGGTATACATTTAATATCATTTTGTAATATCTCTCTTATCACCTCAAAGATCTCTTGCCAAAACTTTTGAACAATTTCACATTCCCACCATAAATGAAAGTAAGTGCCTATCTTTTTTTCGCATTTCCAGCAAAGCTTGGAATATTTTGGATTCATTCTGTTTACTCTAACTGGAGTCATATACCATCTTAAAACTAATTTGAAATAGTTTTCTTTTATTCTAACTGATAATGACCGTAAGATCCTCAAATTCCAAATTCTTTTCCATTCCTCATTGTTTATTTCTTTCCCTATGTCTTGTTTCCATAGCTCTCTTATTATGTCTTGTTCCCTGTTCTCGAGTGAATCTTGAATTATTTTATGAATTTTAGCAACTGCGCCTTTACCTGTATTTCCTTTCTCTGATTCATATGATGTCAAAAATTGCTCAAATTTTGTGTATCCTCTGAGTTGAATATTTCTCCTAAACCAATCTTTCGTCCAGCTTTCTAGCTGGGCGTAGTTCAACCAGGACAATTCCTGAGTTTGCAAAACGCGTTTAATTTCTTGTTTTGTTGTCATTTTTTTAATCCAGTCTTTTAACCTTGCCACTTTTCTTAATTTAAATAGATCTCCCAGTTTCTTTCTAAACTATTAATGAAGACGAGATAGAGGATGTCATAAATAAGCTAAAGAATGCTAAAACTCCAGGTGACGATGGGTTGGGTCCAGAATTTTATAAGACATTTAAATCAATGTTAATCCCTAAATTAAAGAAGCTTTTTAATCAGATATTGCAGGGAGAACAAGTACCTTCCTCCTGGAAACATACTTTAACTATTCTAATTCTCAAGCCTAATAAAGACCCAATGGATGTGGGATCTTACAGACCAATATCACTTATAAATCAAGACGCTAAGATCTTCACAGCAATTTTAGCGAAAAGAATATATACATTTATAGATAAGTATATTAAAGAAGACCAAACCGGCTTTATTAAAGGCAGACAAATGTCAAACACTGTAAGAAGAGTTCTCAATGTTCTTTATGAGATGGGAAGATCACAGGATAGAGCATGCATTTTGTCTTTAGACCTATTTAAAGCCTTTGATTGTGTTCAATGGCCTGCGTTAACACTTTTATTAGAGAAATGGGGGTTTGGAGAAAATTTTTTAAGCGTAATAAACCAACTATATTCTCATAGTACCTCGTCAATCATTGTCAACGATGGGATGACAGAAAAAATTAGCCTAGCCCGAGGAACAAGACAGGGTTGTCCTTTATCGCCAGTTCTGTTTTGCATAGTGATAGAGTTATTAGCCAATGCAATTAGGGAGGATCAATTAATTAAAGGTATGGGTAAGGAAGATAAGATAAAAATTAGTTTATTTGCAGATGACGCTTTGTTAACAATAAAAAATCCAGCAGAAAGCATATTAAGGATAAAAGCACATTTGAAGGAATTCGGTGAAACAACCGGTCTATGTGTCAACTGGCAGAAATCAGAAATTATGATGTTCAATCAGAATAACCGAGACACGGAGGTGATCTCTAATCACGGATTGAAAGTTTGTAAACACATAAAATACTTAGGGATCTTGTTGGATAAAGATATAAGTAAAACGAAAGAACGAAATTATATAAAAATAAAGGAAGAGATTAAAAATAAACTACAAAATTATTCCAATTTAAACTTATCATGGTTCGGTAGAATAGCAATGGTAAAAATGAAAATACTTCCTAAAATTAATTTCCTTTATAGAATGTTACCCATTCAATACACAGAAGCTGAAATTAAAGTCTATCAAGACCTTATAAATAGATTCTGCAATGGTGGAAAAAAAGCAAGAATAAATAAAAGCTTATGGTACAGATCTCAAAAAGAGGGAGGTATAGGCATACCTAATCTTAGAACCTACCATACAGCTAATCAGCTCAGTTTTTTGGGAGAAATACTATTTAAACCTCAAAAATTAATATGGTGGGAACTTGAATCAGAAGAGTTAAGCGAAGACATAAATAAATATGTATTTACCCTCCCCCTAATAAGGAAAACTCATCTAATTAAAAACCCGCTTCTGAATTCCCTATTATTCACTTGGAAAAAGTATGGAAAGAATTTGGTACAGGAAGGTTCCCCGCTTGGACTAGTGATTGATCAGATGAATTTCCCCACGAACATGAAGAAACATGAAGGAAAAAAAGCAAGTTTAAATGTCCCAATTCACAAAAAGTTATAATTAATGACTTCTCTACTATAAGAATAAAGACCAGTGCATGCAGTGCCTCACGTAACCGCAAAACAAACACGTTAAGTGACCGTGAAGAAGCATGCTTTTCATGTGCTTCACTATATGGCATGCAACGCACAATTAGGAGTGGCAATACTTATACTTTCCGTAGTGTTGTGTTCTGCTCTTACAGAGCACCCATGGGTAACCTAGCCTCTCACTGATAAGGGATTAAATAAATATGTTTTTTGCAGGACTAGAGACACTTGTATAAGTGAAGGGAATGGAGGGTCAATAGTTCAAGACTGAAGCTGTAAACCATTGGAAAAACTGCTGTCATTCAGCTAAGGCTATAAAAACTTGTAAACTCCGATTGTTAGCTTAAACTAAACAATCGCATATTAATACAGAGGAGTCGGGGAGTCGGAGTCGGAAGTACAAAAAAACTTAGGAGTCGGAGTCGGAGTCAGAACATTTATCTACCGACTCCACAGCCCTGGTCCCTTGGACGCTCTTAGCCAATTAAGCATTCTCATCACCAGACTGGCAGCAGCATCACCTCACTTGCCTTTCCACTGTAGTTGATGGAGATGGCTGACATTTTGTACAAGCAGACTCAATGGGCCCCTTCCCTGGGAGACTCATCCAAAGGCCTTCAAGGAAAGTCACCCAGCAAAACTGTCTCTCAGTGTTAATATTTTGTCCTCTCTACCTCCCGTTTCCTTTGCTTGGGGCATGTTTCAATGGGCCACTCAATGTCATTATCCATCAGCACACTGTGCTGGAGTCCAGGTACATCCTGTGATTGTGGTTATGGTAACCATCTGCTCCTGCTACGGTGTGGCCTGCCAGTCTGTGTCTTGCATTTGAAGTAAGATTGAACCTTATGGCTTGGGTAGGTTGCTTGAGCCCAAGTCTATTTTAGAACTTAAGTCCATACCAATGCTTTGAATTGTGTCCGGAAAGGGACCGGCATCTTGTAGAGCATCTGTAATGGGGGAGTTATATGGTCATTGTAACCCACTCCAGTTAACAGTCTGGATGCCAACTTTTGGATCTGTTGAAGATTGCAAACATTTTCCAAAAGTAGGCCCATAGGAAATCACCTTACAGTAATCCAAACAGGATGTTGCTAAGTTCTGCCTGACCACGGCCAGGTCAGACACCTCCAGGAGCAGGCGTACCTAGTAGACTAGCTTTGTCTTTTTAAATATACTCCTGGTCACTGCTGAGATTTGAGTATCCAGGCTCAGAGAGGAATCTAGGAGCACTCTGAAACTGTGCACCTTTGTTTTTAGAGGAAGTGTAATCCCATTCAGTACATGCTGCATCTCTATTCTCAGATCTGCTTTTTGACTGACCAGGAGCACCTCTTGTGGTGTCTGGATTAAGTTTCAGTTTATTTGTCCTCATCCAGTCCATTACTGACACCAGACACTGATTTAGCACTGAAACAGCGTCCCTGGAATGAGATGGAAAGATAAAATAAACTTGAAAGTCATCAGCATATTGATGACTCTGAACTTCAGACCCCAGGACCAAAGCTGTGTCTATCTTATAAGCAGGTCTAAAGCCAGATGGAAGTTGTTGTGAGCCAGCATAAGAAAGGCAGTATCAGACAATATGCCTAATGGAAAGAGAGAGATGGATACTGTGCAAAGGAACAAACCAACCCTTTTAATCCTCCAGAATGTGTCAAGTCTCGGTAAAACAGTAGCCTGATAGGTAAGGCTATGAGCATCTCCAGCTAGACCACCTGGTCCCCAGATGTTCTTGGACTACAAGTTCCTAAAATCCCAGCTAGTGGCAAAGGCTTCTGGGAGTTTTGATCCAAGAATATGTGGCAGAGACAAGATTCAGACTGCTGGTTTCTTATTTATAACTGGACTGTCTGATTATCATCAGAACTGGAAGCTGTCTCTTATGACATTCAATTCAAACCTTCATTCTTAGAGTATTGCAGTTAGTGGATTAGCATGATTGATATTTGTGAGGTTTAAAAACTGCAGCTGTATCATGCTCAGTATTCATTCTATGTGCTCAGTTATTTTCTTTCTGCTTTTCTATTGTGCATCTCTTTCTTTTGATAAATTTTGAGTTTCTGTGCTTGGGTTTTTATGTTCCTTCTAGTGTCTTAGGTCATTCTTGAATTCCAAAGGAGAAAATAGCAGGCAGGGAGGAAAGGCTGCTTTCGAGAGTTTTCACGTGCTTCAGCAGAAATGGACCTCTAAGTGTAACAATAGGCTTCTCACATCCCAGTTTTTATTATTGATGTTTTGGCTCTTCGTAATGAATTGTAATCCTGATCCCAGAGTTCTAGGTACTGGATGCTAGCAGGGGGCTTCATGCAAGGAGATGAAAGCTGATAAGATTGGATTATGAATCCAAATTTGGAAAGATGGATTGAAAGAGACTTGCGTCTTTGGCATCTTATAGAAAAATAGGTTTCCCTAATGTTGCTAGGTAGCAAAAGCCTAAGGAAAGGCTGGGACTTTTGAATTCTTCCTCGCTATATATTTCTGGTTGTAACTTGTGATTCTGTCATCATCATCGGCAAATCATTGTTGATGAAAGACTTCCTTTGGTAATTTTAGGGTACGCGCAGTTTTGTTGCACTGTATGACAGTTTCATGAATCCTGAAATAGCCTTTAATCAGTGCTGAATTCTTATTGTTGCTGCTGCCGCTATGATCCCCATTGTGAATGTAGAGCTGCACATCAGGATTTCGGCTAATGAATGGGTTTTCTTTACGGTCTGGTGTACAGACCAAAGTTATTTTTGGAGGGGGCGAAATGGCCATAAAAGGAGAACTTGGTTCAAGAAGAATCAAACTGCTCCCTGAAACATGTTCTTTTCGGGCCAAACTTTGGTCCTCCAGATATTTTGGACCACAACTCCCAGAATTCCAAGCCTCAAAGGGCTGTGGGAGTAGCGGTTCAAAACATCTGGAGGGCCAAAGTATGGCTATCACTGATCTACATGTTAAAGCTATTCATAAGAAATCATGCTCCTTGTTGCTGTGTAATCATTGAGATCTGATTGCCCGTGTTAATACTGTTATCACCTTGAAAGTTCATGACCTGTGCCAGTACTCATTTTTACTTGGTACTTCCCTGGCATCTATACGTCTGTATACATAAAACTGCAGTCTTCCTCCGTGTGTGTAAGAAAGTGGTTTGTTATTCTGTAAAGCTCACATTGAAGTAGATCTGCTGGGTTTTTAAGGCGCCTCAATGCTTTTAATTTTGCTTAATTTTTTTAAAAGCATAGTTCCATCAAGTTGGGGGAACCTTGTTAGTAGCACTCATAGAATCATAGAATAATGGTTTGGGAAGTGGGTTACAAGGCTGTTGAGCCCAACTCCCTGCTCAAAGAATGGATCCAAACCCAAGCACCGTTCTGTGATTTCTGAGTTTGCACTCTCCACCTCTTGCTTCAGGGCTGAGCCGCCTCTCACCTGGGGTGGGCTGACCGTGCACTGAGCGTTCAGAGCAGGCTTTTGAAGCCAGGCCAGTGCCTTGGCTGGGACCTCTTCATTCCGGGAGCCTGCTCTAGGCTGCTCGCGGGAAGGATGGTTGAAGCTTCCGTTAGGTGGCAATGGCTCTGGTTCGTGCTGCTCACGCCATCTTTTTTCTCTTGCAGGGTTTTGACCAGCTGCGAATAGAAGGTTTGCTTTGCGATGTGACGCTCGTGCCAGGCGATGGGGATGAAGTGTTTCCTGTGCACAGGGCAATGATGGCATCTGCTAGCGATTACTTCAAGGCCATGTTCACAGGTACAGTCAGTAAGCGATGCTCAGGCAACCACTGGCCTTTAAAAAGTCCCCTCCCACCCACACGTGCATGAAAGGAGCTCTGACAATTAATATTCTTAAGGGGTGCAGATATCTCATATTCCTCTCTGTGTGTGTTCAGTGGGTGCTTATATATAAAGCTGGCTTTTTGTTTTCCCTGAGTAAAGTCATTCTATTATAGGGCAACCTCTCCAAAGTTTTCATATCTGTTTTTCTAAAATTCTGTTCTCAGGTGGAATGAAAGAACAAGATTTAATGTGCATTAAGCTCCACGGTGTGAACAAAATAGGCTTAAAGAAGATAATTGATTTTATTTATACTGCAAAACTTTCTCTCAACATGGACAACCTTCAGGATACTCTGGAAGCTGCCAGCTTTTTGCAGATTCTGCCTGTGTTGGACTTCTGTAAAGTGTTTCTTATATCTGGGGTAAGACGTCTTAATGTGTAAACATTAGCAGCAACCAAGAATATGGAAGAGAGACCATGAATTGGAGAGAGACCCAAAAGGGAGGGTCTGCAAAGAGCTGTGGTACTGGAGTGCTCAGTCGATTGCAGGGTGGGGGTGGGGATTTAATGGGAAATGGGTTTCAAATGAAACACTGCGATAAAAAGTGGTAAGTGGAAATGCTTTCCTGTAATAAATAATGTAGCTCTCCAGGTTCCCTTAGTATTGTCAAAGTGGCCTTTGGAAAAAGCCCCTGGATGTGAAGTCTTCTCTGCTGTGAAGGTTAGTCTACTGTGTGAGATCAAGATGTATTCTGTGAACCCTGGTGAATGGTCGAGATGAAGGCCGTTCGTTTTGGAGGGGATTTCCTTTCAGCCACTGTGTTTCTGTGTAAAAGATGAAGGTGCAAGACAGTATTTGGAAGGGACAGGTGACACGACACTTGGAACATCAGCGGTCCCATGAAGTGAGGTCTTGTGTTTTTAGTGCAGTCTGTTTGGATGTAAAAGCTCATAGCATTGGAGCCGGGGCTGGGGGGGGGGGACTTATTAAAACAAAAACACATTGTCGAAAGAACTTTATGTAAGATTGTTTTTCTGGTGTCTTTCACTCTAGTTTAAAGGTACAGTAGTTAGGGTGAGTATCACTTCTCCCCTGCGAGGGGAACAAACAACAAGTTGCATCTTTAAAGCTAAATGGTTCTTATTTTTTTAAATAAGCTTTTGTGTCTCCAAGTGCATTTCTTCAGATAGATGGTGCGTCTCTAGAGACATATGGCAACTTCTCCCGTATGGCCACCCAGTGTACTGTATTGAATTCCGCTGGGAAGCCAAATGTCTAGAATTCTGCCATATTAATA
>JAHTLZ010000277.1:1977729-1989858 GCA_023846285.1 Phrynocephalus versicolor | reverse complement strand
GAGATGTTTATCGGCGACAGAGCAGAGTGTGCGTGTGGTGGAAAGGAGGAGGGTGGCAGATTCTCTGGCGCATGGAGAGGGACGCTGGCTCAGTGACAGTGTAAACAAGGCCCATGAGACCTAATGCCAGTTTTTAATGGGTAGTCACCTTGCTTTGAACTTGGAATTCTGCTTAGAAAGTGATGTCACTTTCCATTTGTAACCTTCCTGTTACTTCTCTCTTTTTTCTTTTAATGGAAAAGTCCATTAACCAGGGGGAGAGGGGGGGGCGATGGAGTAGTTGCACAAATGCCTCTTGATTAGTAGCACGAAGAACTCTCTGTGTGCATCTTAGTGTTTCTTAAACACTGAAGACCTTGAAGGAAGCTGATGGCTCACATCATCCTTGTTCCTGCACACGGCTATTGTCTTTCACACCAAACATGTTGCACCCTCTTGAAGTGTTCTCTTTTTTTATGTGGGGATTCTGTGTCCCCACATTCAAGGGTGTGAATCGCTCTCTCACCTGCTTGGTGTGGAAGCAGCCCATGTGCCCCTACCGTTCACTCGGACTACGTACAGTACTGCCATTTTTCAAGCCCATTTTTTAAAAACGTGGACTTGCTGCTGGATAGGAGAGTTGACTGCAGAGCCAGAGAGGTTGGGAGTTAGATTCCCTACCCTGAGTCCTTGGCGGGGGTTACCTGTGTGGCACCTGTCTCGTTGCTGGGATATTTATCTATGTACACATTCAGTCAAGGTGAGAGAACCAAGCGAAGTGTCTTATCCAAGGGATCTAGCAGTCCTAACACACCTAAGTGCCAGATGGACCATCTCAAATGGCTTAGAGCAGACATCCTCATTAGGGATGAGATTCTGGGGATTTTTCTTCATGGATCAGCAAAATGTATCTCAAGGTCTCGTGGTTCCCAGCCCTCCCACAGGTTTCCCTTTTCCCCCCTCCAGAGATAAAAGGGTGAATTGTCACTCATGGAAACTTGAATGAGTCATGATTCACTTTCTGAATAGGCCGTTTGGGGTGGTGGTGGGGCTCCTTGTATGATCTCAGACCCAAACAGTACTTGATTGTTGTTTTTCCCAAACCAGAAGTGGTGCGGGTTGCATGTTTTGTATCTTTTGTTACGCGATGGCCAGAGGATTCCCTTGGATCAAATAATAGACTCGGATAACCCCCTATAGATCTTCAGCCTTGGATTGCAAGGTTTTCAATTCAAATGTGGAAGAGGGAAGTCCAAAGGAACTGATTGTCTGCCATTACGGGTCAAGGAAGAGGAATATGGCGCCAATCATGTAAAATAGTTTTGTGTGATTTATTGTAATCACAAAGTTTTGAACTTGTTTTTTTTTAGAAGCAGTTGCAGCACTTAAAAAGCATACTTCTGTTCATCTCTATTAAGCCTCCCTTTTTAAATCAAGAAATAAAAACTGGTGAAAACAGAGGTGGAAAACCCCCTCCAGACATTGAGCCACGATTTCATCCCCTCTGCCTTGGGTCACTCTTTGCCGCCTGCAAGAGACCAGCCTTTGGGGGTCTAGTGTAGTTGCTCCATTGGCTAGTCACCAGTTCCCTTTGGGCTTGGAATTCACGGCCTCCGACGTGACTGTGGGGAGCAGCGGTGGTGGAGTCATTTGTGCATGTATTTATTTCACCCACAGCGTCAGCCACATTCCCACTCTCAGCCAAATGTGGGAATGTGGCTTTTTTTGGGGGGGGGGGAAGGAATGTGAGATGACAGGAGGGTCCTGCCTCTTAAGCACGATGGATTCTCTGTGTAAGAAGAAAATGAGTCCCTTGGGTGGTGGGCAGGCAGAAGTCCTTGTAGTCCAAATAGGCTGGCAAGCAATGTTGGTTCTTGCAGCATGGATCAAGCTCCTAACTTTCTAAGCCTTGTAGGAAAAGCTGCCCAAGATATTTTGATGTCTTAGGTTAAGGAGATAAGAGCATCCAGCTGGCTGGACCGGTTCTTGAACCTTTCATGGTTTTGATTGTAGTTTATGATCCTGGGCTTCATAGGAGGGAACCTCATTAGGGATTTAGGATGAAAACATTTGTATCCTTCTGCTTCAGAGAGATATAAACCTCTTTTCTCCTCCCTAATGCACTAGTTTTCTGGGTATAGTCCTTATTTATTTTAACACTAAGCGGCATTCAAGAACACCCTATGTTGATGTTTTCCATGATGAACCCCATTGATTTAAACGTGCCTGCCTTTGTACACAAAGGTGAGTGTGCCAGGAATGCAAGGTCCTTTGCTGAATCTGAACGGGAAGGGAATCAGCACAGGTGAACTATTTCACGGTTCAACTGGGGAATCCACTTCCCTGCTAGTTTTGTGACGGCTGCCCATATCAAGCTTTATAGCCACTGAGAGGGTGAGGTTTCCTGCCTGTAGCATCAGCAACAATATGGATGCGCATATATCAGTCACAGGGGACCAAAATCAAGAGGTTGGTTGTGCAGTGATGCCACTGCTTGCAAGGGTTTTCTACAGGGTTTGCTGGCCGGTCGCAGTGGGAAATGGCATGCTGGACTAGATGGGTCTTGGGTGCGAATCATCAAGGATCTTGCTATGTCTGGAGGTGCAGTTCTTGCCTATTTTCAAACAGAGGCAACTGCAGAAAAAAACTACAGGGAACGTGTGTGTGTTGGAGAGAGAGGGAGAGAGAGAGAGAGAAAGATTTACATGTATGTGAGTTTTCATTGCACTTTCTCTCATTTTCTCATCCCACCCGTACTACTACTACTACTACTACTACTACTACTTCTTCTTCTTCTTCTTCTTCTTCTCCTTCTTCTTCTTCTTCTTCTTCTTCTTCTTCTTCAAATGGTAAGCTCCAGCCAAACAGTCAAGCGCCTTGATCCCTGAAAACAAGGATGTGGGGACCGTCTGCTCCAGTTGGTCTTCCTAGGTCTGGCTGCCTCTTGGGAGAAACAGAGCATTGCTTTCACTCAGGAGTCTCCGTTGCATCCCCTCTCACACTGAAATATTGTGTTTCTAGTGAAGATGTCAAAATGAATAGTGGTCTGGACTCTGGAGCCCTAACTGCAGCTTGCGAGGAGGGCAGCTTGTAAGTAGCATCTTGCAAGGTGGTGTCTTTATTCTTCACTCCATGCCTCTCCCACCGAAAATGTCAGATTCAGAGAGCTGGTCTATCTCCTAAGCTAGTGATGGCGAACCTTTTAGAGACCAAGTGCCCAAACTGAAATTCAAAACCCACTAATTTTTTTGCAAAGTGCCAATACAGCAATTTAACCTGTATACAGATGGCTATGAAGGGGTGATGTCGGGTGCCACCTTTCAATGATCTGAAAGTCAGACAGAGAGCAAAGTCTCCGATGTAGTGCCGAGTTTCACCTGGCTTTTTCCTGGCTTGTTTCTCCCTAGCTACGGTGGAGTGCTACAACCCACGGATGAACGAATGGAGCTACGTGGCAAAAATGAACGAGCCCCACTATGGCCACGCTGGAACAGTGTATGGGGGACTGATGTACATTTCAGGTGAGCTACCTTGTTGCCAGGAAATCTCACCCATGCAGGATGTTAAATGCCCTATCCCCCCCCAAAAAAGCAACTCTTACCACTTGCTGTTCCCATACCAACTTCCATTGCATTGACAAACAGTGAGCCCCATCACTTTTCCTCCAATCTCTTCCAGCAGGCCATGCTGTTAAATCGCCACCATTTGTTTGAGATACAATTATCTCAGCTGATCGGTTACTGTCTTCTTTTGAAACATCCTCATTAGGAACTGATTTGTGCCTACTTTTTCTTTTTCTTTTTCTTTTCTTTTTAAACCTTTGGGAATGCCTTAGGAAATCACAAATCTCATCTCTGTGCTGCCTCTAGAAAGACTCCATTCTAAAAACTGGCTTGATTAGATCAGGACATGTTGCATGTTAGGAAGGTGTAGCAAATCCAATGAATGCTATGATAAATATAACATCTAGCTTTGAACTCTAAGCAAAGCATACATTGTGATGTCTCACATATCTTGACAAAGAGAAGAAAGATCTACCTGTAAAGTCCTCTGACCTCCAGGACAGAAAGCAATAAATGATTATTTATTTTGGGGAGGGGGACCAGATTGATTAAACTTACTGTTTAAATTCGAGATGGAAAACCTTCAGCCATTCAGATGTTTTGGAACACAGCTCCCACAACCTTTGATCATTGGAAGTATAGGCTTGGGATTCTGGGAGATGCAGACCAAAACATCTGAAGAGCCAGAGGTTTGCATCCCCTGATTTAAATCATGATTTAATTTTTTAAAAAAAGTCAATGCTATAAATTTGGTAATAAAATCTGATTTTTATTTAAAAATTATATCAAATTTAAGTTTGATTTCTATCTAATCCACCCTGGTTCCCTCTGGTCCGGTTTCATCAAAAAGTTCTGCTTAGAAACCTGTCTGGGAGGAGCACTGGCATTGTGGAGAGGGAAGGAACTGGAGACCAGCCATATGCACAGCCTTGAGCTTGTAGATGGAAAAGTGAGATATACCCCCGCAACAAATAAAATGAAATAATAAACCACTGAAAGTCCCAATGGATGTTGTTTGTACTGAGAATCACAATTGTCTCTGTCCTCCATGTTCCCTTTAATTAATTTATTTTAATCTTCTGTTTTTCTCTTCACCCACCTGACCTCCCAGGAGGCATCACCCACGACACTTTTCAGAAGGAACTCATGTGCTTTGACCCGGACACAGACAAATGGACCCAGAAGGCACCGATGACGACGGTCAGGGGCCTCCACTGCATGTGTACTGTGGGCGATAAGCTTTACGTCATTGGCGGGAACCATTTCCGAGGAACCAGCGATTACGACGACGTCCTCAGCTGCGAATATTACTCGCCCACCCTCGACCAGTGGACACCCATTGCGGCCATGCTGCGGGGCCAGAGCGACGTTGGGGTGGCTGTCTTTGAAAACAAAATATATGTAGTGGGCGGATATTCGTGGAATAACCGTTGTATGGTGGAAATAGTCCAGAAGTATGACCCTGAAAAGGATGAGTGGCACAAAGTCTTTGACCTCCCCGAGTCCCTCGGGGGCATCCGTGCCTGCACGCTCACTGTCTTCCCGCCTGAGGACGGTACAGGGTCACCTTCGAGGGAATCGCCTCTTTCAGCACCTTGAGAAGCGCTCCGTGGGACCCGCCGCCACGTCGTGGTGCCACTCCGATCGCACTGCGTCATGGGTTTCCTCCTCTTTGTCTTCAGTCGTATCTCTAAGGCTTTACCCTGAAGCGCCTTTGGCGGTCCGTGAACAGGGAAGGGGGGGGTTGGGGGCGCGGAGAGGAGAGGAGGAAGACCAGCCTTACTTGCGCTCTTTGTTTGGGAACGTCCGTCACAGGAACCATGGGACATGTTGGGATAAAAGGGATGGTTTTTTTTTTTTGGAGCCAGGTGTTTAACAAAGGAGGAGAACACTGTGTCTTCAAAAGGATCTTTGCATTAGCCCCATCGGTGGGTGGTGTCTTCGGTGCGAGGATTATATGCAGCATACGAAAAACTACGAAGCCAAGCCAGTGGAAGTTGGGGTTGGGGGGGGGGGACGCAGCGAGCAGGGAACCTTGTTGGCTCAGCCTTGTTTTGGAAGGGGCTGCCTGTCCTTGGTGCACCCACAGGAACGAAGCTGTCTCAATGCCAAGGGCACAGCAGCTGCCTGGCCTCCACCACCTCCCAGTCGGGTGGGGTGCGTTAGGCCTGCTTCCCAAATTGACTTCAGGGCTGGTTTTCAGAGGATATGGCAGAGAGGAGAAATTCGGCAGTTTTGAAACCCTTAATAGACAAGAGGCAGAACCTCAGTCCATAGAAACCAATTGCTTGTTATTTCTTAAAAGGTAACACATTCAGGTTGGGTTTTGTTTCCTCATCCACTACAAGCAAAAGAAAACATCCCCATGGTAATTCTGTCCCCCTTTTTCCTGTTTCCTTTTTGTTTCTTATCCCCCAAGAGAAGAAAACTTGATTCTCCTGGGGTTGCTTGCGGGGAAGAAGGGGAGCTACCCATACAGGAGGATTCAGTTCAGTTGCACCGTGACCCACTTGGGGGCCTGCACTGACTTTTAGGAAGACAAGGGCTAAGAGCTGTTGACTTGAGCCACTGAAATGTTGACCAAACGGTTCCTTCCAGGTGAAATTTGACCTACCTTCTGCCCCATGTTTCCAGCAGCAAACCTCCTTCTGTTGGTAAGACAACTTGCCTCTGTACAAAATCTCAGTCAAAACGGTTATTTAGCACAAATGCAGCCGGGACGGCAACCAGCTGCTTTTGCTCAGAGAATTCAGGCTACCGTGTTTTTTTTTTTTTTTTTTTTTTTTTTGTTCAATAAAATCTTTAACTGCAATTAGCTGGGTCTTTTTTCCCCCTTCCTTTCCACCCCCTCCCCTTAAAAGAGGTCTTATTAATGTTTTTGTTAATGTTCTCATTCTTCTCCCACCTCCTCTGTTGCCAGGTAACGTCTGTATCTCTCTCTCTCTCTCTCTCTCTCTCTCTCTCTCTCTCTGCATGTGGGTTGTGCAACCTGCAAGCCAATTCTGCCAGAGCTTCCCAAAGAGGAAGTGTGACCTAATTCTCCCCACCCCCACCCCCCAGCTCCCCTTGGGAAGCCCAAATCTGATCCCTTTGTGCATTCAGACTCTGAAAGTGCGGCTGATGCCTCATGCCGGAGGGATTTTTTGCAAGGCATCCAGCCAGTGGAAGCCTTCAGACAGGTGGGAGGCAATGGCATTTCTTCATGCCTCTTGGAAGGGAGCTGAGAGGCAGGGCATTGGGCATGCCCCCCCCCCACACACACACACGCACAGACACCATGTGCAGAGCTAGGAGAGTGTTGTTGCATGAAGGGCATCCACTTGTGAGAAATGAGAGCAAAAGAGGACACGGATGTGCTCAAAATTGCCTGTGTCAATTGAGATGCACAGATGTGAGGTTAGAAGGGATTTCTATAACAGGAACACACTTTCAGGCCACCTTGCTTGAGTGGGAAAGACAATCAGCAGGCAATACCTTGGGCCTCAAAGCAGATGCTGTTCCCTGTGCCTGATGGAGAGCTTCCAGGTTCCTGTTTGTCCTCTGCCTACTGTTCCTTTATTATCTCTAAATTTAGGGCTGGCTCAGATAGTCCAACAAGTAATGGGCACCTCCAAAAGGGTAATTAACTGACCTCTGGCAGCCCATCAGATGGAGGGCCGATCTCCGTCATAAAGAGACAGCCAGAACTTTGGGGTGAGGTGGAAGGGATGAATTTTTAGAATATCTCAGAAGCTGCAAGCTAGTCTCACCGGCTGAGGAATTCCAGGTGGCGCAGTCCCAAAAGATTGCTTTTCAGAGTGTTGAGTAGGTGTAAATCTCTGCCTAGTCATAGGGTTTGCCAAGGGTCTTGGAGCCCCCTTCACAGTGCCTCTCAGCCTACCCAACAGGTTAGCTTTCCTCCGAGATGTTTGTAGCACAGGGGTCCTCATTTGCCTGGGCACCTGGGGAAGCAGTGAGGCCAAAACTATAAAAAAAGATGGTGCATGAGAATCGGCAAAGGAGCAGAGAAGAAATGCAACCATATCAAGGTCCCAAGGGAAATGTTTTTCATAAAATAAAAATAGCCAGTCTTTTGTGCCTGCCAAGATAGGTTTGGAGCATATGGGTGCACCCTACAGGCAACTTGGAAAAAGCTGGAGAGAGACCGCTGAACAAGCTCCCCAGCTGTCACAGTAAAGCTTGCATCCCAGGCTTACCCAAATTCTGCATCCGTTATGTCAACCTCCGGCATTTTCTAGCTTTGGGGGATGCAGTTCCCAAGGTTCAAGCGGCAGGATAGATTTTGCACTCGGGTGCTAAATCAGTGGAGGCTTCAGCACCTGAGCTCATTAAAAAAAGCTATAAAAATAAGTAAGAACATGCAAGCAGCTCTACAAGGAAGCGCAATGCAGATCCGTGATATGACATTTAATTTTTTGTTTCTTTTTCCCCGTTTGCCACTGAAGTAGTTCTAGAACAGGCAATGCTTTCTCTGAAAGTGCTCTGTCTGAAGTCACGAAGCCTTGCTAATTGAGAGCCAACTAACCTTTTCTGCTTTTGGAAGCTTGTTCCTGGGGACACGTTTCCTGCCATCCCTGCCTTCAGGATCCTGGTTACACAACCACTGCATCCCCTCCACGCACGCATGCAGGCAGGCAAACACACACACACCAAGGAAAGACACTAAAACCAAGCAGTCTGGAGACTGTGTTTTTGAGCCTTCCCTTCATCCCATAAACTGGTGTGCGTTTTTCAGGTCAGCAATTTTTAAAAGATCAGTAGTATTGTTAGGAGTACAAACTCCTAAATGATAAACTCTGGGAGAGGATGATGGCAGGCAGCCCACTAAAGTAGCCCATAAAATCGATATGACTGGAAAAGGCCGATGTTCAGAGGAGGCTTTTATCCAGAGCAGGAGAAAATTACTGTGGGACGACAGTTCCCAGAATTCTGTACCCAGCATCAGCAATGGTTATGCAGGCTGGGGGATTTAGGGAACTGTAGTCTAGAAAGTAATATTTCTCCTCTCTGGTTTTCTCTCTATATGGGGGAGAAACATGCTCAGGGATTTTCAGTGAGTTGGCAAACATAGCAAAAATATACCAAGGAGGCATTGTCAGCTCCCAAGACTCGGGGTAGCACCTTAAAAGTATTGCTTCTGTGTGTCATTCAAAGTAGGCGCCTGGTACAGTAGCTGTGTCTCAGAAGACCAGTCCATAAGCAGCAGCATCTGTGGCAGATCCCAAAGACTTCAGAAGTGACTTAACAGCAACAGCACTATTTCAGCACTACTTGAGTTACAGGCACCACAGGGAGTGCTTCTGTGGTTGAGGCAGTTGAGCGAATGCAGGTCTAATTTTACCTTGCTTTCATTCACCCCACGAGCCAATTGGGGGCTCTTGCCAGAATAAAGAGCTTGTGGAGAAGGTGAAAATGTAAGAGAGAGAGCGCTTTGATCTGCTCCACCGACCAGGTACCCTCCAGATGTTAATGCTTGACGCTCCTCACATTCATCCTCACTGGTCCTTTGGGGAGGGAGTTCTACCATCTGTGAGCAACCCCCAAGGAAGCCAACGACAGGAGCTACTCGGTGGTTGCTCCCAGTCAGGAAGTCTTCAGCAGCAGCAGGAACAAAAGCCAACAAGTAGCAGGCCTGCTTCCATCTTCCATTGAAGAGAAGTTCCACAGCCTGGGAGCAGCCATTGAGAAGGCTTTGCAATGGACTGGGCAGAGGCGTGCCCTTTTCCTTGAGGGCTCCTGGCAGGTTGTGGGACGCCTCCGCATGAAAGCCAGGCAAACTCCTTCCCGGTTGCCCTTCCATGGGCACCCAGAGATTTTTTTCTCCCTTTCTTTTAGGCCTTTGCTGATTGTTCTTGCTTTGGAAAGGCTGGGTTCTCCATCTCTTTTTCTACCATCCCCCCCCCCCAGAGCTTGGGTGCCCAGGCATACTTGTGGGGTCCTGTGGCTGGAACCTGCCCCATCCTGGCCAAGCCTGCTTTCTCCTCCGTATCTTTCTGGCATACCCAGCTGTTCGGGAAGTGTTTGCTGCTGGGGGGTGGGGAGGTGCCTTCCCCAGCCTCATCCATGCATCCCATGTAAATATTGCAGCTGCTCCGTGGATGGTGCAGAGTGCAGCTGCCGGGGGGGGGGGGGCGGCTGCTTTGATCCTTCTGCGCCATGGCCGGGTAGAACAAGGAGGCCACCTTATTTTTTCCCTGTTTAGTGGCAGCCGCGTGTGCAATTCTTGTGCAACCCAACCAACAAAGAGTCTTTCTGTCCCGTTAAGGCAAATGGGCTTTTGTTCAGATGCCTCCCTCCATGGAATGACTTGAAGGTGCTCAGAGGCTCCTTGTCAACACTGCCCCCTGCCTAACCCCACAGCAGACTCATGTTGGTCTTCCAGGCCTTGAGTTCATTCTAACGATCTCATCCGACTTAAGAAACCTGGCCAGCTTAAGAGTCAGATAGGAGGCCACCACCATTATATCTGCATTTCCAGGTGAGATTACAGGTGGATCCTGCGGCAATCTTGCAGAACAGCTTAGCAAGACAAGAAGACATGGACCAAAAGTCCAGCTCAGGTTGAGGTGGACCTGGTTTGTGTATTCAGGTTTGATCACGTTTCTTATCAAATTGGTTTATCCCCACTTGAATCAGTGTGTGTTCCCAGGCATACGCTTGGTATTAAGGGCACACAGAGCTGCTTGAGAAATTCATTCAACACCCATGGCTTGCCCGTCTTTCATTCATGCTTTCCAACAGTTGAATTCTAGACGTCATGAGCTTCTGAGTGACTGTGTCAATGGACTCCCAGCTCCCATGGGTCGCAGCTGGCATGCTCGAGAGTGAAGGCTGATGGGAGTGGCAGTTCAACCATGTCGGGAGAGTTGTGGGTTCCACAGCCCCAAGCAGGCCCCCTTCCTCCCCCTTTTAGCAGCAGCAACAGAATAATTATGCAGAAGTAATTACTATGCAAATGAGGTTGATTGAATCCTTGGACCTTCCGTGGGTTTGTCGCAATGCAGAAGCCCCTTTCAACTTGGTTTTAAAACCGGTGTCCTCCTGCTTGTTGCCTTGGGTTTCCATCAGGAGGGCTGCATATCCTG
The DNA here is from genome assembly GCA_023846285.1 of Phrynocephalus versicolor. Classification (NCBI taxonomy): domain Eukaryota; kingdom Metazoa; phylum Chordata; class Lepidosauria; order Squamata; family Agamidae; genus Phrynocephalus; species Phrynocephalus versicolor. The sequence goes on along the minus strand of JAHTLZ010000277.1, from coordinate 1,979,231 downwards.
TCGCTACCAAGAGGTGTGAGGACCGCTTTGGTCTGCTTTTGTTAACTTGAGATCTCAGAGATGCAGATTGGGAGAGGGGGGGAAATGACATGTCCTGCATTTCTTCAAAAGTACATGAGGAGTGGATTTTCTCCCCCCCCCCGCCTATACTTGATGCTATTTCTCCACCAACAACAACAACAACAACAACGGCTTCCTTGGAAAGAGTCTTTGGCAAGTGAAATCCGATTTACTGTTGTGAATCAAGGGTGTTTGGCAAACTGGTTCAGATTGGATATACCGCCCGTCTCCATAACAACCCCAACTGCTGATTTATTCCTGTCACTAGGCACCCTTGATGAGTATATTCTCTGAAACCTCTCAGAAGTTTACGCTGGCAAGAAAGCATCTGCTCCTCTTTTTCTGGGCCTTTGTCCAGAAAGTGGCACACCAGCCATCGCTAGCTCCCCATTAGGGCCCTTAAATAATTTTTATTTTTTAAAAAAAGAAGAACTCTGAAGAACTTGTAGCTCCCTTCCTCTGCAGATCTCTGCATTTTCACCTATTTTAAAATTTATTGTTTATTTAAAAAATTTCGATCCCGCCTTTGTCCACGAAAGGACCCAAGGCAGCTATAGCAAAAAGAATTTTACCAGAAATTCAAAACTCTGCCACACCTTTTTCCTGAGGGGAGAGTGGGCAGGTGGGTTCTATTCACAGCAAATACAATCATGCCCCCCCCCAAAAAAAAACAGCTTCAATGCTTTGCCCTGCTTTGAGCAACTGCTGACCACATTGTGCCGGACACGAAAGAGGGAAAACATAAAAGGATCCTCACTGCATCCCCCCCCCCAACTCAGAGGTTGTGTTTTTTGAAAGGAATCGTCTCTGATCTTCCTTTTTTATTACTGCCTTCCACCTTTCCCACCCAGCTTCTCTCTTTTTCATAAGGGCATAAGAACCCAAGAAGAGCCAAGCTGGATCAGGCCAAAGGCCCATCTAGTCCAGCTTCCTGTATCTCACAGAGGCCCCACCAGATGCGTCTGGGAGCTCATGAGACTAGATATCTGCCTCCTGATACCACTCCCCCTGCATCTGGCCCTTCATGTACCCCGGTTTTTTAAAGTCTAGGGATGACAAATCTCTATCATGGTTTGTAACCTGCGATGGACTTTTCCTCCAGGAATCTGTCCAATCCCCTTTTGAAGGCATCCAGGCCATATGCCATCACCCCATCCTGTGGCAGGGAGTTCCACAGACTAACAACACGCTGGGTGAAAAAAATATTTTCTTTGGTCTGTTCTCACTCTCCCAGCCCTCAGTTTGAGTGGATGTCCCCTAGTTCTCTCTGTCTCTCTCACTCACTTCCAACCCAGATATTCATGGACTGCAACTCCCAGAATCATTCACCACGACCTGTTCTGGCCAGGATTTCTGGGTGCTGTAGTCCCAGAACCTCTGGAGATCCAATGTTGGGGGAAGGCACTGCTCTCAATATACAGTTGTAGGTCACTGGGGGGGGG
>JAHTLZ010000277.1:1933720-1958316 GCA_023846285.1 Phrynocephalus versicolor | reverse complement strand
TTTATTTATTTATTTATTTATTTATTTATTTATTTATTTATTTATTTTGCCATCTGTCTTCCCAGAGGAACTCTGGGCAGTTAACAACAATAGAAAAACAATAAACACAATAAAAAAAGTATCTCTACATATAGCTAAGAATAATGCAACATTCACACCCTTAAAGGAGGCTGAAAAGGCTAAGCAGAAATTTGGAATAAAGTGCACACATTATAGCAGGACAAGCAAACATGTGGATTGGGTTCCGATATATTTGCATTTTTAAATTTGCACACAGATAGTAGATGGAGGCATGTATCCAGATCTCCCCACAAAGCAATATATCTAACCAGAGATGGGTGTTTTATCCCAAGAGATTTCCACCTAATTTTAGCTCCCCTCCACACGCGATTCTGAGAGATTAGCCTAACGAAAGGGCATCACCGTATTTTGTTTTCTTATTTACATTGCTCAAATACAAAACCTCCTCTGAAACAGAACACTCATTCATGCTCCTTGGCTAAAGGCATGACAATGAGCAATGCCGGTACGTACCTGTTCGCATGTTCTTTAAATGCCAGGAGGGGAGATTTATTAATGGCTGCAGGGGAAAATATCTTGTGACCGAAACTACAAATCAGTGTTATTTTAATAGGCTGCCTTTGGAGGGCCAGCAAAGGTCTTCTCTTTAGGTGTTGTGTTATCTTTTGAGAGGTGGGTCATGATTTTCTGACTTTGTGGATCAGATGTACGTGCGTGCTTCCACACACAGACACACACAGAGACTCAAATAAGTTACCCCTGGCTCCTTCCTGCCCCCTTGAGAAAAGAACCAAGCTTCCTACAACCAAAGTGATGCATTTTAATGGCTCTCTTATACATCTCTTGCTGTCACTTGAGGTGGTGGTCTTTGCCTCATTAATTAGAAAGGGTTTGTGTTGGTACCCACTTAGTTCCTATGGTTACAACTCGAAGATGCTGCAAAGACAGGCTTTCCAAAGCTTTCAGGCCCTGGAACCCACTGTGTGTGACAGAATTCATGAATGCTAATAACTCCTTTACTTATAACACGGATAATTAATTGGGCTCAAATAAGCCACTGCCGAGTCTTGAGGGCGTCTGGAGGTCAGGGCTCCTCCAGAAGTTCCCAGCTACAGTCCTAATGTGGCAATGATATATCCCGGAGATCAATTAAAGCACTCTCACAATGACTCCTCCACTCCTCCGTCTACTTCAGAGGGACCCCCTGCTGGATCTGTCCCTCCCTACCATGATAAAACCACCATGGCTTTTAAACTTCCAATTCGGTTCTGTTGCGCTCAAGAATTTTATGGAAGAAAGCATATTGTGATGTATGGAAAAAGCAAGCCGGGGATTCACAGTGAGAGGAGAATCCTGGCTCCCACCAGACAAAACTAAATAAGCAAACAAGCAAGGCCATGAGCCCATGAAGCTGAAGCTCGATGACATTTCTTGGGTGACCTGATCTTTCCGAGTCATCAGGGAAGTCTCGCAGATGAAGTTATCTTGGTGCTTCAGACACATTTCTCAGTGCTTTCTGAAAGTTATTAAGGGCATTAATTCTTCCAGTGCTAATTTATATCTAGTCCTTATGAAAAATGCATCCCTTTTTCCTCTGTGGCTTGGCAACAGGAAAGTGCACGCTCTGATGACAGGAGATTGCATGAAAGGGGAACCTTGGGAGGTTTGCATTGGTTTCCCACTGCTGGCCTTAAGGCTATTCACCATACCTTTATTTATTTATTTATTTATTTATTTATTAGATTTATATACTACGCCATCTAGTTCAAAGGCTACCCTGGGTGGTTTACAAAATAAAAAATAATACAAATTAGAAATCACATACAATAAATCTATGCAAATAATATGAAAATTATATCAAGGCAATGATGTTTTGATGTACAAAAATGTGCAACCTATAACTTAAAACCTCTCAATTTGTTGCAGGAATGTTTACTTTTAAAAAAAGGGGAACAAAGTCAGTCCCTTCTCTCTGACCTCTTTGCAGAAACCCAAGTGCGGTACATTGATTTCCTTGATCATAAAGAAAGTCGATCATGAACAAATACGGTTAGGTTCAATATCTTTTCTTTTTCTCCTGGAGTTCATTTGTGATTAGAAATGCTAGAAGTTTTTTTTTTTTTTTTTTTGCAATGGACAAATCCCAGCTGAGGAAAGAAGTGAAACAATTTATTTATTTTTACTGTCACTAAAAGAAGGCCAAGACATAACAATCCATAGTCCTTTTTGTGAATTAATTCTCCAACTTATTCCAACTGCACTCTTTATTCTTTAATCCCAAGGTTTCTTCTGAAATTCAGTTTCCCCTCAATTATTCTAGAATTGGTTTTCTCTCAGATTAAGAATTCACTCATGCACTGGAACTGATCATAATGATTGTTTTTTGTTGTTGCCTTAACTCCCACACCATGTAAACAGTGTACAAGCCCATGAGGGCTGGCCATATGGCATGTCGCCTTTTTCATGGAAGACAGACCTCTGTTTGAAGGTTGGTTTGATCTTCCCCTCAAAGAGAAACCCAGGAAGAGCCTTTTCTGCAAAACAGCCACTCCCTTCAAAATCACAACAGTTTTGGGGTGGGTGGGGCAGGGTTGGAGTCCATGGCGTGTGTATGGTGGCAGCAGCTGACCTCATTTGCTGCACAAGGATAGTTGAACTGGTCGGACAGGGTGGAAGACACATTTTACTTTTACTGCCATTTCTCCAGTGTGTTTTTAACACATACACCCTTTGCTTTATTTTATGATTTAATTGCACTTGCCCTGTTTTATTCTAAGCTGCCCTGGGTGCTCTTTGTGGGAAAAAGGCAGGAGAGAGACAGGATACAAGTAAATAATAAATAAATATTTGCCTGTGTTTTCCTTTTAAAATCACCCATGGTTTCATTAATGTGAGACGGATGCCCTCTGAGCGATCTTGCACGTGTCCCTCAAAAGGTCTTTAAAAGAACCAAAGCCTGTTTTTTTCGGTTTAACCTCATCTTGATCACCATGACAACCTACCTTATCGATGGTTTCCGCTACAGTGCTCGACTTGATTCAAAGCCAAAGTGATAGCACCGTGGAGAAGGAGGAGGGGCAGGATCCATCCTGCAATGGTTTACAGCAGTCGTCCAAATTTTAGTAAGAGGCTGAGACCCCAGAGGTAACAAATGTGACTAGTTTTAGAGCAGGTAGTTGTGCTGGTCTGTGCTAGCATCTCGGGCCAAAAACAAAAGAAAAAATTATTATTTTTAAAAAATATCTCTATCTCACCTTTCTCCCCCAAAGGACCCAAGGGGGCTTACAGCATAAAATGGTATTTAAAAGGTAAAAATTAGAAATATAAAAATATTTTAAAAAGCATTAAACAAGCATTCCATTGAAATAGCAATAAGATCAATATTAATACAAATGTTAGAATGGAGCACAATGTCCCATTGAGAACCTCTCTTAAATCACCAGTCATGAAGAAAAAAGCCTGCCTGGAGAGAAAGGTGTTTGCCTGCTTGCAGGAGGACAGCCTAGCCTCCAGTGGGAGGGAGTTCCAAAGACTGGGAGCAGAGACAGAGAAGAGCCTTTCATGTCTTCTCACGAGAGGCACCTGTGAAGGTGGCGAGAGGTTATATGTTCCCTGTAGCCAGCCCCAGCCAACAATCTGGGTGCAGTATTTTAGGGCCCTTTGAAGTTTCTGAACGCTTTCCAAATGCAGCCCCCCATACAGTGTGTTACACTAATCCAGCTGGGATTTAACTCAGGCATGTGCCACCACGGCCAAGTCAGATCTCTCCAGAAACAGATGCAACTAGCACACAAATTTTAACTGTGCAAAGGCACTCCTGGACACCTCTGAAACCTGGGCATCCAGGCTCAGGGATGAATCCAGAAGTACCCCCAAACGGTGTGCCTGTGTTTTCAGACAGAGTGTAACCTCATCCAGCACAGGGTGCAACCCATAACCAGACTGAACGCCGGACTGATACGGTTCTAGATAATCCAGCTTATTCAGGAACCTCTGGAGCTGGGAAGCCACAACCCTCTCCAAAGATTTTTTAAAAATGGTCACACCTTAAAGACCAACTGCTATATTTTCAATGTGATATTTTGTGGTTCAAGCTTGCTTCCTCAGACAGAAATGAATGACAGCCCTGGAAAGTCCTTCAACAAGGCAAGATACAAGACAAAGTGCCTTCTAACCACTGGGCAATACAGAAACTTGTCTGAAACTGTTCCTTCTCCCAGGACCCCAGTTCCTTTAGCCCCGAGGAGACCATCAAGTCTTCATCCACCCTCCCCAACATAAGAAACCATCGCAGTTTTACTGCTGGTTATTTTCAGAGGTCCATGAAGCTCCTGGCTGACCTTGCCTTACTCTGACCTATTGCAAGAAAGATGATGCCAGGCCACTTTCTGAAATCAAAGATGGAGGCCATTGAGCTACTCTGGACCGACCCAGAGGGCTTGATTTGGCAAAGTCCGTCCTCTTGTTGGTACTATTTTCCCTCCCCTCCCAGTTGTGGGGGCAAAAAGCTCCCAGTGCCTTTGGATGCTGATGTGCCCTGACAATTGTGTGACAGCTGATCAGATGACACCGTCTGAGACGGCCTCACATGAAGGGATGTTATTTGACAAGGCCTGAGAGTGAGTGATGCGAGGAGTGGGTGCCGTTTCCCCCTCACCCACCTCCGCTGGGAGGGAGGGGAAAGACAGGAGACCAAAGGGCAGAGGTTGTTCATGCCATGTGCTGTCGAGCCGCCTCCAACTTACAGAGACCCTATGCGTCAGCAATCTCTACAAGGTCTTGTTCTCAACCATCCCAGTCAGCTCCGGCAGGACCCCGGCCTGTGGCTTCCTTTACAGGCTCATTCCATCTTGTATTTAGTCTTCCTCTTTTTTCCTGCGACCTTCCCACCATTTCTTCTTGCATTATTGCAGAATGCAGCCAGAGTTGGCAAAAGCTAGCGACCTTTTGGAATGGCCGAGCCTTTGGTCCAGCATGCCAGAACCACACTGAGTGAAGGAGCATCCGTGATATAGGACGTCATCGGTCTCTGGTCCTTGCCAATATTCGCCCTGGCCTCTAACCCTTCGAGAGGTAAGTGCTGCTTTCCAGCCAGAAAATGAATAATAGCAATAACCAAAGATGCTGAAAAGCAAACAGAGAGAGAGAGAGAGAGAGAAATCCTATACAAAAATAATTTCTGGGAACAAGCATTCTATTGGGTGGGGGGATTACATGCGTCTTTGCACCTCAAGCCAAAATGTACTGTATAAATGTGATCAACGTGAGCATGGATGCTGCACTGTATGGCACCTCTTTCCATGTCCTGTTTCGGTGGGATGTTATTCTCTGGTAACTGTGTCCATCATTTCTCTGGGTATTTCCAGAAGCAAGCCTTCCCGGTGAAAAACACCAAGCAAGAACACTTCAAAAATTACACTGACAAAAGTGTAACGTTTATTCTTTGGTGTTTAGAAATTGGGTAGGGATGGGGGAGGGGGATGTTTAAGTGCCTGGCATTTTTGCTTCAGGTGTTTTTCTTTTCTTTTTTTCTTTTTCTTTTTGCCTTTCCATCTTATAGAAAAATGGAACAGGAAAGGTCCATTGACTCGTATTCATGAAAAAGCATAATGCCTTGCTTTACAAACATTCACGAAATGATGATGTGTTTGTTCAAAGAAAAGACATCATTCTTTTCATCTATTTCTAGGACTTAATTTATCACTCTTACTTAGACTGTAAAAATAAAACAATAAGAGGTGATTCTCAACTTGGGTCGGAAAGTTCTGTATGGAAATTCAGAGCACTTAAAAATGTGCCCCAAGATCTGTGGGAATAAATCTGGAAGTGCTTAATAATCAGGAACAAGCCACACATTTCAGTTCCGTTGTGAAGGCACCAGGTTCTTTTATTCCACACGTATGTTGCCTAGAGAATGGAAACATGATTTCAACTTGATCATGAGCAGTGAATGGATGGAGGCAGTTTTCAAAACTGTGCTCCCTTTAAGAGAAGATACTAAACACGGAAAGAAGGGTGCTGGGGTATCAGACGTGTTTTTGGATGATGGTGATCTGCATGGACCCCACACACACTCACACACCTTCTGCAGTTCTATGGGGCTTCTCCTGTCTTACTTTCCTTCCTCATGCTTAGAATCATAGAGCTGGAAGAGACCTCAAGGGCCATCTAGTCCAACCTCCTGCCATGCAGGAACCCCCATCACAATATTTCCGACAGATGGCCATCCAGCCCCTGCTTTAAAACCTCCAAAGAAGGAGACTCCACCACCCTCCTCCGCGGCAGCAAATTCCACTGCCGAATAGCTCTAACTGTCATGAAGTTCTTCCTAATGTTCAAATGGAATCTCTTTTCCTTAGGATCTCTACACGTTCAGAACATCTCTTGGTGACGTCCATTAGAGAAAGCAGGGATGCCCAAGCCAGCATGTGCGACGTCACCTGTACAATTGTACTCCCTTTTGTTTTCAGAGCTGTGTAAGGGAGGAATACCCAGAGGGAAAGTAGTTGAACTCGGAATGATAATCAAGCACTTGACAAACAAACCCCCGGTGGTCTAATCACATAATGTATATATGTATGATGAATAAATCCATTTTCTTTCACTTGGGATCGGTTGTACGTTAAAGTATTACAAATAGCTTTAAGCAAGATAAGTTCTAATTCACTGAGAAACAGTATTATATGAAAAGCAACGAGCCATGGCAGAAGTGGAAAGAGGGCAGATGGGAAATGCTACAACTCAGAATGCCAGTTTTTGAATAAGGTTATTTACCTCTCTGACCTTTATCAGCAGCATGCATGGAAAGTTCAAGAAGAGCTTAGGGTCAAGGTAAAAGTAATGTTCATTCATTCTTTAATCTTTAGATTATTGCAACGCGGTCTATGTGGGGCTGCCCTTGAAGACGGTTCGGAAACTACAACTGGTACAGAATGCGGCAGCCCGGGTGGTTACTGGAGCTCGGCGGTATGACTCTGTTGCGTGAGCTCCTGCTGTTAACCCCAGCTCCTTCCAACCTGGCAACTTGAAAGCATGTAACTTCAAGTAGATAAATAGGTACTGCCGTAAAAAGCAGGAAGATAAACAGTGTTCCGTGAGCAGGATTGTGTTCAGCCATGCCGGCTACATGGTCACGGACTTGCGCAACACTGGCTCTTGGGCTTAAAAATGGAGATGAGCGCTGCCCCTAGAGTCAGACACGACTAGCACACACTGCAAGCTTCCTCCTAAATGTATTTAGTGTGGTAAGGAAGGAGACTTGCATCTCTGAACCCTGCAAAGATTCCTCGCATGGTCCCAGAAGTGCAACGGAGCAGAAAAACCTCTTGTACCTTTTGTCATTAAGAAAAGCTAATTTTGGCAGCTGCCACGTTTTCCCTGCCAAAAATGCAAGAAGGGCATGTAGGCAGCAGCCTGCCAAGGGGAAAGTCCTTTCCTGCACAATCAGCACTTGGAAAAGTTACTTTTTTGGATGGTAATTCTCAGAATGTCCTGGAGAGCTGTCGCTGACAATGATACCAGTTGCATATCTCCATGGATGTTTGTTTCTTAAATGGTAGTTTTATGTCTTGGGGATTTTTATATTTGGGGTAAGTGATGCGCAGACTGGATGGCACTTTTAAATTTTGTTGTATTTGTGCGATGATAATAAAGTGTTATTTCATTCTGTCCTACAATAACACCATCAGGGGTGCAAAAACAATGCCAATATTAGGGAACAGCATACATGACTACAATTCTGGACTGTTGGTCATCATCATCTTAGGACTGCAGAGGTGAAAGAAACCCTGTCACAGTGTAGATGCTGGTGGTGTATTCCCTGAATCAGAACCCCCTTACAGCTCGGTTTATTCTAATATGACAATGCCTTAGTCCACTGTTGACAAACTAGTTCACCTGTATTTCTTAAATGGTCATCAGAATTGATCAGAAGGCTTCTTTTGAATGTCTGATTTCTCAGCAATGGAGTTCTGAAGGATTTGCGTGCCTGGAAGGGGGGAAAAGTATAAAGAATGGAAAATAATGCATTTCCCTTCATTCTTGCTCTGGCCCTCAGAGATCCTCCATGTTACATGGAGAGTAAGAGAGATGAGACGCCTCCCCCACCCCTGAAACCCAAATAACTTATTTTAATGCTCCTCTTGGCTCACATCATCTTCCTCCTTGAGGAGGAATTGTTTGCTTTCTCTGCTGGCACTCGGCATGGAAATGTAACTATTTGCCTTAATAATTCCTTTCGTTCGGTGCTGAAAGGGGGCACATATTTCTCTTGCACAGACATTATTTAGCTCTTCGGGTTAATTTAAAGCCACCCAGAGGGCTGTTCAGAAACCACAGAGTGACGCAAAGCAAAATAAGAAAAGGAAAGCTTTCAAAGATCACCTCATTTGTACAAACTGTTCCACAAGGACAGTGTTTAAAGTTTGTATCGCAAACCCAGTGTCCGACCAGAGCTTAGAAAGTTACTTTTATTCCTCCATGAGATTTTCCAGAATTCCAAGACGGTCCTAATTCATGACTATGGGAAAGAGGACCTTTTCCTGAAGGTGGGGGGGAGAAGCAAACGCATGCAAATGCATCACTGAGGATTGCCAGCCAAGGGGAAAGGGGCGGGATGATGTAATAGGGTGGGTCCTTGTGATGTCACAGAGGTGGGGCAGGCAAGGGCTGACACACATGGAACTGGTGGACCCTGGTGTCAAGTTGTGAAGATGCCCCCTCCCCCCATGATCCCCAAAGAGGGATGGGCCAAGCATAACTTCCCAGATGTTTATTTTTGTTTGTTTTGTTTTATTTAAAATATTTTACCCCACCTTTCTTCTTGAAAAAAGAACCCAAGGCAGCTTACATCACTGAAAGACCAAATTTGACCTAAAAACAAGCAATATACAAAGTGGGCCGACATCGTTAGAAGTCAATATTTAAAGCTAAGGACAATAAACAGGCAAATATTAAAAAGGAGCATGGAAATATCACTCTGAGAAATAGAGAAAACGAGCTGCCGTAGCACAACCTGCCAACATTTGTTGTTGAAAATCATCATGAACAAAAACTGGGAGGGTTTCCTGGCCCTGTTTGAAAGGTGCTTCATATACATCCTTCCACTCTGGTAAATTCAAACAGGCATTTGTCCAACAGGCAGAGGAAAAGAGGCAGGCACGGAAATAACGAAACCCGAGGACTGAGCAAGAAACAGAATATATCTGCCCCCAGTGCGGCAGAGACTGCTATTCCCGAATTGCTCTATTTAGTCACACTAGGTGGTGTTCTTAGGATCTCTACTCCAGGCATGATACCATAGTCTTTTGAGACTGAAGGATGCCAATGATGGTCAAATCTCCTCCTCTTCCAGCCTGAGAGGTGGTTCTGCACCCAAACCTCTCAACAGGCGGTCCCTAACCTCTGGAAGAACTGCCTTGGAAGGTTTCGGGCTGTGCCCCTCTTCTGGATCCCTGGCATATATTCCTGAGAGTCAAAACCTGACTTTTTACTCTACAGCTGCCTCTGGAAGTTACCATGCAACACCCCCCCCCCAACACACACACACCTTTGCTGCAAGATTTAATTACCCTCCAAAAATGGTGTCCTGCTTGTCGTTTCAACAAGGAACATTATTCTTTAAAGAGCTTTATGCTACCATGAGCTGATTAGTTCGGCGAAGGAGGGAGGGAGGGAGGGAGGGAAGGCAGCCTGGGTGTTATCATCATTTTCATTAGCAGGATGAATTATGGCTCTTTTCTTTTCTTTAATGGCGCAGAGCCGTGTGATGGGGACGCTGGAACTCAGCCCTGGCTTCCAAGCACCTGTCCCCCTGGGAGGCAGGGAGAAACGGAAGCTAGCTGAACTGAAGCCCCAGGCCCCAAGGTCAATTCAAATGCCCTACAGAGTGGGCCAAATTTAAGAACATAAGAACATAAGAAGAGCCATGCTGGATCAGGCCAAAGGCCCATCTAGTCCAGCTTCCTGTATCTCACACCGGCTCCACCAGATGCGTTTGGGAGCGCATGAGACTAGATATCTGTCTCCTGATACCACTCCCCTGCATCTGGCCCTTGAAGTACCCTGGTTTTAAGCCTGGAGATTACACATCGCCATCATGGTTTGTAACCTGTGATGGACTTTTCCTCCAGGAATCTGTCCAATCCCCTTTTGAAGGCATCCAGGCCAGATGCCATCACCACATCCTGTGGCAGGGAGTTCCATAGACTTACAACACGCTGGGTGAAAAAATATTTTCTTTTGTCAGTTCTTACTCTCCCAGCCCTCAATTTGAGTGTATGTCCCCTAGTTCTGGTATATTGGGAGAGAGAGAAGAGCTTCCCTCTATCCACTTTACTCATACCCTGCATTATTTTGTATGTCTCAATCATATCCCCCCTCAGGCGCCTTTTTTCCAGACTAAAGAAAGCACTGGGCATTTGTAGCAGAATGCAGAAAGGTGGCACAGAGATTTGTGCGCATTGAAAGAAAATGATTTATTTGGAAGCTGGGAATAATTTTTATTTCAAAACATGCAAGAGAAAACAGGAGTTGTATGGCATATAATAGCACATGACAACAGAGACTCAACTGGAGAGATGGGTTGATTAACATGGATAGAGAGATTTAAAAAGTGGAGGGGGAGCCCCTGTCTCTGTTCAAACCATGTGTAGATGGAAATTTCTAGTTGTAAGCAAGGGTGTGATTTGGTGTTGCTTCAGTTCACTTTTTGGAGTACCGCCAGCATGCTCTGGTTCGATCTCTTTTTCAGCAACCAGATGGCAGAGAGGGGATTGTGAACCAGCCCAACATTGCCCTGTGCCTAATTTGATCCAGTTGGGGGAGCTGGGCTAAAGCAGTCCAGATTGGATTACAGGAGGATTGTTTTAAAGGGGCGTGGTGGCTCAGTGGACTAAGGCTCCGAAAACTGTCAGCTGCAAGGTCGGCAGCTCGGCAATTCGAATCCCGGGTGCCATGCAGCCGAGCAAGCTCTCGCTGTTCACCCCAGTTCCTGCCAACCTAGCAGTTCGAAAGCATGTCAATGCAAGTAGATAAACAGGTACCACCGTAAAAAGCGGAAAAGTAAAACAGTGTTACCTTGCAGCCATGCCGGCCATGTGGCCATGGACTTGCACAACACTGGCTCTTCGGCTTGATTACAGTGATGAGCACTGCCCCTAGAGTCGGACATGACTAGCACACATGTGAGGGGGGGTGCTTTACCTTTACCTTAAAGATCACATCCCAGAGAAGCCCCCTTTCTGCCTGAATCCAATATTGTCATCCAACCGTATCCTAAAATAGACCATTTAAATCTATAGGACTTGCTTATGTGTTTATATATACACTGATATTCACTAGTTGATCAAAGGGTCTACCTTCTTTATTATGGACTTGCAAATGGGCTTAGGATAGCTGAGTTTAGGCTTGCACCCCCCCCCCCCCCCCCCCACCTTTCCGTCCTGGGGGGAAAATTGTTCATAAGGGCATGAAGACATGATGGTGTAGCAGGACTTGGTCAATAAATATTTCTCAAGATCTTCTCTGCAGTGGGGAACTGCCTCTACAGATCACCTGAAGGTTCTCCAAACCATGATCTCTCTTCAAATTCCAATTCTTTCCGCATTATTTGGTAAGCATTGTCCAGCTGTGTGTGACTGTACATGACCAGATGCTGAGGAACATTAGATGTTTGATTCAAAGCTTAGATAACCCACAGTGCATTTATTAAAAATATTTTTAACTCACCTTTCTCCTTAAAAAGGACCCAGGGTGGCTTGTTTCAAAGACAGTATTTAAATAAGCAACAATGGGTATATCACAGTAAAAGGATCAATGAATATAATGCCATGAAACATAAGCAACACCAAAACAGATTCAGCACCGTCAGATACAACAATCCATTTTTTAAAAAACCCACTCAGGTAGATAGTCAATAAAGGAAAGCCTGTCTGAAGAGAATACAACTGACAAATTAAAAGCAAGTAAACATTAAAAACTGTCTGAATATTAAGAAGGCATTCAGGGAATCAATCATGATTGTTAATTTTTAACAGCTGCAGTTTCTGAGTCGTCCTCATGGCCCCATCAGTTGTACTGCGTGGAGGGTTTTTATTTTTAAATTTTTGCAAAGTTTGTGTGTGTGTGTGTGTGAGGGGGGGGGACAGCAGTCAAGGGCGAGCAGCCTGTTTAGACATTCCCATGTTGCCGTGGGCTTAGGGCCTGGCCTTTGACTCTTCCTAAGCGGTGGATTTGGCTTGAGTGAGATGCCATCTGTGACCCTGTGGCTGAGAACCGTACAGCTCCCTGCTATCCAACACGGCTCTCCTAGGGACCTGCAGCCATTGAATCAGAGCTGGCGGGGGGTGGCGGAAGATGATGGCAAAAACTGTGAATTGTTTTAACTGATGGGAACCTTCTGGGTAAAGCTCGTTGGCTGATCATATTCATTTTTATGTTATTTTTTAAAGTCACAGGTCAGGTAATCTTTTCTCCCCTACAAGCATCTTTTAACAGGTCACAGTGAAATTCCTGTCAAAAAATAAAATGAAGCAAGTGACATAATGCAATGGTGACACATCTACCTAGCTTGGTGCACTCACTACTGCCAAAGGTTATTCATCTTGTTCATCTGCAACAGCACGGAATCAAGAGGAGATAGATAGATAGATAGATAGATAGATAGATAGATAGATAGATAGATAGATAGATAGATAGATAGATAGATAGATAGATAGATAGATAGACAGACAGACAGACAGACAGACAGATCTCTATCTATCTATCATTTAAATGACAGAGGCGATAAAAATAAGAGTGGCTTGTTCATTGTCCCCATTAATGCTGCAGCCCACAAGCCACAGGTTGTCCAGTGCACATGCTCGGTTGTGGTCTCTGAAGACATGCCGCTGCTTTTCAAGGTGAAGGTGAGTTCTGCTTTAAACCTAAGAGGAGGCTATTAATGAGTAAAACAGCCAGATAAGGACCTGCAAATTAAGGCAGTTATTTATAGCTGCTCTCATTATCATCCACAGCTTGACATCACAGATGGAGTGCTAATTTAAAAAGGAAAAACAGCAGCCAGTTCTCTTTGCCATGAATAAAATGGGCAACTCCATCTATGTTTAGACTGTTTCCCTGCACCCCCTCCCAAGAAAAAGAGATAGCAAACTTGCTCATGTGGGGGAGACAGGCACATGTGTCTCTCTGTGTGTTGTATGTGTGTTCACTTGAATCAACAAATGACACCTTCTCTCCCTGACCTGCTTCAGTCATGGTAAAGCCTTGAACAGCACACCCAATCATGTTCATTGCGAATGAACAATGAAGAAATTACATGGTTGACTCTTCTTTCTCAATCTTCCCTTTGATCTCCAATATTAGGTTGCTACAATTGGGTTTCCTTCCCTCGTGCATGCAAAATGAAGTCTTCCATCGCTGCTCTTTCCTGGCACATACCACAGTCGTTTAACATGAGATGTTGTCTTATTGTTGTGAAATTGGCATCAGCGGCTTGAAAACCTTGTATTGTATTATTCAGGATGCACTATATTCTTTTGAGGCAGGTGTGCAGCAGGGATGGGTTGCAGCTCAGGCAAGGGGAACCTGTGAAGCTCTTTAGACGACTTTGCATTTGAAATCCTGAGAAGCAACTGCAGGGCACTTTTTGTGGGGGGAGTTGTTTTCGTTCTCTTTCATTTCTGTCTTCTCATTCTTGAGGGAAGCTGTGTTTGTACAACAAGATGGTGCCCTATCACCTTGAACACATCTGATCTCATTTGATTACAGAAGCTAAACAGGGTTGGGCTTGCGTGGATGAGACATCACTTGAGAATACCAAACAGTTTTCCTTCAGGGCTAGGAAACAATCTTTCCTGGAACCCCAGAGGTCCTGACACTCAAAGTTGATGGAAATTGGCCAAATAATAAAGAAAAACATCTTAGATTCATATGTTATTTTTGCACTAAAACCATGGTCTCATGGCACCTTAAAGAATAATAATAATGATAATTGCTGGTATGTTTTAGGGTGTGAGCTTTGTGCCTTGTAGTCCATGCCATCTGATGGATGGAGTAGGGTAGGTGCAAGCAGGTTGATCTTTTTGCTCTGTGTTGTGATATTGTCCTAATGGTAATCCTACAGGGGTTTCCGAGGTACGTGTAATGTTCAAAGGAGGGGTTTAACCAGTTCCACTCACTGCCTTAAGGGACTTTCCATGGCTGAATGGAGATTTGAACCTAGTCAGTTATATTTTGGTCCAACACTGTCCACAACGCCATGCTGGTTCCCAGCCGAGCTCACTCCAGTTCAGACTGACTAGAGGCAGCAAGCAATGATGCAATAACTCCAAGAAAAAGAATCCTATACGATGAGCTGTTCTGTATGTGGGCAGCTCACCCATCTTAAAATACTGTAGATACTTCTTTCTCTTAACCAGGTGCCAAATCTTTCTCTGTGTCAGGGTGGCCAGGGAAAAAGGAGTCAGAGAAATAAATAACACAAATCAATTAGCTCCAAATACAGCTTATTAGGCTCTGAAATTGGTTTAGTGACGGGAATGGAAATGAACTCATTACAACCAATGATAACACTAATAAAGTTCCTTCTCTAGAGAGATCAAGGAATGGTGGGGGCTGTAAATATGGAGCCACCTTCCCTCCCCAGTCTCATGCCTCACTAAAAGGATGGTGAACCTCCAGCTCCTATGTTGGAGGGAAGTGAGCCACGAGTTATCTGGGAATGGAAGAGGGGAGGAGGAATGCTGAACAGAAGGGTGTCATGCTGGTAAGTTTGATTAATTTGCATCCTCGAATCTGGTTTTTTTTAATCATTTATCTGATCCTCATGCAAAGCCTTTCTCAAGACTGAACCCCAAGGAAACATGGGTAAGGAACAATTCTAATCACAGGAGCCAACTTTTAGGTATGCCCTTGATTTTTGTTGCTTAGACTTTGTTAGACTGTTATTCAAGCTTCCTTCTTACTTATGGCTACACGTGGAGGTCCATGACCAATAATATGGATCCTCCTGTTCCATGCTTCTCTCGTTGACTTCATATTTTCAGAGACTTATTGGAAAGTGAGGTGGCTGATGGGAAAAATATTTTAAGTGTTGACACCTCCCTCAATACTTGGTGCTTTCCCTCAGCATTTAAGGCCTAATTTAAGCCTACATGGTCTTCACTTGAAGACATTTAAAAGAAGCTGATGGGAAGATTGCTGGCTTCATGACGTTCCTTTCTTTCTATCCAACTTGATTTCTGTCTAGCAAAATTCTTTCCTGGGCCTTTACTCGTGCAACTGGATTAATTAGCTCTGTGGACAGACTAGATAAGATGAACTCTTGGCTTCAAGAGGTTTTTGCTCTTGGGAGAAGATGGCAGCTTCCTTCTTTCTCCAATCCCAAAGTTGGTATAAGCTAAATTTCTCCTAATCCTGAGTGCTGACTTCTGGAATGCAGTGGACCCTGGGTTGTCTGCTTAAAGAAAATAATTTCCAGAGATAGGGGAAAATCACTTAACAGAATTGTCTATGGGCGTTTATACATGACCCCTAAGCTCCGCTGCAAATGGCTCCCAGCTCCGGAGCTTAAAAATGTTTCCCCACCAGCTCCAGAGCTAACAGAAAATTAAGTGTGACCCCGCCCACCTAAGCGCGACCCAGCGTACCTTTCAAGTACCTGCTCTGGGAGAGTGAAAAATTTTGATGCGGAGAGTGCCGGGCTCCCCTCACTTCTTCTTCTTTTTTTTTTTTTTTGCCTCCGGCCCCTTTAAGAGGAACCAGGAAGTGAACGGGGGTCGGAGCAACTTCCACTGGCACTCCGAGGTAAGAGTGCATTCTTTTCTCCCTTTTTTCTCCCTTTTTTTCTCCCTCCCCTCACACAGACAGAAGAAGGAAGTGCGGACGGGGTGGGAACGCAGGGAGAGCGACAAACCCTCAAGATCTCTGGTCCGAATTTAAGGGACCAGCGGATCTTAGGGGTCGTGTAAAAAGGCCCTATGGGGCAAATCCATACAAGAGAAAAACGGTTGCGATTAGAGATTAATCCATTTTCAGTGCATTCCTATGGGAAATTTGTACAAAGGAAAATTTGCTGAACAGAATTTCATTTGGAATGAATCAATTCCTTTAATACAAGGTACCACTGTATATTGGTGGGGCAGTCAAAAAGTGCAGAGAAAATTATACTTCTATCAGGTAACCAGACAGAGGTCCTGTAGAAAATCTAAGCATGTCAAGGTTTTTATGTAGTCTGGTATATCTTCTTGTTGACAGGCTCCAAAACCCAGATGGGTTGTGCAGGCAGGCACCCATGTACCTCTCAAGAGGGAAATTAACAGCAAAGTTTACTTTCAGCCTTTTTACACGACCCCTAAGATCCGCTGGTCCCTTAAATTCGGACCAGAGATCTTGGGGGTCTGTCGCTCTTCCTGCATTCCCACCTCCTGGCTGCTGGCGGCGTGAGGGGAGGGAGAAAAAAAAGGAAGAAAAGATCGGCTTACCTCCGTTCTGCCTCTCGCTCTGCTCCTGGCAACATCCCATTCTCTCTCTTCTTTTTTTTTTCATTCTCTTAAAGTAGCTCTTAAAGGGGCAGGAGCCAAAAAAACAACAAACAGAAGGGAGGAGAGCCCCGCACTCACTATCCTTACACTGCATCAAGCAATTTTCACCGGGGAAGAGCAGGTACAAGAAAAGTGCGCTGGGACGCGCTTATGGGGGTGTGGTCGCACTTAATTTCCTGTAAGCTCCAGAACTGGTGGGGAAACATTTCTAAGCTCTGGAGCTGGGAGCCATTTGCGGCGCAGTTTAGGGGTCGTGTAAAAAGGCCTTTTGTTTGCTTTTTGATCCAGGACTAAGGACACAAGAGTTAAACTCCCTTGTTGGGTAGCTCCCTCCAAATACTACTGCACTGTAGTTTATTTAGCAGCTAGAAAATGGGACCTGGATATTTTTGTTTGTCCACAACATCTGATGAATAAAGACAAACTGTCCTTGCCTATGAAGGCTCCATTCATAACTGTCACAACAAAGGGAGGAAATTTGTTCAGGCCTTAAGAAGCACAAACACACCACACCAGTGAGAGAAAGGCTGTCACAGCATCTTGTGACAATATTCCAACCACAGCAAAAGTAGACCAAAGCAGAAGAAACTGCCCTCTGGATGTACAACAGAAATGCAGAACTTGCAGCCTTCAACCACCACCACCACCACATCGTCGTCGTCGTCGTCGTCGTCGTCATCATCGTTGTTGTTGTTGTTGTTGTAGTTGTTGTTGTTGTTGTTGTACACTTAAAGAGCTGGAAGGACTACAGCTCCTATGGTCCACCAACAAGCTACCAAAGGATGATGGGGTTACAGTTTGACATTCCCCACTGCATGGTGTGTGATCAGGGATTGAGAAAGGAAATAAGTAGTCTAGGGTGAGTGTGTTGGGGGGGGGGAGGCTCTCTTCCCACCCCCACCTTCCCAAGAGGGGAGTCCAGGTCAGCTGCATGTTGTCTGGTTCAACAGCCTCCCTTTCCTCTCCTGGCTGCTTGGCTGGCGTTGCTATTATGTGGGGTCATTTCAGTTTTACTCCATCGCATCGAATCAAGTCACATTAATCTCATTAAAAATTGGGAAAGCGGCTATGCGAAGCCTTATGAAAAGCACCCACCCCCCCTACAATGGGTCACATGACAGGCCCGGGTCAGAGCATGGGATGGATTTTAGGTTGCAGAGAGGAAGAGAGAGAGATTGAGAGAGCGAGAGAGGGCCTGGTCTGTGGCGCCAACTGCAGCCACATCGTGGCACAGAAAGCCTTCTTACAATTCATACCCACAAGAAACATCCTTCCTTTTTGCCCTACACACACACACACACACACACACACACCATGAACTAGAGCCTTGTGTGAAAAAGCTGCCTACGTATTTACTCTGGAGACCTCTATGCTCTTTCACGTGTTAATTTTTAATCTTATAGATTTTGCCCTATGTGGGATTTTGTTGCAAAGGGTTTTTTTTTAAAAAAAGTAGAGATGTTTAAAAAGAGAGTGTGGTGTAATGGTTTGAGTAGATTGGTAGACTAGCTGGCCCTTAGGTTTTCTTCCGGTCTACAGTTCTATGATTCCACAGGTGCTGGCCTAAGACAAGTTCACGTCCTCCAGCTATGAAATCTACAGGTTGACCTTGGCTCAGCCTCATTGACTGAAGGAAAGGCCAGATACAACTGGAACAAATAATGGAATGACTGAAGCCAGAACCCTGTGGGGTTATTTTGTGGTGGAACTACGTTTGTCTTTTCTAGCTGTTTGAGGCTGAACAATACCCATGGTGTGAACAGCCACACCCAGGTCACTCCATCATCTGTGTGATTCGGCACGTCAGACAAGGGGGAAACCATGTGTGCACAAAAAACTGGGAGTAATTTGGTATGAAAAAAAGCCCCGAAAAGTAACCGTGTCAGTAGAATAGCAGATGGTATGATACTTCAAACAAAAGGAGCTCTATGGCTGCAGGCATGGCCTCAGAACGAAATCAGAACATGGAAAAGTTACTTTTCAAAAGTAATTCATCTCCATTATTTCTCAGAGCATCACTGTAATGACTTCTCCCATTGTTTGCAAAATGGCTGATTCTGCTTCTTGTGGGTTTGATCATTGCTTCCCTCCCCTTTTTATTCCTTTGCAGTTGCTATTTTTGAAGAGGTAGGGAATGAGTCGCTACTGGCAAGTGCATCCAGCTTCTGATGGTCATATCTTACAAAGCTAGCGTGGTGGTGCGCTTTATTTCTGAATTCCAGGTAAGCCAAGCGGATGGAAATTGCAAATGTACCTGGGGGCATGTTTGTAATCCTTCCACTCTTTCCTCAGGTGAGTTCAAAACTCCAGCCCAGGCAATGTGTTGGTCCTGACAGGTTGCTTTGGGCTGCCAGGTTGAGACCTAAGTAGTTTCCTTTGGAGAACAGCCTTCTCTTTCTCTCCCCTCCCCTCCGGGGGCCTGTCACTGTGCACGCACCCAGGGCGAGAGGGCTTGCCTCCCATAAAACTTTGATCGTGTTTGCCCTGCTTGCAAAGCTGATGCGACAGCCTGAGTTGTAAACAGGAGTCTCTGTCTCAGGTGTTGAGAATGACATGTGTCTTCACTAGGGATGGGCACACTGTTTCTTCGTTGCATAAGCTTTGGAAATGTAACAAAATGAAATGAAATGGGAAATAGCGTTTTGCTACGGAACAAAATGCTTCTTTTCCCCTTTGAAAACAAAGGCATTCGAAATGAAGATTTCCCTCTTCTAGCTAAGAAGAACCCATTTGCAAAACATTTACTGGTATTTATGATTTGGCAATGAAGCAAACGGGACCGCTAAAGCGGATCTTTCCAGTGGTAGCACTCAAGGAGAGACCTGGGGAAAATAGCACTGAGATAGACTGTTCTGCTACAATTTTGATTTCCTCTTTGGTGCAGTTCAGTTTGCCTGTGAATTCAATAAATGATGAATGGGATATTCTGAAGCTGGGTCACTTCACCTGGATGCGCCGGACTGCTGGCCCAGAGGCGGGATGGCCCAGGAAGAGCCGCCTGCCACCCACTGCTGTCGGTTTCAGCACATAAGCCTTGGAATTGCGTGCCCATAAAGGATGCAATGTGGTTTATTCATCTGATGGCTGTGACACCCTTAAGGCATATGGAGCATCCACCTCGCTGCTGGACCAGGCCAGTTCTGTTATGGTAGCCCCTTGACTGTGGATCCAAAGGGCCGTTGGCAAGCAGTCTTTAGCACAAATGTGCTTGTTCCTTTGCTCTTTACTCTTCTATGCTGAAAACCAAAAATGATGGCAACTGGCTTGGTGCAATTTTTTTGTGTCTCAAATAAGATAACACAGCCATGCTGCTAAAAACAGAAGAAGGGGTAAAAGGATCCCTTGGACCATTTAGCCTGGAGTACACGTAGCTTGCCTCTGCCTTGTTGCGAATCAGCTTGATTTGTTTTGGGCTTAGTTGCTGGGAGATGAAACTCCATTTGCAACGCTGGAGTGCAGCTTTGAAGGAACTGTGTCACTAGAGGGAAAATGTTTTGTTTTTCATTGCAAAACTGGCAGGGCCTTGGACAGGCAAGTGGGTGTCCATGTTATCATGCCTGAGAAGAGAAGAGAAATGAACATATCCACTCTCTAAATAGTGTTAATATCCTATGATCAGGAGTTTCCAGGATTTTCATTCCATTCAAGCCCAAACCACCCTGAGATACATTTTGCACCCCGGCAGGAATACCTTTTTCAGGATTTCTTCTCTGCTTCACTCACCAAAATTTGGAATGAGATAGAGGGGGTGGCAATGGGGAAATCTGCATGAGAAGAAGACTCAATCAAGTTGTAAGACTCCCCGGTGGAACACATTTTGTTGGGGTCAGAGATAAATGCAGGTCACAGCTCATTTCCTTCCTCCTGAGTTCGGAAACATGCTGGAAGTTTATGACCTGATTAGCATAACCTGAGGAAAGATAATCTAATTAAAAAGTTGGAGATGGCATTCTGGGTGACCAGATGGCAAACAAAATGTAGGACTCGAATGACCATCGTCAGTTTTTCTGAACTAGACTAGGAAATTCTCTTTCACTCCAAGATGTTTTGGTAAGATTATGTGAACCAAAAATTCCCGGGCCTTTTTCCAACAACACTGGGTTGGAGGTTTACTCTTTTCTCCATCCTCCCCCTCCTTTTCTTTTACTCTGCCGTTCCCCTCTGATTCAGTGGCCCTTCCCTTTTGCATGTGGTGGCCACAAGCCCTCCTGCAGTGAAATTAGAACATGCATTTCAATTAAAACTGTGGTACGTTCATTTATTGCTTAGATGCGTGTTAGTTTTCTCAACCGCCTTTCTGTCAGTGAGCTCCAGAAAGAATTCCTGGGTCTCTTTACCGCAACTTTTATCCTCTATATTCTGGGAGGTAGTAGTAACAGAGGGAGCGTTATCAAAACCAGGTCACGCCATAGACTTTATTTTAGAAACCACACACCTCTAGGGAGTTTGTAGCATTGTTTGCCATTGGAAGTCGCATCATTGGAGAAATGGAAAAGGTACAGAAGACAGCGACTGAAATGATTCCTGGGGTGGGGCACCACCCTTATGAGGAAAGGCTACAGCATTTGGGGCTCTTTAGTCTGGAAAAAAGGTGCCTGGGGGGCATGATTGAGGCATATAAAATTATGCAGAGGATAGATCATGTGGATAAAGGGAAGCTCTTTTCCCTTTCATGCTATGCCAAAATCAGGGATCATCCACTCAGACTGTGTGGAGGACGCAAATAAAAAAAAGTGTGTGTGTGTGTGTGTGTGTGTGAATTGGGAGCAGACGTGTGTCTGTGAAGGCAGGCCCGCACCCGCTCCTACGAGCACATGTCAATTAGGCAAGGACAAAATTAGACACCCGCATCCGGCTGCAATCCTTGATATCGTCACAAGCACAATGCAAACAAACCTGGTTCATATCGGCCCAGCCGTTCCCCAAAAAGAAATGGCTGAGAAGCTCTGGTTTCTTTCCCTACAAGCGAATGGGCTTGGTAACAAAGGTTAGGGGTGATTGACAGTGGATTTGATCCTTTGTTTCCCCTGGACATGTGCCCCCCCGAGCCTCAAGAAAGTAAGGGGAATGGGGCAACCCCTTACTCCCCAGTAGAACAGACCTTGGAACACTTGGGGGGAGGATGGGGGATCATCTCATATTAACCCCTTTTCATCACTGCATCATTCCCTGCACAGCCAAAAAGGCACCAAGAAGTTTTTTTCTCTTTCCCTCTTTCCCCTTCTTCTTCTTCTCCTTTCTCTCTCTCTCTCTCTTCCCCAAATAAAGGTTCCTCCACCTCTCCCCTCTGTGTCCTTCCTCTCCCTGCCTTCCAGTAATATCCCCGACCCCTACATTTTCCCAATTCCTTTGTGAAGTCACAATGGAAAATAAAAATTCATAAATAATTGGAGTGGTTCCAAGACCCCTTGGAACCGCCGAAATGGCCCTCACACCGCCACAAGCACTACACTCTTTTCCGCATTCAAAAACGCCAAACCGTTCCCGAGATATCGGGAGAAACACAAGCTGCCCTTTGCTGCCGGCCGAGAAGACTTGCGAGCCGAGAATTCGGCAGCGGAAGCCTCAAATTAACAATTTACATAGTATCGAGTCTCCCGCAGCAGTCTATTAATGCGGAGACTCCATAAAACAGCAGGGGAGCGAAGATAAGCTCTCCTGTGCGCTTTGTCCAATCAGTGCCCCCGGCTAATCAATCACTGTCAAATTAATTACGGCCAGACAGGGGCGCAGTGGGGAACCTTATCTCATTGAATTGGCTAAGTAGACCGGCCCCCTCCAAAACAACCATCATGTTTTCCCCGGGAAAATTCGAAATCTGTAGCCGCCTCGGGTACCACGGAGGCGGCTAAGCCTGCAGGCAGCCTAGCGGTAGAAATCCACTCACCCTACCCGGATTACAGCAACCCAAACTCAGGAAGGCAGAGCTGGAGCGACCGGCTCCTCTCACCACTCTCTACCCGGGACTGACTTCCATGGAATTCATGCCTTCCCTCGGCCATATACCGCTATGAGAGTAGACTACCCCCCCTTCTGTTTCAATGTCTTCCTATGGGAGCTTCTCTGTTTCAATGCTTTCCTATGGAGTAGACCAGTACCCCTTTTCCGAAATTGATCCAACAGGCAAGTCCCTAGCTGAGGTTCCATTTAACCCTTTCCTGCCTTTATTAACCCTTTCCTGCCCCTCTTCCTTAACCCATCTTCTGCTCTTTTCCCCCCAATTCCCCAACCTTGTCATTTAACTCTTTCCTGCCTTTTCTTAACCCTTTCCCGCCCTTTTTCTTTAACCCTTCTTCTGCTCTCTTTCCCCGATTCTCCCAACCTTAAAGTTTCAGCCAGAGACGCAATTCAGGCAGAATCGATCCTGAATTGAGGGATTATCTACTCCCTGCTCTGGCTGGCAAAGAGAATGATTGCCAACCATCATACTCAAGGATCAGGGACTTCCTTAACATCTAAGACCTGGTTCCACTGCCCCTGCCTAGCAGAGACCCCAGACTCCTGACTCCAGGGATGCCCCCCTCTCTTTCTCTCTCTCCGCCTCTCCCCCCCTCTCTTTCTTTTCCTTCCCTTCCTCCACCTTTCTTCCTCTATCTTTCTTTCTCTTCCCACCCCATTTACCCTGGGCGTGCTTAAAACGTGTGCCTGTCCTATTTTCTGGCTTCTACACTCTATCATCTGGGGCAATGGGGTTATGGCAAGAAGAAGAAGGAGGAGGAGGATCATCATGGCGCCTTCACAAGACTGGCTGCATCTTCTAGAAGGGATCCATTCTCTTCAGATTCCTTGGCACGCACATACACACAGCTGCTTCCTGCAGTCCAAGAGTCCCCCATCACGTAGGCTACAGATGTTATCACAGCCTGAGGGGCTTTCCACCACCACATTTTTGCACCCACAAAAGACTGCCCAGACACCGTTGGATAATCCCACCAGCTTTTCCTGTCTCCTACTGACTGTAGCATTAGTCTTCCCCAACCCTCTACTGATTTTCTGATTCCTTCAGTTTGCTCAGACCCAAAGGACAATACATCACTTCCCCTTCCTATTGTGATATCAGGATGGCCCAATCAAAGAACATTTGGGACTCATTAACACCTCAGTGGGCATCCGGCCCCAGCCTGCCAGAGACCGCCCAGGACCGCCTCTGGCCAACCACTGGACTACGTTGATTGGACCATTTGAAGATCATCCCTCAGCCTGCCCCTGGATTGGCGCCACCCAGGGAGGGAGGGGGAGAGAAATCAATAAAAGTTGGGGGTTCCATGTGCTCGGGGTCAGACATCTTTGCCCGGTTCTTGGCTTGTGTCCACCTACTGTCTTTATTGGGCCAATAAACACAGTATTCTCTTGGATTTCTCTCACGTTGGATGCTTAATTGGGTTTTTGGGATCCAGCAAACTTCAGCAGGGCTAGCCTGTCTGAAATAGAATTTTAACTCCGCTTAAGATTCAACACCTTCTTCCTTCACGTATCTCAAGGCCTGGACAAGGGTACATGCTGCCTCCATGTTGGGGAAGTGACCTCCATTTCAAATCAAGGACCATCACCCTGTCACATGGCAAAACCAGTTCAAACTGCTTGGTTCCCCTGAATGGATTTTGCCAGAGGGAATCTTCTCCTTCCTCCACAGAGAAAATGGGCTGTATGGGGCACCTTTTCCTGCTTAGCCCTCCAGCCTCCAGCCCAAGCACCTGGACATCAAATTCCTTTGTCTGCATCTGGACCATGGGAAGGTCTGCCATTATTCTACCTCAAGACTATACTCACCCCATTTCTTATCATGGATGACTCATCATTCACCCATTGTGTTTGCAACCCTACCCAGATTGGTGTGATGTGTATCTGTATTATGTGTCTTGACCACTCATTGTTCTCCCACCTGGAAACCCATCATCCTGTCTGCCACCCATTTCCTCCCCCTATCAGTGTAAAACCCTCTCTACCTGAAGTCAACCCGACCCACAGCCTAGACCCCATTGGCCCACCTTTCCCAAACTCCACCTGCCTGACACCTCCCAGGGGATGGTGAAC
>JAHTLZ010000277.1:1906466-1932323 GCA_023846285.1 Phrynocephalus versicolor | reverse complement strand
TAAATAAATAAATAAATAAATAAATAAATAAATAAATAAATAAATAAATAACATCTTGTCCTGATTCCTCCACCCCTTTCAGCTCATCTGCAGAATCCACACTTTTGTGCTAGATTACCCCTTGCTTGTCCTGAATGGGTGACAGGTGCTCAACCTTGGAGTATTCCAGCTGTTTTTTCAGTGTCTCTCCTGTCCCATATCTGCACCAGCTTTGAACCAAAATGGCACCATGGTTCAATCATGACATCAAACCATGTTCTGACCTAAATAGGTTGAAGCTCTCCAAACGGTTTGTGGCTTTGTTGGTAGCCAGTCCTGGGTCTGATCTCAGAGGAGAAGAGGGTAGCAAATGCAGCGGTCACTTCTGTATTATTCCACTCTAACTCAGGGGTGAGGACAGCCTAGAGAAAAGAAGACTGAGGGGGCGATAGGATAGCACTTTTCAAACATTTGAAGGCCCATCATACAGAGGAGGGGCAGGATGTATCCTCAGCTTTCGGCTGAAGATTGGGAAAAAATTCCTAACTGAGCAGTATGGCAATGGAACCAGCAGTATGGCAAGTGCTCCAACACTGAGGGCATTCAAAGGAATTTTGGACAACCTACCTGGTAGATCTCCTTTGGTTTGTATTTCTCCATGGAACCGGGGTCATGGTGGTGGTGGACTTGATGGTCTTATGGGACCCTTCCAACCTCACTATTCTGTGATTCTATCTAACCCATCATCATCAACGTGATGGCCCTGCCTCTTCCACTGTGGCTTCCTCAACATCCACCTCTAGGTTCTGCATGGAAGCAGGAATCCTGATTTCCCAGTGTGCTCTCCTCTTCAGAATCAGCGGTCTCTCCTGACATGGAGAAAGTGATGCCAGAGAGAAGCATTAGGACGGTGCTCCTTTCTAGCTGTGCAGCTGATGCCATGTCAGAGGGCCACCCCAAGAAGGTTTGAGATATCACCCCAAATTACAGCAGAGATGATTGATTGAACATAGTTCCTGAGGTCCAAGTTCCTCTCATGGCCAGGAGAAAACTTGCTCCATGTATGCAAAACAATGTTCTTCTCCTCTTTTGTGGAGAGCACCAGAAAAATATGTGGGCCCTCTTGTGAGGTGAGGAAAATCACATGGTGTTTCCTCATTGCACACAAAGACCAGGTGGCATTTACCTCTGTAATATCTACATACTTTCCTCATGTCTCAGTGGCTACCACTTCTCAGTGGGGGGTGATAGATTCTTTTGGCCTCCTGTGGGGCTGTCCCCTGGGGTGGCTGCCTTGGGTTCCAGTGCAGGCTGAGACCCACAGTTAAGGTACCAGGAGAATTTACAAGAGTTCCTCCTGCCTTTGACTACAATTACCAAACTCGTCCAGCCAGAAGTGTAGACAAAATAAAAAAATTAAAAAATAGAGGAACATTTCAAAGATCTGACCTAGAACAGCATCTCAAATATCTGAAGGAGTAAGAAATAATGATTGCTACATGTGAAATATGAAGCAGATGAAACTCAGGGGCAGCTTTCATTCAAACCCCAAGCTCATTTGCTTTCCAAGAAATCCTGTTATGAAACATAGCTGGGAAGAGAGAATCCATCTGAACTCATTTCTTGATTTAATGGATTGGTCACTCAGCACAATTTTGGACCCCCCTTTCCCCTCTGAAAAAGATAACTTGCAATTTTGAGGTTTCCAGATAACGGCTCCTTCTGCATTTCAACATTTTGCTCACTTTGATTGCAGCTTAAAGAGCGTTGCAAGGATGAGCACGTCAGTAAAAACTTTTAAGGCGATGGTGGCAGTGCTAAACTTTCTGAGCTTGTAGAAACTGCATTTTTCCTTATGCTAATCTTACTCATTCATATTAATGCTGAGAAGATCAAGGTGAGTCTGTTCGAAATATATGCTCAGTGTTAAATTTGAAAGGGGGGGGAGCAGGTTTATCACCGAAATGCAACTTTAATAGAACATTAAACACATCAAGGCAGAAGGCCTTATTTAAGACAATTGGAGCCAGAACACAACAGGAGTTTGTGAAGGGTTTTTCCTGAGAGTTAGAGCAAGGGATGATGCTGCAACACCCAACCATCATTTGGAAAAGGGGAGACTGAGGCAGAGATTTGAAGAGGAGAGACCGGCAGATGTAGGTGAAAGATGGCCAACTAGTTAGGACCTTAGGATCTTCTTGGGTGTTTCATAAGAACATAAGAACATAAGAAGAGCCATGGTGGATCAGGCCAAAGGCCCATCTAGTCCAGCTTCCTGTATCTCACAGTGGCCCCACCAGATGCGTTTGGGAGCACACGAGACTAGATCTCTGTCTCCTGATACTACTCCCCTGCATCTGGCCCTTGAAGTACCCTGGTTTTAAGCCTGGGGATGACACATCTCCATCATGGTTTTTAACCTGGGATGGACTTCTCCTCCAGGAATCTGTCCAATCCCCTTTTGAAGGCATCCGGGCCAGATGCCATCACCACCTCCTGTGGCAGGGAGTTCCACAGACTAACAACACACTGGGTAAAAAAAAATATTTTGTCTATTCTCACTCTCCCAGCACTCAATTTGAGTGGATGTCCCCTAGTTCTGGTATTTTGTGAGAGGGAGAAGAGCATCCCTCTATCCACTTTACTCATGTCCTGCATTATTTTGTACGTCTCAATCATATCCCCTCTCAGGCGCCTTTTTTCCAGACTAAAGAGCCCCAAATGTTTTAGCCTTTTCTCATAAGGCATTTATTTGATTACTTACTTACTTACTTACTTACTTACTTACTTACTTACTTACTTACTTACTTACTTACTTACTTACTTACTTACTTACTTACTTACTTACTTACTTACTTTTCATTGGGCACTCCATGAACCTTTTGGGAGCTAGATCTCAAACAAACAAGAGAAAGTACTTTTTCCACCCAGAGGATCCACTGGTCCTGCCAGAGGAAGTGGTGACAAATGGGAGTAAGTTCAGAGGAGGGTCAACCAGGAGGGTGATCTGGGGAATGGAAACCAAGCCCTTGGAGGAAAGATGGAAAGAACTGGGTAATATGTTTAGCCTTGATAAAAGGAGGCTGAGGGGAGGCAGGACAGTGCTGTTCAAAGACTTGAAAAGCTGCCATCCCAAGGAGGGGCAGGATCTGTCCTTCTCAATTCTTCCAGAGCACAGGGAAATGTAACAATGGGCTCAAGATACAAGAAGCCAGAGTCCAGCGATCAGGAGAAACTTCTTAAGTGTTAGAGCAGGATAACAATGGAACCCGTGATTTTCGGGAGGTGATGAGCACTCCAATACTGGAGGCCATCGAAAGGAAACCAGACAACCCTTTGTCAGATCAGCTTTGATTCTGATTCCTGCCTTGAGCAGGAGGTTGGACCCAATGGCCATTAAAAGGCCCGTCTAACTCAATTGCTGTATGATTCCATGATTCTATAAAGTCCAAGTTTGCTTGGCCACCTTGATCTCTGCTACCTCTCATTTTAGTGGTAAAACCCCTTTTTGTGAGCTTGATTTCATAACTCACTCACTTGCCCTTCACCTCCTCTGCAAAACAAAACAGAGTGGCAGAGCGATTCGAGTCTCTTCTCTTTAGCAAGTGTGTGTTTTTTGTGACAGCATGCCTGAAGGGCTTGAGGGCATCTTAATGAGCGGGCAGGGTGCCGTGGCAAGTAGATTCCTCCACGTGTGCGTGCTTGGGTTGCATGCATGTGTGTGCGTGCCCAGGAAGATCTGAAACTGAAAAAAAGAGAGAGGTCAGCATTCTCAAAATAAACACAAAGGGACAGCTGGGTGTAGAGAAGGCAACCATGCCTAAGGAGAAAGTAACTCTCATGTGCAAACACCAACTTGTGTGAGATTTTCTCTCCTCTGGGGGGGGGAGGGAGGGAGGGAGCCACAGGGTGGGAGGCATCCGTCCTTACTCACTCAAGGCAAGATAAGATGCAGAGGGGAGGCAGAAGCAGCAGCAGCAGTGTGAAGGTATCGGATGGGCTGTAGCAAAGAAGGTGGGCCAGGGTTGGAGCATAGAAGACTAAAGCAGATGCCCCCAGAGGCAAGAACCACTGACCGGTGGCATGGACGGAAACTCTCCTTTGCGGCAAAACTCTCTTTTGTTGGAATTTTTACACCGAATTTTGAGAGATGCTTTAGCTGTGAATTCCAATGCTGGCTGAGGGTTGGGGCTGGAAGACCATTGAGGTGCCTTCTAACGTGACCTTGCTATGATTCGAACTGGCCAAATTGAAACTCAACCGATGTCTCCTTGCTGCCAAGTGCTGGCTCTTTTCCTCTGTGGAACAGAGGTTAAAAGGCTGTTCATTCTCCACAGGATCTATCAAGTCCTGCTTAGCTGAAACTGACAGGTTGCTTCTAGTTGCATCATCACCAAGAACACAATGGAAACACAAGTGTGCACGGTGCGTGCTCAGAGCAAGCGAGTTCCATCCGACAGAAGCAGGCTATGGGGAAGATGAGTCCTGATTGACCTATGAATGTGCAAGAGCCTACAGGGCATTTCAGGGAAGGATCCTTTCCCCCCATTGAGGCCAAAATGACAAAGCATGCATTGCTAAGAGGTCAGGCGGGCCATTGGAAGAGTAGGACCATGGACAGCTCATTGTGGCAGCTTCTGAGAAGGGAAACCCAATGGAAACTCAGTAAACACAGCTTGTTGTGAGCTAGGAATAGGGACATCTTTTTGATGATTAGACCGCTAAACATTTGCCAACAAGCTCCCCTGGGTCTCTTTTTCAGGCTTAGCTAGTCAAGACCTTGGCAAAAGAAGAAGCAGCCAAGGTGGGAAAAAAGAGGTGGAAGGAACTGGCCGCTGTTCTTGAAAGCAGGCTGCTTGCTGGGTTAAGATGGCCAAGCCTTGTTTGCCTTCCAATGGCCAATCGGAAAATAAAGCTTGAAGGAATGAATGAAAGACACAGAGCCATGCGGGAGTGTGAGCTTGGAGGTTTTTTTTCATCACCAAAGAGGCAAGCGGTTCTAATGCTGTGCTCGCGGTCTGTTTTTGGAGCTAAGGTAACACTTGGGCCTTCTGTGGGATTGTTTGGAAGAACTGTGGGTAACCACAACCCACAACACATCAACAGCTCCAAGGAAAAGGCCAACATCCCCTTCACAGACAGGAAATTATCTTTTTTTTACTTTTTTGGGGAGGAGACCCCACATGAGAACTAAAGCCCCCGTCTCTCCCTCCCTCTCCCTCTCCCTCTCTCTCTCCCCCCCCCCTCTCTCTGTGTGTGTGTCTTTCTTGCTTCCACAGCCTGATGCCAACTAGCAGGATGGTCCATTAGTTCGGAGAGCAATATGTGTTGTGATGCAACTCTATCCATAGCAGCCAAGTGCATATTATTGAGATGTCTGAGTATAGATTTATTTGACCCACGGCATCCTTCTTGAACACCATCCCTCCCATTGATTGATCCTAGTTCCATCTAAGCAAAGAGTTACCCAGGAAAAGAGGTCAGCGTCACTTGAATCATATTGGGAGTTTTCCCCCCGTAAGGACGAGACAAGTGATGGCTAGCAGGGAGCAGCTGGCCTGGCTTTGGTTCCCCATCGCTCTCAGCAGGATTTCAGGCCATCCATCCCTCTGTGAAGCAAAGGGCCTTTTGTTGAGGCAGAAATGGATTCTGCTTTACCTGAGATGAGACAAAAGATCCAAGAGGGACAGCCATGGTGTGGGCTGAGTTCCCAGCTAGCAATGCAAAACCTGGCTTCCCTTTAGGTGCTTTGGACTACAGGTCCTATCATGCAACAGTCCATGTGAGGAAAGAGAGACAATGAGAGTTTGTAGTCCAGACTATCTGGGCTCCTCCATACCAGAGGATGCTGGTATAGACTGAAGACACATCCTTGTTTATTTATTTTGATTATTTTGACCCCATCTTTCTCCTTGGAAAAGGGCCCAAGGTGGCTTACAATAATGAGAGGCAATATACAGCCTGGAACAATTAAGACATATTCAAGTTAAGAACAGGGAATTAGAAGAGGCATCTTAGAACATTAAAAGGTAGCAGTAGAGCTACAAAGAGCACGCAAAAAGAAAAGAAAATCAATCCATTATGAGTGGTGGAAAGTAACATGGAAAACACTGGTGTTCTTATGAAATTAGTCAGTGCAATCATGGGTAGTAATCTAAAGTTACATAGTAGGAAGTCTTCTCTCTTCCCTGTAAGTCAAACAGCGTATCTTTATAAACCCTTGCCCAGGTCCATTCTGGGTGTGATCAGATGGTGCCCAAGCATGTAGTTGATTACACACGGTCTAAATTTCTGTGTGTCATCACTCCCTTATGTTCTATAAATCAAAACCAAAATCTAAATCTAAAGAATTCCTTTTAAACATGTTTTTGGGGGCATTTTATCAGATGTTTTAGCATAAATTGTTCAAATTTCCTGTCATTTTTCCTTACAACAGTCTGTAGGGTTTGGAACAGTGGGGTGGAAGGAAGAGGTAAGGCATGGTGGCCCAATGGCCAAATTTAATTGCCCTTGTTGCTCATTATCATCCCTAAGGACAATCAACGGCACCTTGGTGCCTTCCAGGTGCATGGGACTACAACCCCCATCCTCCCCAGATTGCAATCCAGTTGCAGAGTTGCTGTGCCTCTGGGGACACCACATTAGCACAGGCAAGTTCCCCAAGGAGAACGTTCAAAGGTGCCCAAATCCACAAGCTGGTGCCACATGTTGCTTGCTGTGACATTAACCAACTCTTTTAAATTGTTTATTGGTCCCTGGCAAAGCTGTGGTTTCTATTTCTACCAATTAACATCCATAATAGCAACTTAACACATTTACTGTGCCTCCCACCTGGTGTTGATGTAAAAAGATTTGTTTTTCTTGGCTCAGTTGTGCTTACGGAAGCAACTGATAAAGCTGCCGCCTCTGACAAGGTGTCTTCTCTGGACCTTCCACTCTTTTAATCTCTGGCTCGTTGCTAAGTTGAGGTGTTGAGGGGGAGGCTCTCTGTTTAGTTCCTTTCCTCATCTTTCTCTTTCCCTCCGGTCTAGTCCCTGTTTCTCCTTCCATGGGACCATCAACAGCAACATCCTTCAGTCCCACGGGAGGCTAATACGGTTGCTAGGCAACCCAAGAGATCAACGTGGTGAGTCCTTGGGAGGCGATTGTAGGGAGACTGGAGGCATTCTGGGAAGATAAGGAAGAAGCAAGACGTGAGGGAGACCAACCCTACCTCCTGGCAATGAAGTTAACCAAGGATAAATCACTTCAATGACACCAGGTGCCATTTCGTCATCCCGACACACCGATAAACCAGGAAATGGTGGGTGGATGTCAGAAGAGATGCAGCTTTCCTGTCAACCATCCGGCTTGGCCCTCGGAGCTGGGCTGTTAATTCTCAAGTCCCTTCTGCAGCTCTTCCAGGTTGCCTCAGTGTGTGAGAGAGACAGGGCTCTTTTTATGGTGGCCCCCAAAGGATGGACTAGCCTCAGTGTGTTGTTCCCCTTTCCTTTCTTTGTAGAAGCCTTGGAGACAGGCACCAACAGTTTAGTCCAAAATGTGCTGCACAGGCTTTCGAGTGAAAAAAAACCCCTGCATCTTTAAAAAATACATCTGGAGACTCTTTTTCTCCCTGTCCAAACTGGGCTATTTTTGTTTTTGGACAGCAATAAAAAAGGGTTTTTTAAAAAAAATTATCATTCTTCAGGTAAGGTTTTTCAAGGCACCAATTTTATGCTCAGTTTATTTCTATTGACTTACGTGGTAATAAATCTTACCCCCCATTTATCTTCACAAGGTGTCTCTGTGTGTGTCCGAACCCAGATCTGTAGTAGCCCCTCCCCCCAAAAAAAAGATTTTTCCAGGGGACATTGCCTCAAAGAGCATGGACAGCAGGTAGCTGCTTGTGAGGGAAGGGCTGCCATTAACACACACTGTCGCCTCGCTCATGAGAGGGAGAAATTTCCCTTGTCATCTCCTTCCACCATGCTCTCCACCGCTTGAGGAAACATAAGGAGGACGAACTCCTTAGGTGGAAGAAACCATCTCGGCCCAGCCAAAACTATCAACCGAGAGCTTAGTTTTAATGCAAACTAATTCCCATTTAGAGTGAACCAGGCCAGGAGCTCAGTTTGTCTGGATAACACTGTTAACACTTTGCCAACTCCTGGAATGAGTAATTTGTGGAGGCTTTGTGGGGAAAGCAAACACCGAGATGCTCTCTCCACCAGGACGAGACTGTCTCTGAGGACCCACTGGGACTGCTTACTTTGGCCTGGGTCAACCGGCTGGGTACATCCAGAGGCCAGCCCAGGAAATATCTGTTTACTGGATCAGGCACTTGGTACATTAAGCCACGATACTCATCCTGCCCCTTTTGGAAATGAGCAAGAACTGCCTGCCTCTGGCAACTAACCCAGCCCTAGAGGGCACCCAGTCTCCTTCCTGGTCTCCCCTTTCCCCAAACCTTTGGCAGTTTCCCAGTTTTGCATACTTTCCAAAGCCTAGGCCCTTGGTAATCCATCTTCCCAACTTTTCTGTTTTCTCCACTGCAATGTGATCTCCTTTATCACGCATGTCTCAGAAGGCAAACCTACCACCAATCAATGATAATTCCCATGATCCATTTTCTTACTTTTAATGTGATGCTCTATTTACACCTTTTCAGCACTTGGGGGAGCACTGTTTCTAGATACGGGATCAATAATCTCCTTCAATGTGCCCCTTAGTTTATTGGTATTAAGAATGTCAGGCCAAAATATGCTACTGTTCGCGGTCCTACCATTTTTGGCCTAGCTGTGTCTGCCGCTGGAACGAAACTTCCAGGAACTTCTATAACATTGAAGTTAGCCCCAAGACTTTCTGACACACATCACATAGGATTTTGGCAACGATGTTTCCATGTCATCTTTGGGTCATAGCTAAGTTGAGAATTTGGAAGAAGCACCCTATGCGTCTGGGGTCTTTCTTTTGTGTCTCCTCTGTGGGATTACTCAAAGTTTGTCATAATATGTAGAATTGACAAAATGTATGTATTGTATATTTAACAGAGTGAAAAGAGAATTGTAAAATGGAGTCAGTCAAAAATGCAATGTCATGATGTTAGCCACAAGTGCAAGGAATTAGAAATCACCAGCAGGTTAAGTGATTTTAGCACAGGTGAAATAGTTAATGACATCATGGTGTGTCAGAATGTGATTGGTTAAAATCAAGTCTGATGAGGTCTAAATGTGTATATAAGAACTGACTTGTATAATGTTAAATTGGGACAGTTTATGGTGAGAAAACAGTACCCCACGCTCTGTTGATTTGTATATGTGATATTGCTTGGTGTTATGCTGTTGTATATTTGCTGTATATATTCAATACAAGAGTTTTATTCTAAGTCATGTTTCTTTGTCTCTCTGTTTCTGGGTTCTGATAATACTTATAACAATTAACTACACTTTATTCTACATACATGCTGCTGCTAAGCTCATATTTTCTCTGCTATACACATGTGTGTGTTTATTTTCATAATCCCTTAATTATTATTTTGATAAAGTTACCTCAAGGTTTGAATTAGAGTACCTGGCCACAAACAGATTTATATGGAACAGCACTAGAGACCAAGCTAAAAGACTTCAATTACACCCCCACCCCCACATGTGAAATCACACTCTTAAGCCCTCTGAATTTGGAACTGCTAATCAAGTAGCACTTTGAGATCCCCAGAGAGCTATGAGTTTAATTGTGGTGACGAATTTCCCAAACTTGTATTCTAGAATCTGTTTATTTATTCATTAATTTCCCCCCTCCCTTCCTGGCTGGAGACAGATAAGAGAATTTAAAGAAAGCTTAATGCGTTGTTGGGTTTTTTCCAGTCCGGCGCCACTTCCTATCAGGTTAACATGGAAGGATCCTCTTATCACCTGGTGGCTACTGCATAAATAAGTTTTGAAGGACTCTGTCGTGTGGTCAAAACCTGCAGTGAGGAACCTTTTGTGCCACAAAGGTGAAACACCAAGTCCATCTCTCCAGCCAGCACCTGTTTCCTCTTTCATTATTTCAGAGTATCTTCTCCCTCAACAAGTGGGGTTCAAAAGGAAGATGGTCTCCACAGGTGGAGGGGCTGGCTGTCAGCTTAAAGCAATCTGTAAATGTAATTTTGCAATAATGAGGTTTCCAGATCCCTTATCAGTGCTTTGTGATAGATTCCAACCCCAGCCACTATTTCTACCGCTAAAAATACAGAGGCTGCTTTTTTAAAATGTCTGCTTAGAGTCTTTGCACAAAGGTCAGCTAAGATGTTAAGAAGAAGATAGATTTCCCAGGGCTTATGTGTTCCCACCTGCAGTAGCAGTGCTTTCTTAGAGGCGTGGGATTCAGCCATCAGCCACATAGAAGAAGGCGGGTGTTGGTTTTCTGATGCTTGGTCAATACATCCAGCTTAGCACCACACAAGGAGTGGAAGGAACTTGTGTGACGTGAAAGACAGGTCTTCCCACTCTTGGGGAGCAGATTTTTTTTTTGGGGGGGGGAAAGACAAATCTGTTATCTAGGTTGATTCTGTGGCACCCTGGAAATGTCCTTCCAACCTACCAGTTCAACAACTGTGTCTGAACTTTCTAGCTGTAGTGAAAGTGGACGTACTAATGGATCACATTTGTAAATTTAGCACAACTTTGGATGGAAAACACATCTGCTGAATCCATCTTTAGTGTTAGCTTGACAAAACGACACCTCATGAGGTGACATTTTAATGTCTTCCAAGATCCCTCACCTGCCCTCAAAAGACAAAGAGTCCTTCAGTTTTGGCCACAGTCTCTGTGATTCGGGTGAACAACCTCTCCTGTTGATATGGACATAAATTGCAAAAATGGTGATTCTTCACAATTAATAGTTCATCAAGGCTGACAAATTATGAGCCATGAATTTATGACTATTATTTGACAAACAAACAAGTCAGTTCGTTGGCTTGGCTTATACATCCCAAAAGCCACTGCCCCCAAATTGGACTGGAAGGAAGGAAGGAAGGAAGGAAGGAAGGAAGAATTAAAAATTGTTAAAAACCCATTGTCTTGTATTTGGAGGGGTCATCACTTTAGGCCAGCGTGGTGAACCTTTGGCGTTTCTGATGTTTTGGACTGCAACTCCCAGAATTCTGAGCCTAGATTGCCAGTGACAAAGGACCATGGGAGTTATGGTCCAAAACATCTAGTAGAGTGCCAAAGGTTTGCCACCACTGCTTTAGGTGAATATGAAGTGACACTTTTTTGACGAATCAGTGATTTTTCTAATGAATTTTAGAATTCATTTCTGTATTAGTCCCCATCTCTGCTGTCCTTTTTATTCGAGAAGAAAAGCGTCTGGTCATCAGGGATGGAGACTTGAGTCATGGGACTCACTTTCAAGTCAGACTTACTGGTAATTTGCACCAGTGACTCGACTTGCACTCAACTTGGGTCTGCCAACTTGGATTCAACCCATGACTCAGAACCTACCCACCCCTCCCGTCTTCTTGGAGGGGAAAAAAAAACTTGCTTTTCCTAGGAACTCAGATTTGGGCCTTGGGATGTGGTGCCAAAGACTCAGACATGGACCCAAGATACCCTGGTGCTCATGCAGAAACACAGCAAGCACTGATGGTTGGCACTGTGGTTAGGAATAACCCATCCAGTGCTTCAGGAGGCAACACAAAGCATCTGTCACTTGGATTTGCACCGTTGTGCAATTTTGCAACCAAATTTAGCAATTTTGTGCAAAATGCAAAAGCAGAAAGCAGAAGGCACAAATCCTCTACATGGGGGAGGAGGTGACAGCAAAGCACACCTATTTATTGCACTTTTGCTATCTTCAAACACACACACACAGAGGGGGGAGGGAGGGAGGGAGATCAGACAAGAAACCACTTCACTAGCAATGCTGATGGCAATCTAATGAGCCAGTGATGTTAACCCAGATGCATAGCAATTAAAGAGGCTAAATTACATTTTGTGCCGAACTTGACCCTTTGTGCCACAAATTAGCTTGCGGCTGTGGGCAGCAGAAGGGAGGCTGCAGTGTATCATTTCATTGTGTAACCTCCCCGCTCCCTGCTCCTTCCCTTGGCACCTTTAATTGCTCCAGCTGGGATGCTGGTCCCATTAATAGCAAAGCAAAAGGCATCCGGCAGCGATGGAAGGCAAGCCTGAAATCTCAAAAAAACGCTTTCCTTTTCTCTTCCTATGGACTGGAAAGGGAATGTGAATTCAGTGAAACATGCAGAAATGGGGGTGTCTTTATGATTCCAAATGTCAAGAGTTTGGCAATGATAGGGACGGATGAACATGTCTCAAAATCAAAATATATTATAAGCAGATCCAAATGTGCTGACAGGGTACAGGGTCAGGTTAACCCAGCAAAACTTAGCATAACAGCAAAACTTAGTATAACAGCAAAACTTGCCAGCTGGGACTTGGCACACTATCTTACTGTACAACGTGGGCGCCAGTCTATGAAGGACAGCAAATATTTTGTGGTTAGGAAGTAGGAGACAAGATGGCCCATGTTTACACTATCTTATGGTACCGAAATGTCGTTTTGCTGAGAGCAACATATGGCGGTTAGCCAGGAACAAGGAAACAGCTTTGAACTGGGAAATAGGGTCAAGTCATTCTAGCTTTGAAAGCCAAATAGGCTATAAGCCAAGAACATTAGCAAGCACATGTAGGCACATGTATGCGTACTAAATACGTCAGCCTTAGATAATAGAATCACACAGAAAACTATAAAAACCACCAGATGCCATTACTCCTTTGTCCAGGACAGCAGGGCCGTCAGGGCCTGTGCTATGCCTTGGATCATTAAGCTAAGATGTCTACTAACCCATCTCTGTACTGTATGTGTTCTGTTGTATCTCTACTTGTCTTTAATAAACCTTTTGCTATATAACTAACTCAGCGTGGCAATTTTGATGAACCACCAATGGTGCATTACCAATTTATATTGGTGCATTGGCAATTTATAATGAACAACCAATACCAATTTTTAAAGCACAATTTTTGACCTTATCAGCAACATTATTTAGTGGGGAGGCTGTGCCACGAATCACCTCATCAGCATGGCCCCCATACAAAGCGACAAGTGAAATGCTGCCTAGAGGTGGGCACTTTGTAGTTTGAATGACAGAAACACAAAGTGCCCACCTCTATTGCCCATCTCTCAAAATTGGTCCATCACAGCAGCCGTGGACGGTAGGTCAAGTCACTTGTTCAAACTGAGGGCTGGGAGAGTGAGAACAGACCAAAGAAAATATTTTTTTTTTACCCAGTGCGTTGTTAGTCTGTGGAACTCCCTGCCACAGGAGGTGGTGATGGCATCTGGCCTGGATGCCTTCAAAAGGGGATTGGACAGATTCCTGGAGGAAAAGTTCCTGTATGGAATGTTTTCTGGTGCATTGGTTTAATTATATTAGCATTCATTTATTTGTAACAACAACAACAACAACAACAACAACAAATAACTCCTTACTGGGATCTGTTTGAATAATTTGCCGATACATCACATAGTTCTGGGAACTGTTCAACTAGTGATTGGTAATACAAAATCCAGCGTAGTCTGCTGTGTGATAATTTAATAATAAAGAGCGAGAGAATATTCAAGGGCCAGTTAGTTTATGACAGTGATGGCGAACCTTTTAGGGACCAAGTGCCCAAACAGCAATTCAAAACCCACTATTTTTTTTATTTTATTTTTTGCAAAGTGCAAATGCAGCAATTTAACCTGAATCCAAGTGGGTATGAAGGGGCGATGTTGGGTGCCCACAGAAAAGGCTCCAAGTGCCACCTTTGGCACCCGTGCCACCATAGGTTCGCCAACACTGGTTTATGATATGGATTTCTTTGTTTTTCAGGCCATCACGCCCAGCGTTGCCAGAGATTTCTCTTTTCCTTCTTCTTCTTCTTTTTCAGTCTGTTTATTGAAAGCGAGGCACACAAGTGACCCTGTTGCTTGCTTTTGGTTTGACGCAATATTTAATATTTCACAACTTATTGGGTTAATTTATTTTATTGGATTTAAGCCCTCTGGATTGGGCAGATTAACCATGGCATGGCCAGCAATAAATTCCCCCCTCCCCCTTATTCTGATTGCCTTTTCCATCACAGCAAAGGGTGCCGCACGTGCCTGGCATCGCAGGGATCTCGCTGGTTACTGTCGCCTCCTCTCCAGCCAAAGCAGTGCTTCCAAGACAACGAGATCCTCATGCCTTTAAGTGGATGAACCCCTTGCCCAGATTTCTTTGGGCATGCAGCTGAAATTCTCTCCCCCCTCCCCCCCGGTCCCAGAGGCAACGTTAGAATGCTAGCACAGACTTAACCGCGACAATTGCTTCTGAAAAGGTGCTTGCGACTGTGGAATGAAACGACATTTCAACCGTAACATCATGACTTCAAATCTTCTTTGCTGGATTTTTAAAAAAAATTATTTCATATCATCGGGGTCCCTACATAGGATGGGGGATGGGTGGGGTGGAAATTCTAAGGATAAAAGCAGGAATGTTCAAAAAAAAATCTTCTTTGCTTGCAATGAGCATTTTGGAAACACTATTTTTAAAGGCCTCAGGGGGTGTTTGAAAGCCTTCTCGGTTGATGGGTTCAAGATTTACCCCATCCCTTAGGCAACAGAAAGGGTTGTTTGTCCCTCAGATAAAAACATCAGGTGTATTGTTTGTAGTTCAAAAAACAACTGATCCACTGTATATTCTGAGTTTGCTCTCTCTGTGTGGGCTTACATAAACAAACAAGACACACATTTGGCTACACACACACACACACACACACACACACACACACACAATATGTTGCTAATTCAGTGCATAGGCATTGTGTACAAATTGCAGAAATCCTGATGAAAACAAATAGAAAGCTCTCGTTGTCTGAGTCCTGATGGCAGCGATGAGGAATTTGTCAGGCTTGGGGAGCAACTGACAAGCTGCCTGGATGCATTGAGATCGGCGGCCTCATTGAGAACTGATATCTTTGCAAGCATGCTGTGCCGTGCTGGACACCCCTAGTCCACCTACTGCACACCACCCTGTGTCGCCTTACTAGACTTATTGTCTAGC
This sequence comes from Phrynocephalus versicolor, assembly GCA_023846285.1. Taxonomy (NCBI): domain Eukaryota; kingdom Metazoa; phylum Chordata; class Lepidosauria; order Squamata; family Agamidae; genus Phrynocephalus; species Phrynocephalus versicolor. The sequence continues at coordinate 1,917,280 of JAHTLZ010000277.1, read as the reverse complement.
TTCCTTGTTTGGACTCCACCTCCCAGAAGACCTCAGCTGGTGTAGCTTGCCCAAGTCCAAACCATGGGAGGAGAAGACTCAGGGACAAGAACGCAAGAGGTCTCGCACTCCTTTGCCCACGGAATTCTCCCCTCTGGTTGTGGATTGCTGGGGTCCCAACCCTACCAAGGGACAAGACTAGGCATATTAGGAGCATTGTGTTCTCTGACCTTTAGCAGGCTGTAAGGTGCTTATTTCTCTTTTAATGAGCCAGCGGTTCAGCTTTGAATGACAGCTGCAATTTCAACCCCCTGTTAATGTCATCATAACATCATTATGTTGTTGTTGTTGTTGCTGCTGCTGCTAGGAGTTCTGTCCCCCCTCCCCCCTCCGCCATCTCCCTGCTCACCAAAATGTGCATGCAAATAAACGTCGGTTCATTTATAGAGCAACATCAAATTAAACAGCTCAGATAATGACTTAACACCGATTATCACAGCTCAGCATAACATCCACTTAGACACACCACATTGGGAAGTGGAGACACAAAATATGAAAACAAAATGCCGCCTCCCTTCTGTTTCTGTCCCTCACAACATCATCGTGTTTCCAAAGCACTGCAGACTCTTGTCAGAAGCTAGGGGTTAAAAAACGAGCTACATTGCTCTGCTCTCACCCACCTGCCAGACCTTCAACAGTGGCCAGCTCCTCTTCATTCTCCCATTTCTTTTTGTGTCTTTGGGCCATTTAAATATCCACTGAAGCATTTTTCCTCCAGGAACATAAGTCCTCCTGAGCTCCATGCCTGAACAATCAGACTTTCCAAGGAAGCCTGTGCTTACCTCCCAATGGCCAATCCCAAACCATGCAGAGTTGCAGGTTGTGAAGGCACAACACACGACACCTCCTCCTCCTCCTTTTCTCCCTTTCCTGGCATGCTGAAGCAACCATGGCATGTGCCACTCTTGAGCACATTTATGAGCAATTCTAAGAGGGAAATTCAGGTCTAAGAGATGAGGCTGCAGAGGGCAGGGTGACAGGGAATATGCTTTTCTTTAACCACGGTGGACTGTTGTATGATGATGCCTGGCCCCATGGATGTGTCAACTGCATTTTAGAGGGTCATGGCTGAGAGAGGGTGGTCTGCCCAGCTCAAACACACTTTGTGGGCCTGCTTTAGTTGAGATGGGGCAAAAGCAAAAGCAAAGTGTTCTGCTTATATACCGCCCCATACTACTACAAGTAGTCTCTGGGCGGTTTACAATTTTAATTACAGAGTGCAGGCTACACATTGCCCCCCCAGCAAGCAGTGCTAAGCAACCAGTCTTCAGCTAATGAAAGCTTATTAATAAAGCCATCACATGGTCATAATACGAGATATGTTATGCTAAAATCACCAGGGATGAAAGGCAAGTTCGGTAAAGCTTACAGATTGAGCTTTTGCTGTTTTCTGAGTTATATTCTAGTTTCCCCAACAACTGATAGGAAAAAGGTCCATAAACTCAGAAGTGGAGAGTGGGAAGACAAGGGTGTTGGATTCCTCACCCCCCCTCCAAAAAAAAAAAAAAACAACCCAACAACTTTCAATTGGCTCAGGGATCAGAAAGCGATATTTGGAATACTTCCTTTCTCGAGTAGGCACAATGAGCATTCAGATAAGAGAGATTTTACCCCTTATCTGCAAGCCCTGTGAGTCTCCTTGCTTGCATGTTTAATAACAGATAGTTAACCATCTCAGGAAGCTGGAAAGACAACTCTGAGAGGTGCAAAAATAACACATTAGCAAGTGAGATGAGATTCTTCCATAGAAACCCAAGGGAATACAAGTAGCAGGACTGTCCTCTTGATTCTGGACAAGGGAGATATAATGGATCTTGAAACGACTGGTGTTTCTGCAACCTTGCATGCTGCCTTTAGGCAATGGTGACTGTCAATCTGTCCAGCACTAACCAATTGTTCCATCCCTGCCTCTGAATTCACAGAGAGCTCTGCCTCTCTGCTCAGTTGCTTTTCCTCTTCTCTGTTGCCTTTGGCAGCTGTGGGGCTGTTCAAGTCTGTAACTAAAAGCAGTCATGTTTGTCAATTTGCTGTTTGATCTGCTCAATTGTAAATAAACAAAAACTTCATCCTCCTCCTCCTAATGTTTCAGAGTGAGTTATTGCAATTGTTAGTGCCAGTTGATGAGAAAAAAAGGGGTGGACTAATCTGGGGGAATTTGAAGCTATTTCGGTCTCTGAATCCCTGCAGCAGTGCTAGAGGGATTTTAACCCAAAATTGGAAACTCTTCAACAGAAGTGGAGAATACCCAGGCAACATCCAGGCAATGGGTGGTTTATGCTAGCACTTTTGCTTCTGAATGGTTGAGCCAAATTAGTTTATTGATGGGGAGGGAACTATGGTGACTAAACAGCAGCAGCAGCAGCAGCAAGTGGTCTGTAACCTTTTAGCTAGAGCATAAAGAAACCAGAACAAATGCTTGCTCACCAGCCCCCAGTTTTATAGCCAAGCAGGTAATGGGTTGCTCTACCTAGGGTGCAGCTAGTGCAAGAGGGGCCATGAAAAAGAGAAACTGGACAAGCATTGATACAATTGCCCTCCTGTGGCTCCATAATACAAGAGGACACTGGCCTGGGAGCTGGAAGAGAATGCTTCCACCATTCCACATATAAACAAACCAAAAATCAAACAATAATGCAAAGAAGACTACCATGTATTGTCAGGCACTGCAGAAGCCCCTGGCGGCCACTTAGGTAACCATCAAATGCTTTAAACAAACAAGTAAGATGAAGATGTAATCACCAGGATTTTGGGGAAAATATTCACTATGCCTTAAAAAACTGTCATTAGCAGTTTATCTGTAGGCTGTGATTCCAGGGTATAATTCTGCCAAAAGCAGCTTACCGCGGCATCAGGAGAGTTTACATAATTAAACAGAGAACACTTCCCGGAGAATTCAATAACAATTACAAATCAAGATGTAAAGCAGTCATACAAACAGATTAAATATCTTACAGTAATAAATTGACACTGAACAACTGGCTAAGGCATAAAAGAACGGGAGGGGATTTGGCGACACAGACTTTTCAAGGCAGCGACTCTTTCTGGGATTTGGTCTGAACTATACAAAGGTATTTTCCAAAGGGTCTCAATGATTCAGATGGGTGGACTCAGCCCTGTTAAATTCAGCTTAAAACCCAGAAAGGATGCACTGCCCTTATGAAATGGAAGTTACCTGCCTCCCTGGAAGGAGGTGGTAGAGAAATCCATTGAGACACAAAAATTACACATTTCCCCCAGACTGGATGTTGCTCTGGATGCAAACCCTCAAGTAAAAACCTGTCCTGTTGGTCACCATGCTGGATTCAGCAGGATTGTGCCTTCCCAGGTTCAGTTTGTGTAGGGCTGGCCACCAGATAAGAAAATTCAAATCAGAGGGTCAGCCACACTGCAGGGCTGCTGTGTTATACAAAGACCACCGAGAGAATCGGTTCTCTGTTTAGGCTTTGGTCCAGGCTACCAGCACAGGAGGCAATGGAAACAAGGAACCTGATGGTGAGCCTCAAAACATGAATCATTTATTTTCCTTCCTTGCCAGGGTGAAGTCTGGGAACAGCTTCTTCTGGCCAGGTCTGGTCCAGTAACAGTGTTCATAGGGTCAAAAGCTGCTCAATTCCCAAGGACTAGTGTTGAGTACGGATAAGCAGATGTACCTCTCCTTCTGCTTGCTTCCGTCCCTCTGGATATGTCTGCTTGGTTTTTGCATTGGTAAATATGCAGCTAATCCTAAAGACATTGCCGGCTTCCAGCGCTCAGAATCCCAGAGGAACAGGCAAGGACACCACAATTAGAATTGCCCAAACCATGCCTAAGAGTCTCAGCTGTTCCAGAACACAGCAGCATCTGAGGTCTTTTATGACGGTATGTTAGGAGTGTGTGGGCGTGCGCGTGATTGTATTGAAATGTCAGCTCCTGCAAGGCGGTAAAGCTGTTTCCATGGATGTGCAGGCAGCAACGAAGAGAACACGGAGCCAAGAATGAGGAAGGACCACCATCCCAAAAGCTGCCCATGGAGTCCCAGGTACACCCCGGGAAAACGTCAGGCTAACAAGCATAGAGGCTAGTGGCTCACAGCGTGTGAATGAGGTTAGAAGAAGCAACTAAAAAACACATTGTTGTATCTTGTTCTGAATTGCAAGCGAGATTTTTACTTTGAAACCGTTCTTGTAGTTTGGCAGCGAATTGCTTTTCGTTACTTTGAAAAACCATGTGGGGATGTTACAAGTCTTAGGCTGTACAAAACACACCCGAGACGATACCTCTACCCCTTGTAAATAAAAATGTTAAGAGCCAGGTAAGAGTTGGACATCTTAACATATAGATTAAGAAACAAAGAAGAAAGCAAATTTGCCTTGGTTTGGAATAAATTTTATACTTGGATTTATAGCAAAAAAAAAAAAGGTATAAAAATGTTTTATATTTGATAAACCGAACTTGACAATCGAATTGTATTAGTACCTTAAAGTTAGCAATGTATAACATGCTGAAACTCTACATCTCAGTTCCTTCGAAACATTATTAGCCAAGTCAGATTTTATTCTGTTTTTGTTGCAAAATTGTTGAATAAAGATTATTTTAAAAAATGTTAAGAGCCTGCTAGTCTGGCTGAATAGCTCAGTGAGGTGGTTGGGTGTTCGATTCTCCACTGGGAGCTCCTTGACAAGAAGAGCTGGATCTGCACATGGTCCCTTCCTGGTTCCCACCACTGGACCTTCCAGGCAGTCCCCAGAGGAAGGGAAGAGCCAGCCACATCTGAGTTCCCCCCAACTGAAAAACCATGGAAGGGACTGCGACAACTCAAAATTGACTTGACTGCACACAATTCTTCTTATTATTAAAAGTGTTCTGCTTATATACTGCCCCATACCACTTCAAGTAGTCTCTGGGCGGTTTTACAGTTTAATTGCAGTATGTAGGCTACACATTTCCCCCCGCCCCCAGCAAGCTGGGTCCTCATTTTACCAACCTCAGAAGGATGGAAGGCTGAGTGAACCTTGAGCCTACTACCTGGGTTTGACGCCCCCCCCCCCAGGTTATGAGCACCGTTTTACCTGCAGTACAGACATTTAACCACTGCGCCACGAGGCTCTTCTTATTAAGAATCTGCTAGGGAGGGAACTTATGCTTCATTATGGTAGAACTGTAAGGTGCCACAGGGTCAATTTAGTAAAGAGGAATTCATGACAAGTTGTTTATTATTTGTAACAAGTTCCTTTCAAGCCCTGGTTGGTGATAACCACTGGTGTGACATCTGTACTCAGGGGGAAAACAGATTTGGAAAATGGCTTGCCGCTTATACTTGGGACTGCTAAATGGTGTGCATGCTGGGCTAAGTCCAGAGTTTTAGTTCCTTTCAGGGAGAAAAGTGGGATAGAAATGAAATGAAGCATAGAAGGCAACGGGATAAGAGTAAGACCCAATATGAGATGGATTGATTGTTTATAGGAAGCCCCAGACTTGAGCCTTTAGTGCCTAGCAGTTGAGAACAGGACATTTTGGAGATTGCTTGTGCATAAGGTGGCCTCGTGTTGGAGTTGACAATGGCATGTGCCAACATCTATTCAAACCTGAACTTACTCCATTTTGCAAATTAACTTGGCTTTGTTTCTCAATGGAGCTGTGGAGAAGTAAATGCAGCTTTGTTGGCAGTTCTAATTTCCCAAGCGCTGTAGATCTGGAAGAGTTGCATGCCTAGAAGAAAAAACCTTGTAAGAACCCGAGGACCCCCTGCTGCTGCTGCTGCTGCTCTATTTGGAATCTGGCCCTAAATTGGCAACAGCAGCAGCAGAACGGAGGGAGTGGAGAGGGTAAGAGCGATCATCGGATCCACATCTTCAAGAGACCCCAGGATTCAAGGGAGGGAAACCTTCCAAGGGATTCGTGGAGCAGGAACGGGAACGTGGCCTTTTCCGTGCCGACAAAAAGGGCAGGCCTTGTGAATGTGGCAGACAAGGAGGGCAGGAGGGCAGGCCGATAGAGGAGCATTCGAGCGTTCCTTTCTTGCAGGTGCGTGTCAGTCAAAAGCGTGCCTTGCCACGCAAAGGGCATAGACAGAAGCATTCCACTTCTACGTGCACAAATAGGCTCAAGGAAGAGGATAAAAGGGTCTCGTTTTGTTCTCTGTGTCCCCCCCCCCGACTTTCCCATCTCAGCTGCCCGAAGACAACACCGGCATTTGCAGGTCGCGGATGAGGCTGTCAAGCTATGTTACATTTTATGGAGTCAGAGGCATCTGCTCCAAGACCGCTTTATGACACGCAGGCGGCTTCTTGCCTGTTCAGGGGCTGCTTTCGCTCCAGAGCCTCCAGGGCAAGGGAAAACTGTGGGGGGTCTGCAGTTCGTTTTTCCCTCGAAATATCAGCAACTTTTTGTTATTTTTCTAGGATCCTCAAGGTATACCACCTGATCTACTGTTGTATTTTGTTTTTGTAATGGCTGTACGGCTCCTCAACTTGTTTTGCTTCATGCAGACCAGATGCAATGGCCAAGGGAGAAATGGCATGACTTAAACCAAAAAAAGTGTGGGGTGGCGTGGGGTGGGGGCTGTGGAACTCAACATTAAAACCTTGGGCTCTCGGCAACCAAGAAGCATGTGAGCAGAACTTGGGTTGCCTCACTGTGCGGATCATTCGTTGTGTCACCTGGAATGGTCCCTGCCTTGGCTGTTCCTTTGCTCCAGCTACCTGCTCACCTCCAAACCTGGGTGTAGCTTCCTACTTAGCTTTCTTTGCTAGGCGTCACCTTCTCTGTGAGGCATGCCTTTTCGTGCCCTTCAGGTGAAGTGGAGCAATGAGATCTGTAACATTTTCCTAACATTGGTGTGACACATTTGGAGCGTTTAACACATGCCATTCCTTCACTGCCACCAAAAATATAATAATTTGGGGTCTAGGCACGCCCCAGGACTATTCAGGAAGGGTTCCTCAATTTAAACTAGCGACACAGCTCATACTGGGAAAGGTGAGCAGCTGTTCCGCCGTGCCCTAGTAAAAAGAGAATTGTCTCCTCTGAACAACCCTCCACCTGGGAGCCTCGGAATTCCGAGTCCCATAGAGCTCAATCAAAAGAAACTTCCTTGCTCACAGAAAAGTCAGTAGCATGCAGCCTTGTCTAAGGCTCTGGTTAATTTAGCAATGACTTCCCTCCTCAGGCACACACAGATTCCAGTTAAAAAGGTAAAGAAAAGAACTTTATTTTAAAAGGAAAAGCAAGAGTAAAAACAAAAATCTCTTCTTGTCAGCATCAGTTGGCAAGAGTTGGAGCTTTAACAAACAAAAGCAGATTTCTAAAACAAACTTAAAAGTAACTTTAAAAAGAAAACCAGTCTCAAGAAGATAACGTGAAATTTTACATCCCAGAAATGAAAATAATAACGCTCATTAATTCTGGCTAGTATACTCACACTTGGTATGGAAAAGATTGCTTGGCTTTCTCCTGGCTCCTAAAAGCCAGCCCGGCACAGAAGTTACATGGCTGCAAAACTGTTTCCCCAGGAAGCTCTCTATCTGGCTAAGCAGCCCATTCTTATAGACTTAACAGCTTTTAGGATTTCCCTTTGTTCTTCAGGAATGCAAATTAGGCTCAGGAGAGTGTAGACTCTCTCATCAATTAGCATGATTAACAGGAAAGACTTTCTACTTTGATAGGGAACAAAAGGGCGACACATGCCTATTAGAGATGGGCACGACTCAGAAAAAAAGTTTCGTTTTCGTTTTCGTTTTCGGCTAGGGTCTGAGTCGTTTCGTTTCCGTTTTCGTGGGCTAATTTCAAAATTTTTCGTTTTCGTTTCGTTACGTAACGAAAATGAAAAAACGAAAACGAAAACAAAAATTTTTTCATTTCTCCCCATTTAGCTCAATTGAGTGCTTTTCCAGTAACGAAAAACGAAAATTGGCTCGAAATTAGTCGTTTCGTTTCCGTTTTCGGTCCAGGTTGGTGCCGATTTTCGTTTTCGTTTCGTTTCCGTAACGAAAACGAAAAACGAAAACGAAAACGAAAATACCGCTAAGTCATGCCCATCTCTAATGCCTATTGATCTCAACAAGTATTCCATCATCTGAATAGGATGTGTATTTTGACAAGTGGATCCCTTAATTGACAGGAGTCATCTGTTGTCATCTGCGTGTAACCCTTTGAGGTCCAGGAGACCGTTTGATATACAGAAAGGTATTATAAAATCTGGATATCTCACCCATCTCACCCAGGTGTTTCTTCCTCATAGATATCATGTGTGAAGGCAGGTTTTTGATGTGCATGAGAGGCAAAACAAGACCCCTTCCATTTGCTATTTTACAACCACATCAAACATTTTGCCAACCACATCAAACATTTTGGATGATGAGAAACGTAACATTTGTGCTCCCATTTGACTTAGCATTCACCTGTGAATTCCCAAGGAACTCAGTGTCTCTTCCCAACTCAGACTTCACAGAAATGATAGCGTGTGACATGGCATGGCCAGGAATCAACAGATTATACAGATGACAGGACAGATCTAAAGATGAATTTTCTAGAATTCATCACAATTAAAGCTTGGGAGGAAAGAGAGAGAGAGAGAGAGAGAGAGAGAGAGATCCTCTGAAATTTCCCTAGTTAGAATAGTTATTGGCCATGGTGGCTGGATGTTTTTGAAAACTTGTCGTACAAAAACAAGCAAGCCATTAAGTTACCAAGTAACTTTCCCATGTTCTAGCCAGGTTTGGGGCTTACGTTTCATACTTTCCAAGGTCAGGAAAGAAAGCAAAGGCATTCTTATTCCCTGGGTCATCCCCCCCTCCCCAAGTAAAGCAGCTTTACAGAAGAATCAGCCCTGTCAGCAGGCATGGGAGAAGGAGCTGAGCTCAGCTGTGCACCCCTGTCCCTGCCTCACAAGCCCAGCTGGATTCCCCCCCATCCGCCTGACTTTGCTGCTGTCTTAGTTCCAGGAGCCTTTTACTCCATGAGCCGAGTTACTTCCCCCACCCCCAGAAGGAATCTCCTTGAACTTGGGCAATGATGCTACTTGGAGATCTGCTGAGAAAAGTAACTTCCTTAAGCCCTGCCCCAAAGTCACATGAAAGAGACATATAGAATGGAGGGGACTGCATTATTCCTTCCCAACCTTGGGTCTCCAGATATTCTTGGACTTTAACTCCCAGAAGCCTTCACCAATGGCTGTGCTGGCTGGGACATCTGGGAGTTGTAGTCCAAGAACACATGGAGACCCAGGGTTGGGAACCACTGTGGAATGGAATGGAATTTTATTGTCATTGTATAAATACAACAAGATTAAAAGTGCCATTCAGTCAGCTCATTCACACACCCCAGTATAAAAATCCAAGACATAAAATCTACCATTTAAGAACAAAACATCCATACACATACTCCTACAGTCACACGCAGAACTTATACTCATTTAAAACTGACATAAAAACCAAACATACACATACACAGTCCTACACTTTCACCTGACAGCATTCATACACAATACATAAAAACTACTATTTAAAAAACAACAGCAGCCATACACAACCCCCCATACAATAGATATGTTACACATTCAACACTGATATTACCAGTCAACTTAATTTTTAACAGAATTTATCATGGCTACTGCTATTGGGTAAAAACTGTCTTAAAGACATCCGGTTGGCGGGAGGGGGGCTACAGGATTCTTATCCGATGTATAGCTCTGGTTTGAGCTGGTCTGATCACGTCTGCTCAGTGAAAGAACATGGATACACTCATGAACTCCCTTTTCTTTTGCAGGTTCATCAGTGAAATGCTGAAAGCGCGGCACCAAAACATTTGTGGAAAGAAAATCCAGAAAGAGCGAGAAGGCGACGCTCCCTCGGAGTGTGATTGGCGTGGACAGCCATCAGGAAGAAATGGAAAAGAGTAGCAATTTTAAAAAAATGTCGCCCAGATGCACTTGTTGTCGAAGTCCTTGGGGGCTGCAATTATTTGCTGTGCAAGCAGTGCCCCAGGACTATCTCCAGATCGGCTTGGTTTATTTTTGGATGGTAATGATGATGGTGATGATCAACACGCCCACAACTTTTGCGCTTCCTGGACCACATGGCCTGGGTGAAGCGCCGGCGGAGGAGGAGACCAGCTTGCCATTCAAATGTATTTTCGGAGACTTGGGGGCATAATAGTTGTGTGGGAGGGCTGAGCGTGGAGAAAGGGAGGGGAGATTAATTTCCATCTGGCCGAGGAAAGACAGCAGTTTTAAAGCAGGGCTGGGAAGGCGGTGTGAGTCACGCCAACTTTCCTCTCCATGTTCAGGTTCACAACAAAAGAAGCGCAGCAATTAGGGCCAAGAGTCAGGGGATACTATTATGAAGTGTCGTTTAGGGCAACATCTGTGGGTGGGTGGGGGACCTAATCTTCCATAATCTAGAAGGGGGATTTCATACACTCATTCTTTGTCACTTGCTGTTCCCCCTGCAGTAGATGGTCTGCCTCTTAGGTTGTTTCTCTTCTCGGAAAGGATTGTGGCCTTTAAAAGATAGTCTGAGGTCAACCGCTGTGGCTCCATGGGGTCCCCAAGGCCACCTCTGCTCCTGCTGAACCCAGTTCTGAGCATTCCAATTTAATCTGGCACAAGACAGTGGGGTTTTTCACCTCCTGGTCTCCTTTGAGAGGTCTATGGGGGACAAAGTGCATCTCAAGGTGAGCTGACCTCTCCCCTTGGAAACTTGGGTTAAAGGATAATGAGCACTCCCTGCCCCTCTCCGCTCCTCTTCTGAGAGATAGATAGATAGATAGATAGATAGATAGATAGATAGATAGATAGA
>JAHTLZ010000277.1:1881767-1904049 GCA_023846285.1 Phrynocephalus versicolor | reverse complement strand
ACACACACACACACACACACACACACACACACACACACACACACACATCGCTTCTTCCCCCTCCCACCAAACACCCAAGCAAGAAAGGAAGGGGAAGGGGGGAAGGAAGGAGGATTTTCTCTTCCTGCACGTTGCACACACACAAAACACACACACACACACACACACACGTCGCTTCTTCCCCCTCCCACCAAACAACCAAGCAAGAAAGGAAGGGGAAGGAAGGAGGGTTTTCTCCTCCCGTCTTTTTTTCTCGGGGGGGGGGGGGAGGCAACAATCCAGATCTGGCAGGTTTTCTTGAAGTTAAAAAAAAGAAAAAAGGCTGCCGTTCGGCGGGCACTTTCCACCACGCCTCTCTCTCTCTCTCTCTTGCTCTGAAGAAGAGGGAGCGCGCTGAGAGTGTGGCCGCACTTGGCTTCGCGCCGCCTTGTGGGACGGGCTGTCCTCGCGAGATTCGGCGCCTTTGTATTGAAATTTCTGAACCCTCCCGGAGCCGCGGCAAATGTTCCAAAGAGCCGCATGCGGCTCCGGAGCCGCGGGTTGCAGACCCCCGCCTTAGTTGATCCAGGGAGAGGGGCTGGGGGAGACCTCCCTTTTCTGCAGACTGGATTTTGTATAATGATTCTAAGCCCCCACATGCTGTTCCTGTTTTGAACTCAGTGCTTCCCCCCCTCCCCCGCCAAAAAAACCCATGCCTTTTCCAGTTTCACAGGCTCCTGCTCTTAATTAATGTGAGCTGCTCGTTTGGAATCAGATTAATTGAACATTTGGAAGCGAAAGGTTAGCTCTGTAGAAATCCATTAGTTTGAATTTTAATCAATTAGTCCAAGAGAAATTGGCTCAAAGGGGGCCCAGGTTTCCAGACAGATCTGCTCCTCCTCAAAAACCCACCGTCTCCATACAAGAAGCCAGCTTGAAGATCTGAAACCTCATATCAGTAAGATATCAGTAAGCTGGGAGACTCTCTGAATCTCCAGGATGTGAGTGGGACTATGATTCCCATCATACATCTGATTAAAGCTGATGGGAAAGAGAGTTCTAACAACACTGCAAGGGAAACATAGTGATGATGCCTCTTAAGACAAATGCCTCTAAGACAAAAAAAAATCATAGGAAGAAAAAAAAATTCTAGGAACAGGCAAGCTTTACATGCCCCCTCCCCCCAAAAAACTGTTCTGCATGTATCCAGAGGGGGTGGTGGTTATTTTTGTCTTTATTTTAGCCTCCAGAACAGATTAATCTGTTTCCAATGCATTCCTATCGGAAACTGCAAAATGCAACCTCCGACCCAAATGTATCTATTGGACCTTAAAGCAGCCGAATTGTTCTTGGCATATGGAGGCAAAAAGTCCTAGCAGCACCTCATCCCCTACCCTAGAAGCAAAAAGCCAATAATAATACGATGATAATAGCATGTCCAATCACAAACCACTTGCTGCTCCTGCCTGACACCCAAAATCTGCTGCCTGAGGCCGCCCCACTGTAACCAACAGCCGGGCTAGCTCCAAGGGTGTCCCTAAGCTGAGGGGTCACTCCAGCTGGGAAGACTGCTGAGGGCTCACTGTGCATGGAGTTAGCTTTCCACACTTGGAAATTTGCTTTTGGAGGGAAACTTCCTGAATAATCCTGTCTGGCTGAAACATCCAAGAGTTATCATCCAGAAAAGGGCCACTCCTAAAGTGGCAAAGATATGGCAAAGGCCAGCCGGTTCCTGCTATAAGTGGGGACTGCCCTCTAGTGACGGAAAGATTCACCTGCCTGTGTGTTGTGTTACAGTCGTGACTGGCTCTTTGAGACCCCATGTCCATGGAGTTTTCCTGGCAGGAATACTGGAGTGGTTTGCCAGTTCCCACTCCAGGTACCTATGACACCTGGTATTCCCTGGTGGTCGCCCATCCAAGTACTAGCCAGGCCTGACCCTGTTTAGCTTCTGAAATCAGGCAAGATTAGTTCTGCAAAATGAAGCAAGCAGACCAAGGCTCTTGTGGCACATTTTGTTTTGGAAAAGCTCTTTTCCAAATGGAAAGAGAGCCTCTGCAACCATCTCAGAGTTTGCTTTACCAGACCAAGCCCTGGAAGCTGTAATCTTGGGGTGGTGGTGTCTTTGGGGACAGGAAGGTGGCAGGATGAGTCCCTCCATGTCTCATAGCGTTGCTGGCCTTCTCCGGGTCCTTGGGGCTGGCTTGTAGGCGAGGCGTCAGAAATCTCAACACAAGCAGCACTAGATAAGGGGAGACCCTGGCAGAGTTTTGGTCAATCAGTTCAAAGCAAAGACACAGTTAAAAAGTCAGTGCTTTATTGGTCTCACATAGCAACAGGTCAGTTTAAACCAATGAAACATTTGCAGTACAAAATGGGACCCAAGGAAACCAGAGGCATCTCCCAGCACAGGATGGGGGGCTCCTGGATTGAATAGCTAGCCTCTTCCTAAAAAGAGGGTGTGGCGCTGTGGAACTAGTGCCATCTATAGGTTTTTAGGGATGATGGGCAGTGTGGAAATCAGTCCTGAAGACAAACCCGTTGGTGCAATATCTTAAAGAGGGAAATGCACCCACTGACCCGATCACACAAATGGGAAACCTGGAGGAATGATAATAATAATGATAATAATGTCTCAGGAGAACAAGGGCAGTGTCAGACCCTCGTGCTGAGACCCACGGACAAAAAAGACCATATCAGAATAAAGTGTCATAAAAGTCAGCTGTTTGGCTGGCCAGCCAGCCACCCTACACTCTGAGAAGACACTCACTGCTGGGCACAGATTCAGCACCGGAATCAGGTTGCTTTTAAACAACCAAGCCACTAGTCCTTATGACTGTGTAGATACATCTGGAGGAGTGCAAAGCCAAACCAGGGGCTTGTCAAGTTTTCCACCCAGTCCATGTGGGCTGAGGAGTTTCACCCCAAGACACCAAACAGAAATAAATTATGCAATGTGGTTTTGAAACCAGGAACAGATCTAAGTTAGGTTCCATGGAAATATATTGCAGATGCCTTTCTAGGTAGCCGACCCAAGGGGTAAGCCCCGGCTTCTATGGCACATCTAGGCAGGCGTGCTCAGGTTGGTGGCCATAACCACTTAACATGGTTCTTGATGTGTCCCTGAACAGGACAGAGGGGGTTATTCCCATTGTAACACCCTTGAGAGGTAAGGCATGGCAGTCTGTTACCCTTATCTATTTATTTTCAGGCACAGGGATAAGGCACCATAAACGCACCCAAGTTCTTTCTGGGGGGGGGGGAAGGGAGTGGGCTTTGAGTGAGCAGAACATAGAAGCCCTCCCACAATAAAACACCACTGGAGGCCACTTGGGAGCCAAGGGAGGATGCCAAGGGCTGGGACCACTACCTCTCTACCTTCTCCAGTGTGAGATTGTCCTGGTTTCAGCACCCCTGGTCCCTCTCCCGACCGCATCCTGCACCTGTGCAGGGGGAAAGGTCTGTAGACACAAGCCCTGAAGGACCTGCCTCCAGGCCCTGTGGACGTATGGTCCCATCACTCTGTCATAAAAAGGACTTCTCAGAATAAATAGCATGGCTTTGGTTATCGGCCCGTCCCTCTCTGCGTTTGGAGTCTCTGGGTGTCACAGGGTGGGCGCTTCCGCCCAGGATGGTCTCTTTCACTGCATCTTGTGTACGTAGCTGTCCACCGTTGGGATCTCGAGGTCTCGTTCCTTGACCGGGTCCACCATGTTCCTGTACCGTTCGCCCCGGTGGCACTCCAGGTATGGCCCCCAGGTGGGCAGAGGCCGGCAGCAGGTGACGATCCGCTAAAGAGAAGGTGGGGTGAAAAGCAGAGGGGTTGAGCCCACCTGGAAGAGGCCAGTGTGGAATGTCCTGTGGAACTCTTGGCCACAAGGTACGGTCAGGGAAAGCCACAGCCTGGATGCTTCTAGAAAAGGCTCTGTGAGAGGGAGGGGGCAGATCTCATGGCACAAAGTCGCAACTCACCTGCCTGAAGCTGCCTTGGGCTTTCACGATCTTGTAAATGGCAACGACCGGGATCCAGACGAGGCAGAACATGATCATGCACCAACCGACGGCCGATCCCCAGGCTGGGTATTCCACACTGCCGTAGGTAGGAGATGTGAAGGTGACCAAAGACCAAACCAAGATCGCCTGTTGGGGGCAATAAAACAAGAGGAAGGGAACCACGGTCACGGTTGGACTCTCCAAGCTGTACTACATGGGGGCCAAGACTGTGTACCATCCCCTTCAGCTGTGGGGCTGTCCCATGTCCATCTACAAGTGCAATCAGACTTGCACCTGAAGGCTAGTTTTACCTTCCAAGGACCCATCGGCAAGCAAAAGGAGCTGGCCAACAAGAGGCAGAGGCAAGGAAAGACCCTGCTGGGACAAAACAGCTGTCTTCCAGCATTTAAGAAGCGTCTCCTCCCAAGGCTGTGCCCAGGAATCCCACATTGCTTGTCTCCAAAATGGTAGGTGGATAAATCTCAACAGGGGGCTAAAGAAACCCTCCTTTGACCCATTTAGGAGGTCATGGATACTCAGCCTCCATCTCTGCATCTCCTTGCTTCCTCTCTTCTGCTTTCCTCATGGGACTCTCATGGCCTGTTTATAATATTTGGGTCTTAAAAATATACCAAAAACACGTGTGCTCTAAGGAGTAAAATGGAACAGAAGAGAAGAGAACAGAGTGGCCGCATTCCACTGAGACAAGTGTTCCTTAGGACTTCCGGTTAGATGGCCGACTGTGCAAGACGCTAGGGGAGCTCCTTCGTGGAACCCCCAGAGCTCACAGGAGGTTTAAAGGGGATTCGCGAGGGCTACGCGACCCCTATTAACCTCAGGGAGGGGCCCTGAGGGTCTGGGTACCAGCTGTTGCCTTTTGCGACTCTCTTTTCACCCCCGATCCGGAGGGATTGGGGGGGAAAGATCGAGTTGCAGCACTTTTTCGACCGCTACTCCTGTGCAGTGAAGCCTCATTTAGTCTTGGCAGGGAGCCATTCAACCTCCAAAAACTCTAAAAATCGTTTCTATCGGAGGGATAATCAAGTTAGGCTGTTAAACGGCCACTTTGAAGATAAAGGATTGCGCCCGGAGGAAACGAGAGCCTGCTGTTTTTTGTATCGGAATCTGTTCGGACTGTGGTGGAGGAAATAGCCGTGTCTCTCCTTCGTGAATGCAAACCGAAACCAAGCGGTAAGGGCAGAAGAGACATCCCTTCATTTGCAAAGTGAGTTTAATCTAATATTTAAACTGAACGGGAGGAAAAATGGGACATGGAAAGTTTGATCGTAAAGTCTGCATTTCAGGACTGGTGTTTTGAAACCTCCCCCCGCTCTTTGTTTTGAGAAGAGACGGTGTGAAATTTGAATAGAGGAGAGCGTGGGGGGTGGAAGGGGGAGATTTTAAAGACTTTTAAAGACTCTGGTGTTGGAAGCTACCTTCCCCCCCTTTCTTTTTTTTGACTCTACACTTCCAGAGACTTGTGAGAATTAACAGCTGAATTCCACCCTCTTTCTTTCTTTCTTTTTTTTTCCTTGTGGAGGACTTAGAGGGACTTGAGTGACGGAAAGGTGGCTGGATTTTACATTTTAAAGGACTCCAACAGTGCGGGCTGGAAGCCGTTACAACAAACTGGAGTTTTTTGTTTTTTTTTCTTTCTCTTTTCTTAACTGGATTAGACTTGGATACATTAAACAACTTCTTTCGGATTAGGCTGTGAAGAGCTGAAGAATTTCCCTATTTTATTTTATTTTATATTTCCCAACTCTTAATTTTTAAAGGTTTCTTGGTGGATTCTATTGTTTGTTTGACTGCAGTAGAAACGAACCTAAATTCCTGCATGTTTTTTCCTTTGTTCCCTTGGCTCAAGGACGAAGGACTAAGGATAGACACAACAGCAATTCTCAACTCTGTGCTCTGAGACTGAGAATCTCATTCTTTAGGTTGGAGCGCCATCTGGTGGATTTAAATAATCATCGTATTGGACACTGGCTGAGAAATTCATTTCTTGTGTTAGAGCGCCATCTGGTGGATTTGGAAAACTATTGCATATAAAACCTATTCTGAACATTGTATTGAAGGGAAAGTGTTTGATTATGTAGAAAATTAGATAAAATTTGATAAATTGTTATAAACTATAATATTTGATATTCAGACAACTTAAAGTTGGAAAAAGTTAAAATGAAGTTAGAATAGACAAACTTAATATCACTGATGGCAATTGGGTAAATATAAATTA
The DNA here is from genome assembly GCA_023846285.1 of Phrynocephalus versicolor. Classification (NCBI taxonomy): domain Eukaryota; kingdom Metazoa; phylum Chordata; class Lepidosauria; order Squamata; family Agamidae; genus Phrynocephalus; species Phrynocephalus versicolor. The sequence goes on along the minus strand of JAHTLZ010000277.1, from coordinate 1,897,841 downwards.
ATATTAATATTAATGGAGTACTAATGGATTAATTCGATTGGTTAAAGGTTATGGTGGTTTATTGAATGAATTAATCTTAATACATGGTTAAATTGTGTCCTATTTGAATAGAAGGGATGGCAGAGAAGAAGAAGACGACACCTTTAACACAGAGAAGAGATTCTAGACAAGAAGAGGGCAAGGAATGGGAAGGACTAATGATACATATAAGGAGAGAATTTGAAAGAAGTGAACAAAGTATGGACCAGAAGTTGTCAGAACTAAAGGAAGACATGCAGAAACAAATAAAAGAGGCAGTTGGGGAGCTCTCAGCTCAAGTGAAAGATTTAGCGGTGAAAACAAAGAATATAGAAGCTAAAGTGAAGAAAGTGCAGACAGAGGTTAAACAATGCAGAGAAGAAACAGAGAAGAATAGAACAGGAGTGTCAGAAGTAGAGATTGCGCAAAGGAAAATGGCTGAGGAGCTTGCCTTTCTTGAAATGAGACAAAGGCAACAGAATCTCCGTTTCCGTCTGATCCCATGGGAGGAAGGAGAAGATATTAAGGCCAAAGTAATAACGGAATTGACGAAATGGCTTGGATGGCAGGAACAAGAGGTAGCTGATGCAATCTCCCAAGTGTTCAGAATTGCAGTCAGATCAAAGAAACTGAGAGTGAAGAAGACACCAGGCGATGTCATTGTGTCATTGACATCCATGGCCGTGCGAGATAGAATTCTGAAACACAGTTATGACAATCGGTTTGTGATTGATGGTCAACAGATCTTGATATATAAGGAGATTCCTCTCCATTTCTTGAGAAGAAGAGGAAGTTATAAATCTCTGGCAGAAACGTTGAGAAGAAATGGTCTGAGATTTCGCTGGGAGTTCCCAGAAGGTCTGTCCTTCATTTATAAGATGAAAAGATTTAAAATAACATCTGAGTCGGAAATAGGGAAATTTCTGAGAAAATATGGAGAAGAACTTGGGTACAGAAAACCATCGAAAGAGGGTGATAAATCATCTGAAGAAGAGGAAGAGGTAGAGGATGAGGAGTCAGAACTCTCTGAGGAGGAAGAAGGTAAAGCTGATTTAGCCATGGCCAATATCTGAATAGAGATTGATAAAAATATATTTAATTTGAAACCTACAATGGCGCTGAGAGTATTGACTTGGAATGTTAATGGTCTGAATGAAAAGACCAAGAGAAATAGAATCACGCATTTATTGAAGAAAGAAAATTTGGACTTGATTTGTCTGCAAGAAACACATGTTGCAACAAAACACATGAAGATCTTAAAAAACAAAATTTTGGGACAAGAATTTGTATCATCTGATAAATTGAAGAAAAGAGGAGTAGTAATATATGCAAAACATAAACTGGAACCTAAGTTGATTATGAAAGATGAAGAGGGTAGATTTCTGATGGTGCAAATCACTTGGCAATCTGAAAAATTTTTTATTGTAGGCATTTATGCGCCAAATGATAGGAAACTAGAATTTTATAGAGAGGTAGAACAAAGACTGTTAGATTATATGGATGAAAAACTCTTTCTGATGGGAGACTGTAACGGAGTAATGATGCCAGATTTGGATAGATCTCAGAAAAGGAAAGGCTCAGAAGGGAAATTACCGAAATCCTTTTATGACTTAGTTGAAAATTTTGGATGGACTGACATTTGGAGACTGAGACACCCAATGGAAAAACAGTTCACATTTTTTTCTGAACCGAATCAGAGTTGGGGAAGAATTGATTATATATTTGTCCCTAATGATATTTCACATAGAGTGACAAAAGTGGAAATTTTACCCAAAACGATTTCAGATCATAATGCAATGGTGATGGAAATCAAAACAAAAATGCAAGGATTATACCGTTGGAGACTAAATGAAAGCTTACTGGATGAATCTGAAACCTGGCAGATAGCGAAAAAAACTTTCAGAGACTATTTGAAAGACAATTGGAGAAGAGAAACACCAACAAATGTCGTATGGGATGCTAGTAAGGCTGTTATGCGAGGCCTCTTTATTCAAAGAAATGCATATCAGAAGAAACAGAAAGAAAAGAAACGAAATGAGATTTTAAAAGAATTGGTAGAGACTGAGAAGAAATTGGTGGAAAAGCCAAAGGAACAGAAATGGACTCAAAAACTAAAGATGCTTCAAACTCAGTTGTCGATGATTATTAATCAAGAAATTGAGTGGAAGGTGAAGATGATGAGACAAAGGAATTTTGAATCGGCAAATAAAGTAGGGAAATTGCTGGCTTGGCAGCTAAGATGTAAGCAAAAACAAAAGGTTGTGAACAAATTAGTAGTAGATCAAAAAACAGTGGAAGATCCAAAAGAAATTGTAAAGGTGTTTAGGAACTTTTACAAAAATCTATATACGAAGAAAAAAGAAAACCCGGAACAGATTGACAGATACTTAAGAGAGAATGGACTGAAAAAAATTTCAACAAATCAAGTGCCGATACTGAATGAGAAAATTACCCCTCATGAAGTACAAAGTGCAATAGAGAGGGCGAAAACTGGAAAATCACCGGGCCCAGATGGTTTGACTGCAAAATATTATAAAAAACTATCAGAAGAAATGTTACCAATAATGGTGGAGGTCATGAACGAAGTTCTTGAAAAAGGAGTCATACCTAATACTTGGAAGGAGGCGTATATAACACTGATTCCAAAGGAGAACTCAGATATGACAGATGTTAAAAATTATAGGCCCATCTCCCTTTTGAATGGAGACTATAAATTATTTGCCGATGTTTTAGCTAATAGATTAAAAAGGGTTTTAATTGAGTTATTACACAAAGATCAAGCGGGGTTTCTTCCTGGCAGACAGATGAAAGATAATATGAGAAATATAATTGATATAATAGAGTATCTAGAAGTCAGGAAAGAGAAACAAGCTGCTTTGATATTTATTGATGCTGAAAAAGCCTTTGATAATGTTTCTTGGCAATTTATGAAAAAGAATTTGGAAAATATGGGAGTGGGAACAAAGTTTTGGAATGGTGTTAATGCAATATATAAGGATCAAACCGCAAGTTTATTGATTAATAATGTGATAACAGAAAGTTTCCCGATTGGGAAAGGTACGAGACAAGGGTGCCCATTGTCCCCATTGTTATTTATTACTGTACTGGAAGTATTGTTAGTCAAACTGAGGGACATGGCGACAATTAAAGGTATACGTGTGGGGGATAAGGAATATAAATTAAAAGCGTTTGCTGATGATCTGGTCCTGACGTTAGAGAATCCAAAAGAAAGTATTACTAAGGTGATGAAAATAATCGAAGAATTTGGTAATCTAGCCGGTTTTAAATTGAATAAGAATAAGACGAAGGTCTTATTGAAAAATGTAACAAAGAAAGATTGTGAAGAATTTGAAAAATTGTCCGCCCTCTCAGTGGTGAAAAAAGTCAAATATTTGGGAATTAACTTATCTCTTACGAACTTAAATCTCTTTGAGGATAATTATAATAAGGTATGGAACTCGATTAAGAGAGATTTGGAAACATGGAATAGATTGAATTTGTCGTTGATGGGAAGAATTTCGGTGATAAAGATGAACGTGCTACCAAGGTTGTTATTTTTGTTTCAAATGATACCAATAATTAGAGGGATAGGTCACTTTAAAGAATGGCAGAAGATATTGTCTAAATTTGTCTGGCAAGGTAAAAGACCCAGAATAAGATTTAAATTATTAACAGATGCTAAGGAAAGGGGAGGATTTGCCATGCCAGACTTGAGATTGTATTACGAAGCGGCCTGCCTCGGTTGGATAAAAGATTGGATCACTTTAGTTGATGAGGATATATTGGATTTGGAAGGTCATGATAACAGATTTGGTTGGCACGCTTATCTTTGGTATGATAAAGTGAAAGTGCATAAAAGTTTTATGAATCATGTAATTAGAAAGTCATTACTTCAGGTCTGGGAACGGTTAAAACCTCTTTTAGAAAGACATACACCAAGATGGTTATCCCCAATTGAGGCACTGGTGATCATGAGGAAAGACAAAGAAGGAGTGGGGATCACATATGGTGATGTGTTATTTTTTTCAGAAAAAGGTCCCAGACTGAAATCTTATGATATGTTGAAAGAGAAGTTAACAGGTTGGTTTCAGTACCATCAACTAAATGACATTTTTCAGAAAGATAGAAAGGTGTCTGGGTTTGGAGAGAAGGAATCTAGGTTCCAAACCATAATTATGGGCCCAAAAAAGAAACTGCTGACTAGATTATATAACTTTCTGTTGGAGTTGAACCTAAAAGATGAACAAGTCAAAGAATGTATGGTAAAATGGGCTATGGATCTGGGTCATAATATTGAGCTAGATGTGTGGGAAAGATTGTGGAAAAAGAATATAAAGTTTACCGCATGTACCTTGATAAAAGAAAATCTGATGAAGATGATGTATAGGTGGTATATTACTCCAACGAAGTTAGCAAAGATGTATAGGATGAAAGATGACCACTGCTGGAAATGTAAGGAGAAGCAAGGTGATTTTTATCATATGTGGTGGACTTGTGAGAAAGTGAAAGAATATTGGGCACTGATATATGATGAACTCAAAAAGATGTTAAAGTGTACATTCCCAAAACGACCTGAACTTTTTTTGTTAGGGTTGGTGGATAATGAAATCAAAGGAGCAGATAGGACTCTATTTTTATACGCAACAGCAGCGGCACGAATGCTCCTGGCACAGAACTGGAAGACAACGTATATACCATCTTTGGATGAATGGAGGGCGAAAATATTGGACTTTGCAGAGATGGCCAGACTAACGTGCAGACTGAGGGATCAAGATAACCAGAAGTTCCAAAATGACTGGCAAAAATTTAAGAACTACATGGAGACTCATTGCAAGGAATTAAAGACTCTTACCGGATTAGGATAGAGCTCGAGGGATTATTACTTATTTTTCAAATCTTTTTTATAAGTATATAAAAGGGGTTTGTCTGAAAGGAAGGCTAGGAGATGAATAACACTAAAACCAAGGAAAGAACAGAGGGAAGTCAAATTTTAGTGGTAGATTGATTTTGTAGTACTAATGTTTTGAATTTGTTTCTTTTTTTGTATACCAAAATTCTTTAATAAAAATATACTGGGAAAAAAAAGAGACAAGTGTTCCTTGTTCTTTTCAGAAGAAAAATGAAAAAGGAAGGAAGGAAGGAATGAACAAATGAACGAATGAATGAATGAACGAATCAACGAACGGATGAGGATCTCAGGTCTTGGCTCCTCAAGGGTGACCTCAACTGAATCTGTTTCTCACAGGCACAGAAATCGCTGGCGTCTCCCGGGGGCTACTTACGAGCAAGAGGCAAGGGGTGACGGCGAACCAGCTCACTCTCCACCACAGCCAAAAAAGGAAGCTTTTCTTCCCAATCATCATCTCTATGTCTTCGATAAATCGGTTTCCTCCTGCACAAAAGGAGCCATGGGCGGCAAGGTTAAACTGGTGCTCGTGTATGGCCTCCAAAGAAGGCACCCAGCCCTTCCAGATGTACCCCAAAAAGTGTGTGTGTGTGTGTGTGTGTGTGTGTGTGTGTGTGTGTGTGTGTGTGTGTGTGTGTGGCCTTGGACTTTCTGGATGACATTTTGGATTGCAATTTCCATCAGCCCCACACGGCACGGCATGCTACAACCATCCCAGGAGCGGGTGTGCAGAACATCCCCCGGGCCAAAGACCTACAGGATCCCTGGGCTGCCTCCAGGAGGTAATGCATAGGTTTGACTGAACTGGCATGATAATTGGCCAGAACAGGATCCACCCAGCGCATTGTCACCCAGTGCGTTGTTAGTCTGTGGAACTCCCTGCCACAGGATGTGGTGATGGCATCTGGCCTGGATGCCTTCAAAAGGGGATTGGACAGATTCCTGGAGGAAAAGTCCATCACAGGTTACAAACCATGATGGAGATGTATCATCCCCAAGCTTAAAACCGGGGTACCTCAAGGACCAGATGGAGGGGAGGGGTATCAGGAGACAGATATCTAGTCTCATGCACTCCCAAACACATCTTGTGGGGCCACTGTGAGATACAGGAAGCTGGACTAGATGGGCCTTTGGCCTGATCCAGCATGGCTCTTCTTATATTCTTATGTCCCTCTTGAGAAATGGAGGGCAAAAGGTAATCCTGCATGGGAGGCCATCTGACCTTGTCCCAGGCTTGCTATGCCTACTCTCGTTGAACAATTTTGTCCAGAATCTTGGACGGAGAAGGGTCCTTCTGTTTACCTCTTTAACTAGAGATAGCGGGCAGAGAACCTGCAGTTTTTTTTAAAAAAAGTTTGGAAAAGTTACTTTGGGGGACTTTTCTGGGAGTATCCTGTTGGGAAATGCATGCATCAGATCATTTTCATGCAAACAGCCAATCTGCATCTGGTTCTTTTCTTATAGAAAGCTCGTACCACATAAGGAGGTTGCCCAGAAAGCCCTGGATGGAGGTCCGTGCAAGAGATTTAGGCAAATCCCAAAGCTTAAATCAGGAACAGATGCTTATCATCATTCAGGCAAGCTTCCCCTGAATGATGGATGGACTACCTACTATATGTCATTCATATGAATCTATAGGATCACATACACTTTGTTTATCACCACTTATAATCTTGTGTGATTGCATTGACACTATCAATGTTAGTTTCCATCACTCATAACTTTACATGGAATTTTACTCTCCTCTTAACTGATCGTGTTCTCTTGTAGCTTTAATGTAATGTTATCTTTTAATGCTGTAAGATGTTCCTTAATTCCCTGTTCTCAAATACTTGGAACATGTCTTAATTGTACTGAACTGTATATTATCCCTCATTACTGTAAGCCACCTTGGGTCCTTTTCCAAGGAGAAAGGTGGGGAAAAAATACTCTAAAATAAATAAATAAATAAAATAATACCATAAATCCAGCAGATTCCTGCCAGCTCAAGAACAGCAGCAAAGAGGATCCCCCAGCCGGCACAGAAGTGATCCACCAGGTTGACCCAGTAGATTCCTGCCTGTAAGAAGAGAGAGAGAAAAAAGTGATAAGGTTGGGTCTCCAGTGTTCTTCTAAAGGGTTTCCCCCTTCCTTGCCCTTGAAATGAAATAACCACAGGGCTGATGATGATAGGAAAAGTAATCGAGTTCATTGTTTTTCTCCATGTTGAAGTATGGGTTGTTGCCTCACAGACAACGGGCAACATTTGGGCCAAATTTACACACAAGCTCAGTAATTTACACATTTACATACAAGCTCATTAATGTTTCAGGTGATTGGGAGACTCCTAAGCACAAGAAACGCCAAATAAAATAAAAGAATTCCATTAGGAGGCCATACAGCATGACTAAGCTGCTTTCACATGACCACTAAAATCCGCTGCAAAGTGCTCGCAGATGCAGAGCATAAAATTGTTTTCCCACGAGCAGCGGACTTTAAAAAAAATAAAGTGCAACCACGCCCACTTAAGCGCAACCCAGCACATTTTACAAGCACCTGGTCTCGAGGTGATAAAATCCTTGTTGCTGTTCCCATGCAGATTTTCAACCATTACTCAAGTCCATGGGAACATGGAAAATCTGCACCCAAACCTTTTTGCCCGCCTTATGGTGTCTTGCTGTGGTTCTCAATAATGGGATCAGAACGGTTGCGCATTTTCAAAATGCGATCATGGGAAGATCTGATCCATGACATCAATCATGTGAACGCTCAGGGTGATGGTGATCAGATCAAAGTTTGCTGCAGATTTTAGTGGTCGTGTGAAAGCAGCCTAATTAGAGACAGGTATTCTTCTCATCTGAGGCTCCTTCCAGACTTGAGTTCTGTCCTTGCCATCAAGAGACTTCTGAACAATATTTTTTAAAAGCAACAAAGAGCAATTTCCCCCATGGAATAAAGGAGTGGGAAGGGACCTCAACACAAGAAGAACAATATCCATATTTCAGTATGGTTCTATGGGGATTTTGAATGTGGAAAAGAGACTCAGCATGTCTTAGCCACTGAGCCTGGTGGAAACTCTACCTGGGTGACACAGACAAGTCCGAGGAGAAATAGCACCATGCACAAACCCAGTGTTACTGGGATTCTCATTTTCTTCATCATTCTAGGGTAGATGTCTTGGATGGTGGTAGTGAGGGTCTCTGCAGAGTAAAAGAAAGGGCACCATGAAGGCTAAATTTCAAAGCTACCATTTTGATAAAAGACTTTGACTGCCAAAGTGGCAGCATTTATACTGCCACTGTGTAAAAGGCCAGCAGGATTTGGACCATTGGTTTAATTCATTAATCTGTTCAATACGGCAGCTCTAATTAAACACACGGTCTGACAGGCCAAGTGCCTTCCTGTCGTGTGCATAACCCAGACTTTGATCTTTGCATCAATGAAGCCTGACTGGAAATCTCTAGAATTATAATGAACAGGAGATAAGATGGGACACAGTTGTCATATGAATGCTGTAAATTCCTGCAGAAGTGCAGACAAAACTTGCAACGGATTCGCAGCACCTCTGAAATTGGACTCCCAGACCTGTAAGGGCGGTGCAGCTTGTTTTGACTGCTGCTTACCTATGGTGGCAAACTGGGAATCAAGACCCAACAGCAGCAGCATGAAGAAGAAGAGAAAGGACCAGAGTGGAGCAACCGGCAGCTTAGAAAGTGCTTCTGGGTAGGCAACGAAGGCCAAGTCGAAGCCTGGAAGTGGGAGAGAAGCAAGGAGGCAATGAGGCGGGCAACAGGAAGCGTCTTCTCTCCATGTCGAGGGAAGTCACGCTGCAGGCCAGAGTTGGCCAACGGGGAGCCAACAGGAGACCTCAAGATGAACCAAAACTCTACCTTCCACACTCTGGCACCATATCCATGACCTGTCCTGCCCTGAATAAGAAAGAACTCAAGAAGACCATTCCTGGATATAATCAAGATTTCTCACGGTGGCTACAAAGTTTACCCAAGGAGGCCCGGAAGTAACAACCTGCCGCACCTTCTTTATGACACCTTATCTGGAATTTAGATCAATGGTCTGCTTTGGCCCTGAGGAGGACACCAGTGAGAAGGGTTCTTCCTCCATCGCTCCACAATCCTCCACTCCAGTGATGGGGAATGTGTTGCTTTTTAGGTGTTCATCCACTACGATGCCCATCATTCCTCATCACTGACTATTCTGGTAAGGACAGCTGAATCATAAATCAACCGCATATCCACCTACTCCCAGATATCCTAAAAGACAATGGGGTTGTTTTGTGCTGCCAGAAATTCCCTTGTTCTGTCAGTGATGTTGAACCTACTGCCACCTAAGTCTTCAGCAAGGCACACACCTTGTTGTCATGTCCTTAGCATGGGCTGGAACCCATTGAAACACAATTCTTGGGCCCCAGAAACCTACCTGAATCAACCACCTCAGAGACCTCCTTGCCGGCCTCAAACGCCATGTGTCCCAGGATGGAGAAGATGGCGAAACCTGCAAAGATGCTGGTGAGGCAATTGGTGATGCAAACAAAGATGGCGTCCGAGAAGCAGTTGTTGTGGAACTTATTGTACGAGGAGAGGGCCACCAAGCCACCCCAGGCGACGGACAAGGAGAAGAAGATCTGTGTTGCTGCATCTTTCCAGACCTGGAAAAAAGAGAAAGAAGTGACATTGGCTGATTGGTTGATTCCTTGCCTTTCTCCTTACGAAGAACCCAAGGTGGCTTATGTCATTAAAAGACAACATTTAAAGCTAAAAGCAGTAAGAAGGGCAAGCAAAAATGGGGCCAGTATGGGCTCCACAGGTTATACGTGCCCTGTGAATTTTTGCTTCATCATTTGGCTGAACTGTATGCTCCCGTCATTAGAAGTGGGAGTTCTTTCCATATTAAAAGATGTGTGATTGTCAGAGCAAGAGCTTTTAATGCCCAATGTAGTTTGCGATTTTAGTTTTCTTTTTCCCCTGCCCTGGCAGGCAAGCATAACTTTTGCTCCCAAGTCATGGCCTCTGGTGTGATTTCTAAGCAACTCAGAGAAAGTCACTTGTTTGAGTTTCAGGTCCTAGGAGTAGCAGTTCGGGCAAGGAACTCATCCAAGCCTTAAGGCCACGTTGGTTTGAAAAAGTGCTGCTGCTGCTGCTGCTGCTGCTCACCTCAGCCTCCATAAGTTTGGTGAAATTAGACTGGGTTCCAATGTAGTACTCGATGCCTTCCCTGGCACCTTCCAAGGTGGCACCTCGTACCAACAGGATGATGAGGACGACGTAAGGGAAGAGGGCGGTGAAGTAGACAACCTGTGCGGAGGAAGGCCAAAGTCATGGTGTGCAAGGCGGAAAGAACTGGGCATGTTTAGCCTTGGGAAAAGACGATGGAGAGGAGATAGGACGGCACTTTTCAAAGAACTGAAAAGCAGTCCTAAAGAGGAGAGGCAGCATCTGTTCTCAATCAACCCAGAGTGCAGGACACACACTAATCGGTTCAAGCGAAAGGAAGCTTTTCCGGATCTTTAACCAACATCTGCCGTCCTGTTACTTCCTGAACACACAGATTGTGCTGACCTGCTACTATGCAGCTTTGTTTCCCCTCCAGAAAATGTTTTGCCTTGGACAATATTTCACAGGGACCAACAGTTATAGCTGTTTGATGCCACTTCAACTACCAGGGCTCCATCCTACAGAATCCTTAACTTTGAGGTTTGCTAGGGTCCTTAGATTTTTTCCGTTGACATGTTCTCATGCCTTTTCCAGAATTCTCCTGCATTCTTGACTCTTGATCAAGGAACTCCACCAGCAAATCATTTCTATTTATCCCTGAATTTATTTTGCAGCGTGAAAGAACTTGTTGATGGACGAGCCAAATGTCTCATCAAACCCACTTAGAGATGTTACATCAAATGTTGATTTTAATGGAGCCACCCAACAGTGCTTCCATGTGGTTAGATGAGGAAGGGAGTTGCCCCTCTCACCTACCACTTAGGATAATCTCTGTGCTTTTGACCTGATCTGGTTGGGCTGGTTCTTTTGGTCAAAAACAAGGCTTTCTGTGGCTCCATTGACCATGCCCTTGGCCAACCTCTTTGTGACTCAAGTAAGCCCTGTCATTCTCTTCAGAAAACTTTCCGAGAAGATGGGGTTTGTTTTAATCCCAAGGGAGGCCAGGAAATAAATGGAAATGAATGCCAAATGCCCCAAATCAAAATATAGGAAGTGACCATCTTGTTTTAGTCAGAGTGATGATGATGGTAAACAAAACAACTGATCCTGCCACCATCACATGAGGGCAGGGTGCTGGTAGAGATGCCAAGAGCTCAGGAATGTTCTGTCTCATAGATGACCAGTCTGGGGGTTTCTACCCCCCCCAAAAAAAGATATTATTTCCAAGATCTGGAGGCAGCCTACTGTGTTTTGATGAGATATACCTTTCCTGAAGACTTGATTCCTTTGAACAAGGCCACTGCTACAATCAGCCAGGAAAGGAGGAGGCAGAGAGCTAGATACCAGACGATTTCTCCAGTGTCGTCTAGTCCTCCTGTTCGTTGAAGGACCTTCTTGCTGGAAGACCAAGAGAGAGGAGAAGATCAACAGGGAAATTGCTTCAAGCACACCTGCTGGATTTTGGAGGTTGGTGTAGAGATTGCCTTGGGGGACATCTCCATCACTCCCACCTCTTCATCTTATTCCTCCTCCCCTCAAAATGGTCATCCTACTGGACATCAGAGGGTCAAAGTGTCAAGAACGTGTAAAGATCAAGATGTCAACACCACCCCTTGCCCCATTCAGGGTTCCCTATTCTTCCTGCAGTCCTTTCTGCAATACGTGGTCCAGGTCAGGGGGATATTTTTTTAGCCACAGTATATAATTGTGAGATCAAATCATTTTGTTAACAGATTCTTCTAAGACCACTAAAATGTTACAAAAAAGGTATACACCTGGCTGACCTATACCAAGTCACCTTCCTCTGTATTGTCTATTTTGTTTCAGCTTATTCTGTACTGTCTATTTTTAGGTTACCTTGGTCAGTACTGTCTACTTGCACTAGCAGCTGTTGTTCGGAACTGCTACATCTTTCCTAGAAATGTTGAACTTGGGAGGTGGTGGCGGTGGTTGCAGGCAAACAAGTCTCTGAGTTACAGCCATGCCCTTTGTGAGGGTGAACCCCCCCCACCCCCCATGCCAAAAAGCCATCCCCACCAGGAAACAGTCCACTCAAGGGGGCAGCCCAAGCATTCTGAGCACGTACTTCCAGTACTGTTCGCTGGGGACCTGCGTCTTCGCATAAACAATGGAGTCATTGAGGCAGGTGAGGTTTTGGCTCTGGATCCAAGAGTAGTTAGCATGGATGATGGTGCCGTCCCAAGTGGCATTGCAGTCCGACACTGAAAGAGAGGAGCAGGCCATGGCAAGAATGAAATGGAGACTGAGAAAGGAGGTCTACAGCTGTGGCAAATCGTGTCATTTCAGTATTTCAGTTCATTTTCTTTTCATTACAAGCTAAATACCTGTCCTTATAATTCTGTCTGTCTGTCTGTCTGTCTGTCTGTCTGTCTCTCTTTCTGTGTGTGTGTAGGGTGAGGGTGTAAGAGCATTGGGAAACATCCACCACCCCCACAAGCCACAGCCATTGGGATCTAGGGAGCAAAGCCATTTGCTTAGAGCAGTGGCAACCAAAATTTGGCACTCCAGATGTTTTGGACCACAACTCCCAGAATTCTAAGCCTGCACTGGCAATGACAAAGGACTGTGGGAGTTGTGGTCCAAAATATCTGGAGTGCCAAAGTTTGGCCACCACTGGCTTAGAGTGTTACATAGGGGAATTTCTGTTGGACCACGGTATCCAAGCACTCTTCAGATGAGGAAAAACATGGAAATGATGGGTGCTATCCCTGGCATGGTCTCTGGCACCCTTTAATGGCCAGTTCTGGTAAATACACTCTGGAAATACATATAAATGGGTATTTCTGGAATTTTTTGAATTTGGTATTTTTTGGACAGAGGATACATGAATCAGCAGATACTGATCCCGCAGGGGTGTGTGTGTGTGTGTGCATCCTATTATATATAAAATCATGGAGAAGGAATGCTACCAAATGCTGTTAGAAAGCAGGGATGTAAATTATCCCCTATTATGTTTCTGGGAGCCCCGTAGCTAGGGAACACAAGCCATCTCCTGCCTGTGGGCCTCTTGTTGGAGCATCTCATGGGCAGAGAGTTCGCTGAACGGAGGATGAGAGAGGCTCGGGGCTGGATCCAGTCTGGCACCTTTCCTTGTGTTCTTGTCTTCCCTTGAGGGATACCCTTGACCCTGTGCCTGTCTTTGTTTTTCTCCTGTGATATGCCCTGTGTGTGGTAGCAACACCTGCTCCAGCCACCACAGCCTCACTCCAGTCTCTGTTCCTTTGGTCATACTCCAGGGTTGAGTGGGTCTTACAGTCTTCCCTTTCCCTTTCCTGGATCAATGGGTCACCTCAAGATCCTTTTCAGTCCAGGGCTTTGATTCCAGATTGAATGACGGCAACAAGAAGTGTGTGTGTGTGTGTGTGTGTGTGCGCGCGCGCGCTCAGCCGTGACTGTGCTGTGCTGCCAATCAGGTGATATTTGACAAGTGTGAGAAAGAGCTGCTGGACACATGGACACACACGGACACGGACACACATGGACACAGACACGGACACACACATGGACACACATGTGGGAGCTAACCTTTCCGCGTCTTGCTGCACAACTCATCGGCCCAGGCTTTGTCGCAGAATGACCAAGGGAGCACGCTTTGGAAAGAGGCAAAGAGGTAGTAGAGGCTGTAGCCAATGATGACGTTGTAATAGATGGTCACAAACGTGGAGATGACCACCATGGTGACTCCAACACCTGGGAAAGAAACGGGGGGGGGGAGACATCTCAGCACAAGAGCACAAAGTGGTGGGGGTGGTCTTTCAAGCATGGGGGAAGGCAAGCCCTGTGGGGTCCTGTGCAGCCTTTGGACCTCAGCTACTTTCAATCAGATCTCCAGCACTTCTGGCTAAAAATGGGGCTTCATAATCGTTACAGCACCTTCCAGGGGTCTCTCCCCCCCCCACACACACACACATGCACACACACACACGGACACACATGCATGCACACACACACACACACACACACACACACACCTTTGTTTCCAGGGATGATTCATAGTGCCCTTTTAAACTCCAAACTTGTGGTTTCCGTGACCTGGGCTGCTTTGCCCTTATGCTCCCAGGTCACAGGTTAGAAGCAGAGGGCACCCTTCGACCCCTGAATGAGCTTTGGGAAATCCCCCCCACACACACACACACAGGTGTTCTAGTTCTTCTTTGGAACATACTCCAAGTGACCCAGATTAGTTCTTTTGTGCTGTCGACTTATAAGGAAATTCAAGACCAAGTCAAATAAGCTGAATTGTGAAGTTTCCTGGTTGGGATTCCTCCTAGGATGAGTTATATAAACTGGGGGTTTACCCAACACTTATTTCCTCCTTCTTAAATCCTCGGGTGTTGACGTTTAAACAACAAACCCACTTCACAATGCTTGGGCCCTGGAAAATGACCACACTTGTGAGCATCGAGCTCCATTGAGGGTGTTTCTTGTTTTGGACAAGGAAATATCATCATCCACTCAGAATACAAAAACTGCTTCTCTGTCCTTCTTCTGGCATTTTTTTTGGGGGGGGGCAGAGGGTTGGAGTGGGTGGGTAGGTCACTTATTTGGTTTGTAAAACACCCAGTGCAGTTATTAGGTTCTTTCTACCTTATTTGCTGTGCGTCTGAATTTTCTGGACCACCCTCTACTGTGCCAGAGGAAAAGCAGTCCCAGACTTTAGCTGCACATTTTAAGAGGCTGAGCTCTGTGATCAAGCCCTGCCTCCAGGAGATGCATGGGCCTCGGCGGCTCCAAACGTCTAGACAGGTGTTGGGATTTCTGTTTGCTCACTGTTGAATGACTAGCCTGATTCTGGAGAACCCCTAAAAGCCTGCAGAAGTATAAATCCCTTCTCATCTTTCCCCACCAGAGGGTTTTGTATTTGAGCTGATTCTGGGATGATGATGATGATGATGATGATGATGATGATGATTTGCATCATCTTTCACTGACAATAGCCATGTTGGGTGGAAAGGCCTGGGAATGGCCATCCATCAATGTGAACATCCCAAGCTCTGCCATCAGAGCATGAGAGGCTCCAATGGAGATGTCTCCTCCTCTGGTTTATTTCCCCAGCCTTCTTCAGAGAAGATCAGGGCAGGGGAAACCAAGGGATCTCATTTCATCTCCACCCCGATCTTGTGAAGGAGACGTATGAAGCGAGATCAGGCTTGGCCTAAGGCTGGCCAACGAGCTTCATGGGGAATTGCTTTCTTAGGGAGGCCCAGTGGGCTCTTTCCCTGCTGTCGTCTTTCTGCTGAGAGGCAAGGTCCTTGTTCTTCAGAGAAACTTTCGGGAAATGGCTAGCTCCCAGGCAAGGGCTCTTTGTCACCCTGCTGTCCTGTCTGCTTTAAAATGGCTTTCTAAAGAATTGCACAACATTATAATGTTTTCAGTAGAGATGGGCACCTTACGAAAAATGACATGCTGTTATGTCATTTCGTAAGCTTTTGAAATGTTACAAAATGAAGCAGAAGGGGAAACAGCATTTCGTTACGAAATGAAATGAAATGCTTCTTTTCCCCTTTGAAAATGAAACATTTTGTTACTCTGTAAAATGGCTCCCTTGTGAAAAGCTACCCACCAAACTCGGCGCCTCTAGGACCCAGGAGAGCCATTTTATAGAGTAGCAAATCATTTTGTTATAGTTTTATTTTGTTACAATTTTTTTAAAAAGTTTAATTTAGAAAAAGAAACGGAACAAACTGCTAGTAGAAGTGAAATGAAACAAAATGAAACAAAATGAAATGAGACTGTTTTTCTGTTTCGTGCCCATCTCTAGTTTTTAACCTGCTTTTAATCTTGCTATGAGCAGCTCTGAGTCTCAGTTCAGGGAGAAGCCCAGCTTATGAGCCAAATACGATCCAAATAAATGCACAACACGGGTTTCCCTGAGTCACATACAGCTGTCTCTATCCATTATGCCATGCTGTCTTAGCTTACCTTTATGAAGACCACACACACACACACACACACACACACACACACACACACACACAC
>JAHTLZ010000277.1:1854420-1872863 GCA_023846285.1 Phrynocephalus versicolor | reverse complement strand
AAACAAACAAACAAACAAACAAACAAACAAACAAACAAACAAACAAACAAACAAACAAACAAACATGCTTTAAATGTCAAAGGTCTCTAAAAACAGATCAGAAAGTCTCTGTGATTCTGTGACTTGTGTGGGTAACCAAGGAGAGAGATCCCAGGACCAATCTGCCCATCCGGACAGCCTGCATTCCTCCGGTGGAATTGGGCTGCCCCTTTAGGCAAGGAGCCTTCCTGCGATTCAGAGGATGTCCGCCCCAAAAGAGGTGGTAGAGGAACCGATGAGTCAGTCTTGTTTTGTGCCACAGAGACTAGGAGGCAGGTAGGTGTTTGAAAGAACAGGACGGGGCAGCCAACGTTACCTGGCAAACAGGAGAGGCAGCTTTGGCATGGCTGTGACGTAAAGGGAAAACAGAGAGAGAGAGCACCTGGGCGAAAGAACCGGAGCCAAGAAAGTGTCTTCTTCCTCATCAGAGGCAGGATGGAGGGCAGGGGAGTGTCCCCAGGGCCTAGAGCGAGTCCAAACCAAACACAGGGAGAGGACTCATCGGGGTTACTTCCTGGTAACAGAGAGTGGCTGAGCCTTTAGATTCTCCAGGTGCAGCTCCATAGGTGTGCTTCAGAGGCACATGGGTGACACCGCAGTCTGTGCAAATCTTGGAGGCAGGAAAAACCAGGCTTCTGCAACATTGTCTGTGCGAGCGTGCTCAGGTGGTGCATTTCCTGGCCGCCTGAGGCTCATCCAGATGCCCAAAGTGTCTGGAATTCAGTGTGCTGTCTGGAGAGGCAGGGATCCAGGGGCAGACATCTCTCAGGGGTTGAACAGCTGCTGGTTTAGCAATGTAACGCAATGTGATGTATATACAAGATCAATTCAATGATTATAAAGCTAAGAATGCGCAACTCACATCTCCAACATGGAAAAGTTCTGTCTTTTGGATGGCAAAATAAAAATACACTTGATTCTTGCTACCAACAAGGCTAAGGACTTCTGGGAAGTGTCTTCCCCAGAGGTAACTTTTCTGGTATGACCCACAAAAAGTCAGACAAAAAAGAAATATGTTTTTCAAAGGAAAAAAAAGTTACTTGTGCAAAGAACGTCTATAGTCAGATGTGTGCAGAATGCAAAGTGTGTGTTTAAAAAAAACAGTGGAGGACAATATTGACATAAGTCACTTTCCAAACCTTTGTCTATATAATTAGTGCTAATTACATAAGATGTTTGGGCTGGAGTAGCAAGACTGATTTTTGTTTAAGTTTGTTATTCGCAAAACTCAACTTTACAGCCACAAATTTGG
Organism: Phrynocephalus versicolor; assembly: GCA_023846285.1. Lineage (NCBI taxonomy): Eukaryota > Metazoa > Chordata > Lepidosauria > Squamata > Agamidae > Phrynocephalus > Phrynocephalus versicolor. The sequence continues at coordinate 1,871,572 of JAHTLZ010000277.1, read as the reverse complement.
AAGTGGAATGTCTTCCTGGATAACTGGAGGTGTACGCCCTAAACCAACAGTCCTCTCGGAGGCAGTGTGGGGTAACAGCTGGAGTGCTGAACTGTGGAATCCTCCTTGCATGTCCCCAGGGAGTCATGTGACAAAGTGGGTGAGCTTGAATGGGTTAGTCCTTGATGTTCCGCATGGACTCCCTCAGAGGACTATTGGGCAGAAAGGGGTCTACAGTTCATTCATGGGAAGTGAGATAGCAATGGAAAAGAAGCACTTAAGTACACAAGGAACTCTTCAGAGGAATGGACACCCTCATGAACAGGGAAGCTGGAATGCATTCATGGCCACTTCTGCCTTCACGTATCCCAAACTTGGGTTCCCATATGTTTTTGGACTAAAACTCCACTGAAGGAGCCTTTGCCAAGGTCCAAGGAGTACCACACTCAGGGTTGCATTTTGTTTATCAGCCCCACAAAACAGCCTGCACAGTAGCTAGTTTACTTCTGCCCCAATTGTGGGCTGGAATTACTTTTGTTGTAAGCACTGCCATGAATATCCTCACTGGGAATGGTTATTTATTTATTTATTTATTTATTTATTTGATATTCCGCTCCATCTAGTTACACAGCCACTCTGCAGAGAGTACAGGCACACTGAGGTTCAAGAATACACTTAGGACAAAACTGACATGTATTGTCACACTTTCTGTTCATCTGTTATTTTTCTTTCTGTCTGTCAGTCAGTCTGTCTACTTATCTCATTTGTGATATTGTTCCCAGCAGTAAGAATATTCTGAATAATACTTCAAGCACAGCTCAGCAGCAATGTGTGTTTCTTTTACCAATTTCTATCCTGTTTTATTACAGTCCTGTAAGTCTTCACGGCAGGTGCTTTTTGTACCTGCCAATCTAGTGAGGTCTTTTGTGGGGCGAGGTTGACCACATATTCAAAAGGAAAAGAACATAGACCATTGATTGGGAGAATGAGTTGGCATTATTTTTCTCTATATTATATATTAAATTTGTTGCAGTAACATATAATTATTAGGATGAGTTGACATAAAACCGTAGTCTATTAATTCATAACTTTAGAGGTAATCAGCATTGGAGTGACACTGAGCTAGGAACTGCCTTGTACAAATAAGGAACATAAAGGCCTATTTATTGTTGGAAGGCCATGAAAATAAAGACAAGGTTATAAGGTTGGATGTACCCTGGATGAGTGCCAGTTACCTCCATACTGAGTGGGACTCAATAACACTGGCTCTCATTAATGGAGAACTTTTGCATGGGAAAATGGTTCCGTTAACTGGCTATAACCCCAGTCTAAGAACTTCCCCGATGCCACCTGTTGATTCCTGGCCCCATCCAGATCTTTGGGTCCTCTATCCCTACCTGAAGTCTAGAACTGAAGCAACAGCTGTTGTGGGTGGGGAAGATAGTTCAGCTGTTTAGGCATCTGTCTGCGGAGCGAGAGATTGGGAGTTCAATTCCCCACTGGCCTCCTTGACAGGGGATGGACTTGAGCCAGAGGGTTTGTTTCAGAGGTGGTGGAGGGAAGTGAACTACCAAACAACATCAGGATGATTCCAGGCTTTCCTCCTCTGTCTCATAGGCCACAACATTGCAGGACTCAGGTGTCCATGGTTCTGCACGAAGGATGCTCAACCTTTGCAGGCTGTGGCCACATTTGCTCCACCCATGATTTATGAACTCTTGCTTTTATTTCCCCTAATTTTTGAAGGATGCATCTCTTATGAGTGTAGTCTTCCTCTTTGGTCCTTTTCTCATCCCTGGTGTTGTTATCCAGGTAGACATCTGAACAACCGACAAGACAAAGATAAGCTTAGGACGTTTAGATCAATGCAGCTTACTCAAGTCAGAGACCCTGCAGCCTTGCCCTACGTGCTCCAGACTTGCAAACAGGTCATGGAGATTATTGCCTATTCGTCAATCCGTTTCTTAAACATCAGCTGAAGCCAGTAATGTTTTTTAAAAGTCTGCCATGGCCTATTCAATATTTCCAAAATGAATTGTCACTTCACAAGCATGTGTACAACTAAAGCTCTGCCATTTTGATTCAAGTCTAAATGCATCCTGTTTAAACTCCTGAAATTCTATATGCGCACTTGAATGTGCTCTTTGCTGAGACCAATTCTTGGTCCTTGGAGCCTACGGTGGAAACTCTGGCTTTCAAGATGCAGAGCCCAGGTGCTAGGGAAAGAGAGCTTCTACTCCCTGCAGTGTTGTTTAAGCACCTTGGAGTTGAACCACACATGTTGGGGGAGCAAACCACATCCTATCGCACCCTGAAACACTTCTAATGTCCTCCCAATCACTCTCTGCTTCTCCTCTACCTTGCTCAGTGCTCGCAATTCTTTTTCTGATGAAGCAGTGATGCAAGGAGCATCATCCTGAACTTGACAAGCTAGTATTACGACACTGGTAGCATGTTACCCTGCCCGGCAAAGGCCATCTGAATGTGGCAGAAACTGAGGCCAGGAAACAAGAGAAGGCTTTATCTCTCTCTATCATGGCGGGGCTAACGAGAGGAGGAACCTTCGTGCATGTTCTTGTTCAGCCTTCCCTCTCGTACAGCGTTCAGGAATGCATCCCTTGTGTTTTCATTGGCCGTGCGAGTATTTCCTCGGTGCTTACGGATTCCTGTAAAACAATTAGAATGGGTGTTGGCTTGATTTCTCAACATGCAGGTGCCGTCTTCTTTTATAGCACTGCATACAATTGCCATGTGTGCAAGGATGTGATATGGGGGTGTGTGCGTGCGTGTGTGTGCATGCGCGTGCACACACACTTGCACAGTACATATAGAAAACCTCCAGTGATGCCTTTACAATTACAATTGTGCTGCTGGGTGTTTCAACATTATGTTTAAATTTTGTAAACCACCCAGAGTGAACTTTGGTCAGATGGAGCAATATATACCTCAGCTCAACTCAGCTCAACTCAATAAATAAATAAATAAATAAATCAAACCAACCAACCAACCAAACAAACAAACAACAAACAAACATGCCAGGGAGGCAACTTCTTGGTATGGCCTGGGTTAGGGCGAATGGGAGTTGTAGTCCCATAAGATACAAAGTGGCCCCGGTGCTGGCACTCCTTCATAATCCAAAGCTGAAGGGGCTTAAGATTGGCATACACCTCACTAATGGAGAATGTTGCATCTTTCTCTTCCAGTTTCAGCCACCCTGCTGGTAGCTGATAGAAGGAGGAAACCATAAATGCACCTAACAGGTAACCTGAGCCTCTTGGGAGTGATAGCTAGGTAGTCGGGGGATTTAGAACATCTTGTACGCTAGTGACTACAAATCATTCATTTGAAACTGACATAACATTCCTTTACTTCCTACTTCCTCCTTGGGAGACAGGAAAGAGAAAATAAGGTTTCTGTCGGCATGGAAGCTGCTCCTAGGAGCTTCTCCAGAAATGTCTCGGGATGGTTTCCCCATTGAAGCAGTAACTGTGCTCAACAACAGCTCCAGTGGCATAAAATGCCAATGGCTTCAACCCAAGGATTAAAAGCACCCAGAAAGATGGATCCGACAGAAAAGCACCGGTTCTCATGCATAAGCATCCTGGGCGCTGGCTGTTGTTCACAGTTGGCATTCAGTGTCCAATTTCAGCAATCAAAGCCTTAAAGCGGAGCAGCCCCCCCACCCCCCGCAAAAGGACTGTTGACCAGTGGAAGAAGCGGTACCCATCTTGCTACTCTGAATGCTGTGGGTCGTGTAGAAGAGCGGAGAGTCTTCTCGGTATACCCTAGGGGAGAGGCCCAATCTGTGTGTCTGCCATTGCCCTCGAGTTGCCTGGGGAGTTTCAACTTGAGGTCAGCTACAACATTCACATGTTCAGAAGGCAACCCAGTCATAGATTGTGGTGAAATGATTTCCCACCTCCACCCCCAAACCCCGGAAGGGGGTATGATTCACCATGAAATCTGGTGGGTTTGGGTTTTTTTTAAAAAAGCCAAAATAGCTATGACTCGTGCAGCCAGTGTTTATTTTAATGCCTGACGTGTGCTCCACTGCCATCAGAGGGCTGTGACCGTCAGATAAACCACAGCTGGAGAAGTTACTTTTTACAATGTAATTTTCCTCTTCTTGCTTTCGAGAGCATAGTGTTGTTGTTGCTTGTTGCCAACTCTGAGCTACACAAGTAAGACATTGGAAAGCTTGTCGCTTTTCTACAACTCTCAGCCACTTTTCCTTCAAAGGAACTGGCAACCAAATGGAACAAATTGCCAAATGGCTCTAAAATGTCTCTTAAAAGAATGAAGGGAAAAGTTACTTTAAAAAAATACTTAACTGATACTGTTGAGTTTAAAATAAGATTAAAATTCTGTTTCAGTCAGGCTAGCCCTGCTGAGGTTCGCTGGATCCCAAAAGCCCAATGAAGCATCCAATGCAAGAGAAATCCAAGAAAATGCTGCGTTTATTAGGCCCAATAAAGACAGCAGGTGGACACAAGATTCATAAAAGGAAAGATAACGCATTCATTCAATGCTTCCCCGCAGGGGAAACAGGTAAAGTGCCCCTTCCTCAGGGTACAATGACACAACACTTTGCCAAGAACAAAAAACAGTTCCTGCGCAGATTGTGATCTCCACAAGGACAGTCCACTTGAAAATCTTGCTTTCCCAGTGGGAATGTGGGCATGAGCATAGCATTTTCCATCTGATACCATCCCACTTAAAAAACTGACTGACTCTCTTTTCAAGCGCAAACAAGGGCTCCTTTATTTTATATTATCGTTCCATGTGGTGGAGGGCTCCCTCCACTTGTCTCCTCTCATGGCCATTGGGGGGAGGTCTTGGCCAAGGTGGTACAGGGGCCACACATACTAATTTCCCCTTCTTACATTTAGTCCCTGGGTCTATGAGAGCGGGGAAATGATCCAGGGTGCTCTTAAGAGGAGTTCTAGCACTCCCAGCAGCGGAAAGCTCATTTCCCATTTTCACAGCTAAATGGGAACTCTTTACTTCACAAAAACACAAAAAGCCAATGCACTGTTAACTTCTGGTTACTCTAGTCCCTTGAATAAGTTAACCAATCGATCCGGGGGAAGTTGCTCGCCAGAGTCCAGAACCTTTGTGGTCTAGTACGTCTGTCGGGAGCTCGTCAACTCCCTTCCCGCTCAAGATTGTCGGCCCCCCTTTCGTTCGCAAGGACCCTGCCCAGCAGAGCCCCTTTCTCCCCGAGCCTAAGTCCAACCTAGCTTGTGGCACAAACGGAGGCTTTATCAGTGTGATAGTTCTGCTCCTACAACAACCTCTACCCCCCAAATCTGAGTCCAACCCAGCTCTTGGGGGCACACCTAAAGGGGTCCGGGTCATCCCACACTCTTACCAATCTTCTATTCCTCTGTTCCTGGTCCAGACTCCAAGCCTCGACCTTCTGGGTGCCGCGATTCGCTCCTCTCCGCTGGGAAAGGAAAAAACCCTAACAGAATGGATGTCTCTCTCCTTTCGTTCGAAGCTGATAAGGGTCTGCCAAGCAAGGTTCAGTTCCCCCTTCTCCAGCAAATGGCTGGTTGGTGCTGGAAGCGGAAGGTTGAACTTCTCCTGGTTTTGCCTTACAGCTGTTCGGAAAGTTAGCTCCCAAAAAAGGGCCCAAAAAGCCTTTGGGGTGGCCCACAGAGAGTTTAGGGAGGTCAATCCTTCCTGTCCCTTTGTGGTCGCCAAAAATGTTGAGTTTAAAATAAGATTAAAATTCTGTTTCAGTCAGGCTAGCCCTGCTGAGGTTCGCTGGATCCCAAAAGCCCAATGAAGCATCCAACGCGAGAGAAATTCAAGAAAAGACTGCATTTTTTAGGCCCAATAAAGACAGCAGGTGGACACAAGCCAAGACCCAGGCAAAGATGTCCGACCCCGAGCACATGGAAACCCCAACTTTTATTGGTTTCTCCCCCCTCCCATCCCTGGGTGGTGCCTGTCCAGGGATTGGCTGAAGGATGATTTCAAATAGTCCAATCAGGGTCGTCCAGGGATTGGCCAGAGGTGGTCCTGGGCAGTCTCTGGCAGGCTGGAGTCGGATGCCCATACAGGTGTTAATGAGTCCAAGTGTTCTTTGATTGGGCCATCCAGATAGCACAATAGGAAGGGGAAGCAATGTATTGTCCTTTGGGTCTGAGCAAGCTGAAGAGATCAGAAAATCAATAGGAGGTTGGGGAAGACTCAGGCCAAAGTCAATAGAGATGGGAAAAGCTGATGGGATAATCCGGAGGTGCTTGGACAGTCCTTTGTGGGTGCAGAGATGTGATGATGGAAAAACCCCTCAGGCTGTGATAACATCTGTGGTCTGCGTGACAAGGAATTCTGTTGCTCCAGGAAGCAGCTGTGCGTACATGCCAAGGACTCTGGAAAGAATGGATGGTTCTGGATGATGCTGCCAGCCTCATGATGTTGCCATGTTGATCTTCTTCTTCTTCTTGGTGCCATAAACCCCATTGTCCCAGATGGCAGGGTATAGAAGTTAGAGAAATAAGACAGGAACACATTTTAAGCACGCCCAGGGAAGCAGAGGGGGTGGGAGGAGGAGGAAAGTGAGAGAAGAGTGGAAAAGAGAGAGAGAGAGAGAAAGAGAGAGAGAAGGAGAGAGAGAGAGAGAGAGAGAAAGGGTATTTGTACACGACCCCCAAACTCCGCCGCAAATGGCTCCCAGCTCCGGAGCTTAAAATTGTTTCCCCACCAGCTCCGGGGTTTACAGAAAATTAAGTGCGACCACGCCCACCTAAGCGTGTCCCAGTGCACTTTTCAGGTACCTGCTCTTGGAGGGTGAAAAATCCCAGATCCGGATGTAAAGGAGTGAGTGCCCGGGTCTCCTCGCTTCTATTTGTTGTTGTTGTTTTTTTGCCTCCCGCTCCTTTAAGAGAAGGAATCAGGATGACGAGGGGGCTTGGGGAAGCTTGGAACGGCAAACGGAGGTGAGCCTGCATTCTTTTGTCCCCTTTTTTCTCCCTCCCCTCATGCAGACAGGATCAAGGAAGTGCGGAGGGGTGGGGACGCAGGAAGAGCAACGAACCCCCAAGATCTCTGGTCCGAATTTAAGTGGCCAGCGGATCTTAGGGGTCGTGTGAAAAGGCCCAAAGAGAGAGAAAGGGAGGGAGAGAGAGAGAAGGGGGGAAGCCCCCTTCAGACCAGGGGCCTGGGTCTGGGTTTAGGCAGGGATAGCCGGAGCAGGCATCAGAAAAATCAGCCTGAATTGTGCCTTGACTGGGTCTTCAGGGCTGGGGAAATGAAGGAAAAGGGCAGGAAAAGGGTTAACTGCTATTACAGTGAGGGACATCCCTTGTGCCTTGGCTGGAACCCCTGGGACTGGAAAGACTGGCTTTCCACGGGTTTCCGCGAGAAGGGAATCCCTGTTTGTTGAATTCGGGAACGGAGGGGTGTGATAATAGAAAGGAAGAGGATGGGCATTGTCCAAGGGTCCGAGTAATTATCAACTCAATAGGAGGGCTGGAAAGTCAACAGAAGGGTCCCAAGTTGTCAGACCAGTTTGGCAGGGTATGTTGAAAAGAGACAATGGGAGGTCTCCTGACAGCCTCCTGGCTGAGATTAATCCTATTGTTCATGAGGAAACTCTTGCCTCACCCTGGAATCTCCTTGATGGAGTTGCTTCTGGAAGATGCAGTCTTTGTTTTTGCCCTGCCATGTGCTCGTTGCCCAAGATGGTGGGGGTCCAGAGATATAGGACAGACAGAGTAGAAACTCATTTGAAACACTCCCAGGGTTGAGCAAAAAAAGACAAGGAGGAGGGAGGGGAAAGAGAGAGAGAGAGAGAGAGAGAGAGAGAGAGAGAGAAGGGAGGGGAAGAGGACTAAGGCTAGCTAGGATCAGAGGCTGTGGCCATGGTGCAGACAGAGATGAGGGGTGAACGAATAGCAAGAGAAAAAGGCATCCCTGGGGTCTGAGGATGACTGTTTCAAGTCATTGTCTCATGAGCCATGAGCATGATGGGGATAAATCATCAACCCAGGGAGGGCTCCCTGAGTTGCGTCCCTGGCTGGCTTTAAGGGGGTTAAAGGATAGTGCCCAATTCTATAATTCTATGTTTTTCATTTCCATTGTGACTCATCAATACTTAGTTTTTTGGCTAAAATGTCTATCTGTTCTATGATACCAGTCAATGGTAACTTGGATTGACTGTGCCTGGTATTTGATGATGAAGATGATAAGATCATCATCATCATCATCATCATCATCATCATTTAGCCTTTAACTTTGTTTCTTTTAATTCTGTAAGCCTCCTTCGATCCTTCGGGAGAAAAGGTGGCATGAAATAATATATTTTAAAGAAATAAATAATAAACAATGTGTAACACAGGTGAGCAGCAGGAGATATCTTTCAGCCACTTTGGGAAGTAGGACATAGCACTCAGGGCAGTGCTTGAACCCTATCTGTTTACTTTATTTGTACTTGACATCTAAAAAGCATGTCCTGCCTTTCAGCTAAAAAGAAATGTACAAGGAAATTCTTCCAAAACCACAAAAAAGTCATCAGTGATGGTCAATTCGCGTGAGAGATTAGGGCACAGATAGACTCTCACATACAATGGAAACACCTTCAACATATCCACTTAGGAAGACCACACGGTCAAATTCCATGGCCCATAAGACAACGTGGTGCAGGGCTTCACCAAGGCAAATATAACATGCTGCTGAGAACTTTGCCTGTAAGACTCTTGGAGGATTTCAGAAACATGCCTGGGTACTCATACCAGTCCAAAGCTTTTCCATTTATGAGGTGTTGCTCATTCTCTGTAGATCTTATTATGCCAACCCTGTCGAGAGCTAGTGTCTCTTCCAAAATCCCATGGAAGAAAAAGGGGTTAAATTTAGCTGAAAGATCCACATTGCTTCAAAACATACAGAACTGGGAAGAAATGCTCTTAGAGCATAAATCCAACTTCTGTGGGATCATATCATGAGCAACCATAGATTAATGCAGGTTCCCTGACATTCCATGGATCATGTTGTAAGGTAGGGGTCAGGAGGAGGAGCCTAAGAATCAAGGGCCAAATAAGGCCCTTCTTGGGTCTTAACAAACTCTTCTTGAGGATTCACCAGACAGACACACCTGCTTCACCATTACACCACCACCACCAGAGGATTTCATAGCCTTGACACGGATTCACTCCCTCCTGTGCTGAAACGTTGGAGTCTCTCTCTCTCTCTCTCTCTCTCTCTCTGCCTAAGGCACATTAAGGCAGAGAGAATTTAAAGCCAAAATATGGTGGTATTTTGACCCCGCCCATCAAGACATTTGCCTTGCCTGCAGCTAGAAGGCAGACTCTCACCTCGCTGCCCAAGTTTTCTTGATTTGAAGTCTAGCTCTTGGACTGAAAGTGGTTCCTTGTGTTTGAACTTGGGAGCAACAAGCCTGGAGGAACACAAAACAGTGGGGATTTTTTTTTAATGTTCTCCCAGCCTCAAACAATGTGAAACACATGGAGTCGGTCATATTTTTTCGTACCACTGCATAGAAAGAAATGGAGCATGCTGAAATATTATCAGAAAATATGATCTGAAGACACCTCTGGCCTTCATTTCTTCAAGACAAACTCTTGTCTAAAATGTGCTGAAGACCAGCCCAGTTGATATGTGCACAAAACAAAAACACACGCACATTAAAATCATCCCACACACAGGCACTAGTTGTGGGTGGTGTGGCACCTCAATATGGGGAGTGAGGGAGAATCAGAGAGGCGAGGTGGAATGTCCCATAGCCACACCCTATGCTTCCTCACACTTTGAGTTTCTGCTGGTCCACCCAACATCATAAAAGACAGCCAGGGATGTTACAGAGGACAGGTTGATACAGCTTTTCTTTCAGCTTAGGATCTGGAGCTGTGGCCCATGGTTGGGGTTCTCCAAACTATATTTGATGCATCTGATCAGACAGCTAGTCCTCACTGCAGTGTCTCTGTATGTCTTTTGTTGAAAGCAGAATTAGGAAGTTACAGTTTTGCCACTTCACAGAGTGCATCAAAGCCAACCCCGAGTAAGGTCATCAAATAATCACTCAGCACTTTTCAGGCGGAACCGGTACATGGCTCTGATGCCACTTCTCAGATTTCTAGAGGAAACATGAAGGCCTCTGCAGAAAATATCTCAAGGGTTGATGGTTTGATACCAGTGTCGTCTTTGGAAAACAATAATGGCTTGTCCAACCATTTAATTGGCAACTAGATAGGCCAAGAGTTGTAACAAATAAAGAAGCAATGTTTGTGTTTTGTTTTCCAAGCAAGGAGGGTATGCTGAAACTTCTCCTAAGCCGCCAAGAGCCATGATGTTCCATGTGGAAGTCTTTATGCTGAGATTAGAGCTCTGTACCAGTCTGAACGAGAGGATGTTGGACAAAGAATCAGTGACCTTTCTCAGAACTGGCTTTGGTGTACACTGGAAAGGCTTAGTCAAGTCATTTGGGAGTGATGCAATGTCATTTGCTTATTTTGCAGCCTGGGCTGTATCTCAGTGCCATCTTAGAATAAACGGGGACCTCTTGTTCTCTCCCTCAGGCAGGGACCAAGCTGGCACTGATGTCTACAAGGACAGATTGCTCTGGCTGTAGTTCTTTGGCAGCCCCTGAGTGGCTCTTGGCTTTCAAATACCAATGGAAGGACGAGAAGATCATGTTAGTCCACAGGTTGGAACACTCTCCTCAGCCTCACCTTTTTCATTATATACCAGGCTGAGCTCCTACCTGAACTATGTGGGGAAGCAGAAATGAATGCACTGTGCAGAGGAAAATAAATCAAACACCTCCTTTGTCTCGTCCTCAGCTTTCTGGAGCCTGTTCCCTCACCTGGACCTGGCTGACTTTTCCCGAAGAATCTTTCTTTCTTTCTGCAGCTTAGTGGCTGCAACAAAGCCCATGTCCACATCTCACAGGCTTAAGCCCAGCGTAATTGCCACAAACATGACTCAACGGGGCCAAACAGGGACAGAGGAAGGTGCTTATTACAAAAGATTCTGGGCAATGCCAGCCAAGGTGCCAGGGTAGGTGCTGGGCAAGGTAAGTTCCTCCTGCTTGCCTAGCTGTCCCTCTGGAGATGCTGGCAATGGTGGTCCTTCCCTGGCTGAAGCCGTGAGCGGCACTGCATGCCACTGGGTTACCGTTCTTCTCCAAACCATTGGGCCACTCTCCTTTTCAATCAGAAAGCTGAGAAGCTGCCTTCTCCTGAATCAGGGCTTTGGTGTCCATCTTGTCCAGGCCAGTCAACTCTGATGGCAGCCATGGCTCCACAGGTTTGGGGAACGATTCTTTCCTAGCCTTCTCTGAAGAGCCCTGATATTGTTTGGTTGCCGCCCCCCCCCCATCCAAGGACTCACCTGGCCTGAACCTGCTTAGCTTCTGAAGTCAGAAGGGCTGTATGCACCTTAGTCTGGTGGTTGGATTTGCAGCAACATGTATATGAGCATATATTGATCCATACTTATAAGGAGGTCTTGATCCTATGATCTTATTTGTGCTCTCCAGGGATGTTGGTGTTGATGGGAAGGGCCACAGCAGAGGAGGTGCTGCTTTCTAATCCCTGCTATTTCACAGTGTCCAAGGCGGAACATTTCTTTCCTCTACCTCCAAAGTTATTCAATGGATTGCACCATCTATGGGACTCATGTGTGTTTTGCAACCCTCTTTGGGGGCACATTGGGGAAAGGAGGGGTCCTTGGATGCTTCAGAACCTCTGCAGCTCACGAGACATCTCCAAGACACCCCACACTGGCCTCCATCCAGCCGTCCCGCTGCTCTTTTGCAAGCCAAGTGCCTGGAAGAAGCCACCATTTGGAGGGTCTTAGGTTTTCCCCAACTAGAGACGCCACAGGCTTTCTCTCATCACATGGGAAAGCTGACTTCTCTCAGGGATGTTTTGGAAGTTGCAGTCTAAAAAAAGTAACTCTTCCAACTCTTGGACGAGAATACTTTCTGCATTTTCCATGGTGATGGTTCACTCATCTGCCCCTGTCTTCATTCTTGGAGGGCCTTTTGCCTTAATAACCTCTGTGTCTGTGTGAATTTGTCCTGTAATGGGCCATGCCAACTTTGCCACCATGTTCAGTGGAATGACCTTCCATGAGCGTAGGGCTTCCCACATGGGGTGCTCTTGAGATGCTTCAAATGCCTTATCCCGTGAGACCACGGGACAGTTGGAACATGCCCCATGGGTGTTCTTGCTTCCTCTCCTCTTCTTCAATGATGATGATATGGCCTCTGAAAGGAGCCCCTCACAAGATGGTGTTCCACCAGGTGGGGGAGACTTTCTGATTTATATCCATCACCATTCTTAATCAACCTGGGTTGGAGGAGAAACCCAAAAGATATGTGAGGAGAAACCAGAGGCAACCCTCCGAAACCTAGATTTTACTGGTGTGGTAAAATCATAGTACAACCCAGGACACTGTCTGGTGAAATCATAGTAAAAACCGGGACACAGTTAGTAAAATCCTAGTTTTAAAAAAACACCACCAGATTTTACCAGGACGTGAAGTAAATTATTTGTTGACATGAAAGCTGTTTCCAATGTATGGAATTCTTGCCAGCACCAACACAGTTCATATAATGGTCTTTCTGCTGTGATCTGATCAGCATCAGCCTGTTTTGGCTGTGCTTCCTTGAAGGGTGAGGTTTTACATGCAATCTGCTTTTGAAACGTTGCCTCCAATTCTGGGACCTGGTTGTTCCAAGGCTTCTGGGAATAACCGCTCAGGGAGAGTTGCAACCAGAAAGAGATTGTGCAACGGTCTTTGCTGCTGTCTCCCCCTGTCTCCTCTTTTCCTATCACCACGTCTGTCCCAGGTTACATAAACACCATTTGCACAGGGAATACTGAGGACTGTACCTATGCTCATGTCAATGGCATTTCATGCCGAAATTTCCCAGTTCAGCAACTTGGTGTCCCTTCATGGCCCTGTTCTTTGTCAGCATAAAATTGAGAGAGAGAGAGAGAGAGAGAGAGAGAGAGAGAGAGAGAGAAACACCAAGTGTACAGAACTAATGTTCCCTGGCACCACTTTGGGGGGGGGGCAAAGTCCATTTATCTTCCTCCAAATCAAGGCGGATTGTTAATCAAGACAAATTGCAGTGCTTAATTCCCACCCATCCTCCACACACAATCTCAGACAGAAGAAAGGAGCCAAGGAAATGGGTTTGCCTCCTGGGGTGTGTGTGTCCCTGGGTCCCTGCTTCATGGGCACATGGTGTTCAGGAACCCAGGGCTCAGCACCACCAATGCCCCAGCGATCACACAGAGCAAGGATGAGCAAGAGAAACAGGAGGGCCTTGGCACGACGCCTGGGCGTGCGCCAACCTTTGCGTTCTCCTCAGCTGCTCCAAGTTACAGCCCTGAAAGGCTAGGTGTTGGGGACATTAAGAATCGGCATGTCTGAACTTGAGATGTGGAGATTTGGGTTTTTGGGGACAACGCCTGGCTGAATTCCACCAGCCAGCGGTGTATGTGTGCAATGCTGCAGGCTGTTGTCTGCTTTACGCCATACATAACTTACTGCTGGAGACTGGCATCATGAGAGCTTCCCAGCTACAGGATTCTGGCAGATTCGGAAAACTCAGCCCCTCCCCCCCCATGGAAGACATGTTGAGCTATCAAAAACCATCCACCGAACAACCGAGCTTATCTGCAAACTCCAGGAGCAAAGAAAGCTCAGTTTGTGACAATTGCCCACCTTTTGTGTTACGAAAGTGTTCTGGGACACAGAGAATTCAGCCCTGAGCTTCACTGCCCCATGACCAGAGCTGGTATGACCACCAAGGGCAGAGCAGTCTCTGTCATTAGAGGGAATGGAGCTATCAACTCCAGAGTCAACTCAGGTATCAGGAAGGTGCCGGGGGAGACAGGGGTGGGCTAAACTTATTTATTTATTTATTTAAAATACTTCTACCTTGCTTTCTCCTTAAAAAGGACCCAAAGTGCCTTGCATCATTAAAATACAGCATGTAAAGGTAAAAACAATGGGTATACAAAAAGATAATATTTTAAAGTTAAAATGGAAAGTATACAAAGTTGCTGAAATCACTAAAAGATAACATTAAAATCAAAGGTGCCTTATATCAATTAAAAGACAATATTGTGAACTTGAAAACAACGAGTATACAAGGGTCTCTTACATCATAAAAAGACAATATTTTTAAAAAACCACAATGGCTATACAAAGGTGGTTTGTATGTTTAAAAGACAGCATTTAAAGCTAAAAAAGCAATAAGTATACCATAGTGGCTTATATCACTAAAACAAAATATTTAAAGATGAAAACAATAAATATACAAATACTTCAATGGATGAAACAAATACCGCTTTGAGAAACAGTAAAGGAAAACAATACAAGAAGCACAGTCAAAGCGGGAACACACAGCAATCCTTTTTAAAATCCCACTCATGATCTATGCAGCCTTGAGTTTACTGCAGATTAGAAAAGGTGTAATCAAAATGCAACCAATACATCAGGTACACCCCCACCGCAGACTTCACAGCATTTGTTTTTGTGATGAGAAAATCATCTCTCCTATCATCTGTTTTGGATTTCAACCAGAGCCAGACCAATCCACAACAATGATTTCTTAAGCAACTCTTTCGGTGTTTTGTTTGTTTGCTTGCTTAAAAAAGAAAAAAAATTATGTTGTGAACTTAATGACAGCTGAAAAGCAAATGAGTCATTAAAGGCTGGTCCTAACCAGGGATGCTCTCCTTCTACACACTTGGCAGGTTCATTAGAGTAAACAAAGGAGAAACCCCAAATTACTGGAAGGGCAAGGTCATTCTCTAGATTCAGCCTTGGTCCAAATCAAGGCTGTGAAGAGAAGCCAGCCGTGCTGCAAGGAAAGGGACAGGAAAAAAACTTTCATTGCTAGAAACTTCAATAGGGGTGTAGTGGCTGAGTGGGCTAGAGCACTCAAAGTGTCGGCTGCAAAGTCGACAGCTCAGCAGCGGTTCAAATACTGGGTGCCACGCAACAGAGCAAGCTCCCGGTGTTAACCCTGGCTCCTGCCAACCTCACAGTTCAAAAACATGCAAATTCAAGTAGATCGATAGGTACTGCCTTAAAAAGCAGGAAAGTCAAACAGTGCTCCATGTGTAGAAATGTGTTGGGCCATGCCAGCCACATGGCCACGGACTTGCACAACATTGGCTCTAACAACATGTGGGCAAGATCCTTTGAAATGTAACTTTTGAAAGTAACTACAAAGTGTGGCGCATTGCACATACAATGTAGCTTTGTTTCTGCCTGTTAGTTTTTTTGTGAAATGGAACTTGCTTTTTGCCTTCAGTGCTTATGAAAAAAAAGCAATGCATTAAAAGTAACTACATTTCTTGTAACTTGTCACTTCCAAACAGGGGCAAGGTTCATTAACAGGACTCTTTGCATGTTCTTGATCATTCTTTGATCTGATTCAGTGGTTTCTTCTGATATCCTTCCAAGCTTTTGATTTCTGTTCTTACTTCCCCTTATTGGCTCATGTCAGACCCTGTGTTATACAAAGTAGGAGAGGGGTGGACTGTTGAATAATTTGGATATTTCCACCATTTGGATTTATGGAGAGGGTATTCTCTGCAATTTAGGAATTCCTGTCCTGATGCAAGTTGAGCCACATTGTCTTCTATGCATGAAGATTTATGTTACAAGTTTCGTGTACAGTGTTGCAAATCAGGAAACCTGTAAGAATGTTCATAGGATTAAGGGTTAGGACAGCCACGGATGAGTTATCCTTATGAACCCAATAAAAGGGTGGGTGGGTGATGTTACAAAACCTTCTCTGAGTGAGACATCAAAATGCCTTTTGTAAGTGTATTCTCTTTCCTTATCGCCTGCACAATTAAGGCCATTTGGAGGCAGTCTAGGACAGAGAGCTGCAACAGTTCTAGAAGAGAAGAAGAGAAGAAGAGAAGAAGAAGAAAACGGCTGGAGGTTTGCATATTCCGTGTCTCTGGTTTGACCTGATGCTACTAAATGCTGTGTCCGGTGTATAGTTACCTCCAGAATGCACCTCTGTGGATGCTAGCTACCACACAAAAACACCCCAGCGCAGAAGAGGAACGGAGTATGGCAAAGTTCTATTTTTGGATTACAACCATCCCTGTGGCAGCACAGGACTTGGGCATGGCATGGAGGGCCCTGTGCTTTTATAGTCTAAAAACAGAAAAGAAAAGGGAATGTTTCAAAGTTCCAGAGAGAATGCATTGATATAATACATGCTAGAATTGCTCTTCCAACTAGACATCTTCTCTAAACTCAAGCCAAGTTCCTGAGACAGTTTTGCCTTACCTGGGATCCTGCCCCTTTCTCAGGTACATCATCTTTCATATTTTGAATGGTGGCTCAGAATTTGCAAACTGGAATGTCTGAAAGGATTCTGAGGCAACGTGTGTGTGTGTGTGTGTGTGTGTCTTAGACCTGTGAACCCAGAAGAATGAGTTTCTGGAACAAAACAGTCAAAACTGGCACAAAGTTTTTGCAGAGGTTTTGTTGTCCTCAAAAAGATTCCTAGGAGCACAAATTTTCACACCTGTCACTCACGTGATACGAATCCCAAGAGCCACTGGGATTTCTCAGGGGATAGACCCACCAGCGGCTGTAATTTTTTCCTCATGGTTTCACCTACATTTGCTTCGCCTCCTGTGATCCTCTCAGCTCCCCTGATTACAAAACCTCACATCTAAAAGCAGCTGGTGTCATATCACAGCAGCTGAAAGGAGGAGGGGGAAGGAGGAGGATTTGTGTCTGTGGAGGCCAAGAAAACATTGTTTATTTAAGTATTTATTTCTTGAACTTTTACACCACCCGTCTTGCTAAGAGCTACTCTGGGTGGTTTACAAACCAAATAAATAATATCCAAAAGGAACAGGCCATTCTGAAAACATATGAATGACAATAAACATTAAATATTATAATTACACAGAGGCAAAGGCAGAATCAGGGCAGAACAAGTGCAGATGGTAGAGTGTCAAGAAACCATAGACCAGGGAAAGCTTGCCTGAATAGTCAAGTTTTTAAATTGGTGTTTAAAAACCTCCTACTGAAGGGGCAAAACTGATCTCTGGGAGCAGCTGATTCCACCATCTACCCTTCCAAACAAATCCAGACTGTGTTCTTTAATGCAATGCACCCACTCAATTTCACTGCAAAACTCTTTTTTTTT
>JAHTLZ010000277.1:1820662-1841608 GCA_023846285.1 Phrynocephalus versicolor | reverse complement strand
AGAGAGAGAGAGAGAGAGAGAGAGAGAGAGAGAGAGAGAGAGAGAGACTCAGTTTTATGGTAAAGCCTCAAGAGGTGCCTGCTATCTTCCCAACCCTCTGCAGTTAGGAATCTTGCCAGACAGCCTTTGGAAATATTACAGCTGTGCTGGGCCTCCAGCTTCTGGATTGGAAGACTGTGGGATGCTTTATATACCTCTCCCTTTGCAACCAGCGGCGGGTGGAGAAGGGAAGGACATGCCTGGTGCCAAGTACAGCTGTTTGTAAAGAGAGAAGTCTCTCTCTCCCCCTCCCCCTCTCTGTGGACATGCCTGCATGTGCATATAGCTATGTAGATCCACTTCTGACCCAAACCCGGGGCGTTACTTGTCAAGGGAGCTGCATTAGAATTGGGCCTGAATTCTACCACTCAATTTCAAATTGTGCCTCTGTACAAATTAATTAGTCAACACGAATCATCTCCCTCCAACATCCTCTCCTTTGGAAGCCTTAGTCTCGTTGCTTCTTGGATTGCTGCTGCTGCTAGCCAGTATGAAAACCAGGGGGGGGGGATACAACCCACCTCCTCCTGAGAACAGATCCCGATGGGTGCTAAGAGAGCTGGGCAGAGCCTCTCTTCTTGTGGATAACTGCCAAGTGGCCATGGTTTATATTTCAGTCTAAACAACTTTCCTCCCGCATTTTGCTCCCCACCCGAGAGGGCCAACTTGAACTGTTTTTCAAAGCATTGGTCCAATGCTATCCAAAAGGCCTCCGTACTAGCAGCCACAATAAATGACGAAATGGAATTCACCAGGACTGTCGTTCTGGACTCTTGTTATCCAAGGTCACACAATGCTGACATTTCGGCTCCTTCCTGTACAGTTGCAAAGACCAGCAGGCATTACAGTGGACCCGCATATAACAAACGGTTTGTATTACATAACATCTGTACAACACAAAAAATTCCAGAGATAGGGGAAATTTGCTTAACAGAATCGTCTATGGGGTGAATCTATACAACATAAAAATGGTCCCGATTAGAGCTTACTCCATTTTCAATGCATTCCTATGGAAAATTTGTATAAAGGAAAATTTGCTTAATCGAATTTCATTTGGAATGGATCAATTCCTTATACAAGGTACTACTGTATTAAGCTGTGATTCCTTTGTATTTTCAAGGGCCTTGTATTCCTGGTTCCCTGAGCTCCTTGCCCTCTGAAGACGCTGGCCACAGAGATCAGCAAAATGTCAGGAAGAAAAACTTCCAGAAAACGGCCAAACAGCCCGAAAAATCTCACAACAGGAAGGGGATTCCTTTGCTAGAGAAGAGCTTTGCAGATCCTTTGGACTTCCAGAAAGACAAGTGGGTTCCAGATCAAATGAAGCCTGAATTTAAAAAAAAAATTAAAAATGTTGACAGTGAGGCTGTCGTTTTTTGGGCACACCATGAGAAGGCAAGATTCTCTGAACAAAATAAGAGTGCTGTGAAATGTGGAAAATTTGGCACCTTTCCAGATGGATCAGGTGGGACTGCAGGGCCCATCCTCCCCAACCAACAGGGCCTTATGCCTTGTCTTGTGAGGGGTCATGGGAGTTGTGCATCACTACCTCCGGAGGATACCCCATTGATCATCATATGTGCTAAAAATGGCTGATCCTTTGCTTTTGTGTGGCTAGGGTGACTCTGCTTGGTATGTGCGTGTGTATGTGTGTGTGTGGGTGGGTGTGAGATCTCACAAGCATGGCAGAGGGAGTAAAACCAGAGAATGACCCCCGGAGAAATTGAGCCCAGCAGGAGGCATGAAAGTATGGAGGAGGGTGGCGTTGGAATGAGCAGAATTTCGGTAGAGGATGGAGCCAAGAATTATCTTCATAGATGATGTTGGAAAGAGGCCAAAGAGAGCATGGAACTGCCAGGGACAGAAACCAAAGCAAATCCACTAAAATCTGGGCAAAACGGGGGGGGGGGGGTAGTTTCCTTCCTTTGCCTGACAAGCAGAACTGGGAGGTGTTCTTCGTTGCGCTACAGCTCCCAGACCCTTCGTCCAAGCGTTGGGATTTCTCAGAGTTACCGTTCAGAAGACAGAACAGGTCCAAATTCTGATGACAAATCAGCCACAAGGAAAAGTTTGCAGCCAGCTGCTTCTCAGGGAAGGACAGGGTGCCGTTCCACCTTGAAATGCAGCCCCCCCCCCAGCCTGTGTGTGTGTGTGTGTGCTTGCAGTGTTTCTGACAAGGAGACGCCGAAGATTTACAGGATGCCAAGCGTCGGAAGAACTCAGAGCCACTTTCAGCCGCCTTTCACAGGGTTCGGCCTCATCCTGCCTCCCTCAGGCCGCGAACATGATGACCAGATGGCAAGCGGCTTAGACAGCCAGCTGGGGCCGGGAAGGATATAAGCCACCGGATTGTCCCACAACCATTCTGCTCCCAATGCAGTGAATTCCCTGCTGCCCAGCTGGTTTCCTTTCGGTGTGCACTGGTGAATCTCAACCCTGTCTTCGTCTGAACTCCCAGACTCACTTCCCGAACTCCCAGACTCAATTCCACCCTTGCCATCTTTTATTAAATGATTGCTAATCGAAAACCTACAGGATCTGAGACGTTGGATGTTATTATTACTCCATCAGACAATGTAGACACAATGCCCTTGTTCTAGATCAGTGATGGCAAAACTTTTAGAGACTGAGTGCCCAAACAGCGATCCAAAACCCACTAATTTTTTGCAAAGTGCCAATACAGCAATTTAACCTGAATACAGGTGGCTGTGAAGGGGCGATGTCGGGTGCCCACAGAAAGGGCTCCGAGGGCCACCTTTGGCAACCGTGCCATAGGTTGGCCAACACTGTTCTAGATACATTGGATAAAGTTAGTGACAATTCCATTGGTGTTTAAAAAAAACAGAATACATCAGCTCTTCAAGAATATATATTCACATTTAGGATGGGCCCATATTCTGCGGCTCCCATTTGTGGGAGGAGAAACAGAGTGCCCCTTTATACCACCCTGGCATCTGGTGACACGGGATTGCGTGGGCAGCAGCTGCTTATGCCCACCAAACAGGAAGGTAGGATTCTGGAGGAGTTCAGATTTAAAAACAAAACAAAACAAAACCACATCTGAATCTGGAACTAGAGATGGGCACGAACTGCCTATACAGCAATTCGTGCTGGTTCCTTTATTGGTCAAGCAGGCGTTCAGTGCTTCAATTCCCCATCTCCTCTGGGGAGCCAGAGAAAGCAGGGCAAGAAATCCAGGCCGATGCCCAACAGGGGAAGCAGCGCCTTGAAGTGGCAAACACCTGTTTGGCCAGTAAATGAACCGGCATGAACCGCCAAACGAGTGTTTTGCGCCCATCTCTCATCTAGATGTCAGTTAACCAAGACCCTCTCCATCTCTTTATCTCGTGGGGTTTGAGTCCTCGTCGCTTCAGACCCATGTGTTTTTGATCATGTTTCTGTAATTAATTAAATAATTAGTTGATTAATTCCATGTACCTTCCTACTGCTGGCTTAAGGCAAAGCACCCCTCTAAGCGGTTTACAATAAAGCAACACAATAAACCACAATCAATTCTAAGCGGTTTACAATAAACCCTCCACCCTAGATGCCAACATTAAACACTTCTAAGAAGTTAAGGCATTAATTGAAATCAAGGTAGCCAGCTCTTCCTCCTCTGAGAGGCCCTGTCTTGTCCTCATCTCTCTGGTGGGCAGGGAGAACACACATCACTCTTTGATAAGAAAAATTCTATCTATTGGATTTGATTGGCTTTTGTTTGCTGATTTATTCGTTCATATTTGATTCCTATAAATGGACAAATTTTGTTTCAACCCATTCTTGAAGAATTTGTAAACTGTCATAAATCTCTGCATATTAGAGAGAGAAAAAAAAACAGGAATTCAGAGGCAGAAGCAAATGCAACTGACAGATTGTTCTGTCTTCATGTGGCAGGGAATGGGTGGGTGGGAGGGTTGGGGTATGAGATTCCTGAAGTTGCAAACCAACATCTAGAGTGAGGATTGTTTCTGTCTTGAAAGGGGCTTTCGGAAAAAGGAAGGAAGGAAGGAATTTTCATTCATTGTCACAAACACTGGTCAGCTGTAACCTAATCCTTCATCTCTGTCTTCCATGAGTGCAGCACTGCTGTGTCCTATAAACAATCACCTTCTAGCGCCACACTAGACTGTACACAGAGGGGGATAGGACCTCTCATTTGCCTAAGACCTTCATGGCCCCGCCCTTCCCCAGCCCATGCCTGTCTTAAGCTCCCTGCTGGTGTTCATTGCACTTGTTAAAAGGGTTGTGTCTTGGATGCATCCTCCGGCTGTCCACTCTTTCTGTCTGCCGGGAGGGATGGTCCATGCTCTATGCCTGATACCAGGATATGCAGGTCTTCCTCCTCCTCTTCTTCTTCCTCCCCCATACTCCTCCTCGCTCTCCTCACAGGGTCCTTGGGGTCTGGGCTGGGCCCCAGCCCCTTGGCGTGCCCTCCCTCGTGCATCTGCTCCACGGACTCCATTGTCTCCTGCAAGCGAGGGGGCCTCAGGAGCCTCCCGAAGGAGATTGCGGCCTCCACCATCTCCTTGAACCTTTCCCACAACTTCCTGCGGCTGCTGACGGGCGACGCCTTCAGCAACCTGACGTACCTGAACAGCCTCTGGCTCGATCACAACAACCTGACGTTCCTGTACCCGGGAGCCTTTAAGTCCCTGTGCAACCTGAGGATGCTCTACCTCAGCCGGAACCCCCGGCTAACCTACCTGCACGCCAACACCTTCGAAGGCCTCCGGAACCTCATCAGCTTGGACTTGTCCCACTGCAACCTCTTTGAGATCCACCCCTTTGTCTTCTCTCACTTGCCCTCACTGGAAGCGCTCAACCTGACCGCCAACAACATGCGCTACATCCCGGAAGCTTTCCGCAGCTTGACCCGCCTCACCAGGCTGTCGCTGGAGAGGAACCACATCGAGGCCGTCGGCCAGGACTCCCTGAAGGACCTGGCGGCCCTGAAGGAGCTCAGCCTGCGGAAGAACCGCATCTGGACCATCCAGGGGGACGCCTTCTCTCAACTGGGCCGGTTGGGCGTGTTAAATTTAGGACACAACCGCCTCTCTGATTTGCCTAATCTGCTTTTCAGTGGATTAGGGCAGCTGAAGGCCCTGCACCTGGAAGCCAACTGGATCACCAGGGTTGGCTGCCCTTTCCACAGCCTCCACCGCCTGCGCAAGCTGTACCTCAACAACAACCGCATTGTCTCCATTGCTGGCTCCGCTTTCTCCGCCTTGCGAGAACTGGACTTCCTCCACCTCAACCGGAACAACCTCAGCGGCCTCCCTAGCCACCTCTTGGTGGGTCTACCCAAACTGAGGTATGTCTTCTTGTCCCACAACCCCTGGGAGTGTGACTGTGCTGTGCTCCGGTTGGCCACCTGGCTCCTGTCCTACCAAGGGGTCGTCGAGGGCCTCCAGTGTGCCTCCCTGGCGGCTCAGAACACCTCCCTGCTCCATCTCCTGGAGCAGGACACCTTATCCCGCTGTCCTCCACTCTTGGGAGCGAGCAGAGAAGAAGACTGTGAGGGGTCCTACCAAAACAAGGCGCCCCTTCCGTTTGCTACATTGGAAAAGGCGCTCTGCATCCTGTTGACTTTGTGGTGGTGCTTGGCCATGTTCTCTGTGTCGTGACGGCCAGGTGCCACTGCCATTGACTCGTACAGTAGGCGCATCAGCAACGGATTCCTTGTTTTTGTGTCGTTCCCCCCCCCCACCGCCGCCTATTAAACAAGGGTGGTGTTCATTTGTAAAATGCCCCATGTCTGTTAATCAGCCATGCTTTAAGTATTGGCCGGCTTTGCCCTGCTAGATTAGACCAAGGCCCGTCAAGCCGGCTGTCTCATTACCAGAGGCTAATTTCACTCTTGGCCAGGGTTGGGGTGGATGTGCCTGATTAAGAGGGGGAGGGGCAAAGGTTCAGTCGGTCCAGCAAGAGGCTTGGAGGCATCCCTGCCCTGAAATCTGCGGTGCTGCTGCCAGCCACGACCCTTTGGAAAGGAGCTTTCGTGTGGACGCTTGCAGGGTGGTTCCTGTCCTCCTGCAATGGCTGGAGCCTCCAGTGGGCTCCAGGTTGGCCTCCCTGAGGTGCTGCCTGAGCCTGTGTTTTCCCAGGGAGTTCCCATGTCAATCCACTGCAGAAAAGCTAGTGTGGCTGAACTAGACATTACAGAGAACCTGGCAGTAGGGGGGGAAAGGCTCAATCCTTGTGATTGTTCCAGGAGGTGGTTTGCAGACTTCCTGCCATGTGCAAACTTCAGAGGCAGAGCAAGGATTTGGAGCACCCGGGGACGTTTGTTTTTGTGCTCCTACTGCCGCCACCCCCACCGCATCGCACCCACCCAGCACGGGGGCCCAATCCTACGGGCGCAAGGTGGGTGTGTGCATGCGCCTCACACCTCTCCCACTGTGCAAAGGTGAAGCAAGGTGAGGAGGAGGAGGAGGAGGAGGAGGAGGAGGAGGAGAGCACAGTAGCCCCCATGCTCCCCACCTGCCTGCCTGCCTGCCTGCCCACCTGCTTTGCTGCTCACCTGACGCTCAATGGTGGAGGGGGTCCTGTCGCCAAGCCTTAGCCAGGAGAAAGGAGAACAGCTCCCCCTTCAGACGCCCCCAGATTGCTGCGCCCCAGGTCAAATGCACCCTTTGCCCCCCCCCTCAAGACATGTCCTTGGCACATTTATTTCCCTTTGCGTACAAACTCAACATCTCTTGATGTTTATGTTTGTTTATGTTTATTGATTAGCCAAACAAGGCCATATCAGTACAAGATACAAGATACAAAACACAATAAAAACCAACTATACTACAGACAGTAAAATCAGTGAATGTTAAAATTTATAGATCAGCATCACCCTTACATGGAACTCCAATTTGTTCAATATAAGCGGATCTCACCGCTGCCGCCTTGTGTATAAATTTGGCCACTGCACGAACAACCTGCACGGTAGAACTAGTAAGCAGGAGAGAGAGTCTGTAATTCACATTCCAATGAAAAGTATTGGCCAATAAGTTTGAACGATAATTTTGTCTAAGAGTGGAGTATAACTCACAGTCAAATAGGATGTGAGCAATATCTTCAATGGCTGGAGCAGCACATATACAAGTTCTATCACAATACGGCCAATTATGGAAGCGACCATATTTATTCATAGACTCCAAAAGTTCAAACCTTAATCTAGTGTAAGCCTTTCTGAGGAAATGGTGCAGGCTAATTGTTAGGTATTTTTCACAATGGAATATCAGTTTATTCTTAGATAGCCAATCCAAGGCTCTGTTTTTGGAAAGGAGCTCCAGGTCTGATTGAGCACTGTGATCTAAGGCTCTTTGAAGGAAGGTTTCTTTAGCCTGGTTGGGATGTAAAATTTGGCTCTGAATTGAAAGCCCGAAATGGGCAGTAATTATACGAATTTGTTTTGCCCAAGAGTTGGAGTTGTCCGATGCTGTCTGTTCTAATAAACAGAGCTTGGGGAATCTATCAAAGCCTAAAGACTGCATCTTCAGCCAAAACAAAAAGGCTCTAGTTACGGTATAACTAGAAAGAGAATGAACACCTGATTCTGCCCTGACAGCGTAGGCAGCAGTATTTTTATCTGTCCCCAAAATTCTTCTAAGGAAACGTGTCTGAACTAATTCTAGCTGGGGAGCATTAGTTAAGCCCCAGATTTCAGCTCCATACATCAACATAGGTACAATTTTGGCCCTAAAAACTTTCAGTATCAGTAGGAGAGAACCAGGGCAATTGAAACTAATTAATTTGTGCAAATGATTTACACTTACTTCCGCCTTATATGCACTTCTTTTAAAATGATTTAGCCACGAGCCAGTATAAGTAAAAGTGATTCCTAGATAGGTAAATGTATTGACCTGTTCAATAGGTTCTCCATTGATAAACCAATTATGTAACACAATACGTTTACTGAATACCATTACTTTTGATTTGGTTCTGTTGATAACTAGAGAGTTGTTAGCACAGTAGGTGTTCAATTTTTGTAACAGCCTTCTCAGGCCTACCTGTGTATGAGCCAACAATACCATGTTGTCAGCATAAAGCAAGATGTTTAAGAATTTATCATAAATTTTTAGCATATGAGTAGAGGCATCTTGTAAGTAACCAGGTAAATCATTAACATAAAGATTAAATCGCATAGGCGCTAGAATACAGCCCTGCCTAACGCCCTTGTATGAAAAGATTGACTTGGAAAGAGAGCCATTGGGGCCTACGCGGATTTTTAATTGCATGTTCGAATACAGGGCCTTGATTAAAATAAGGAGCCTAGGATCCATGTTGTAACTAGCCAATTTTCCCCACAATAATTCTCTGTTTATAGAATCAAAAGCAGTGCTAAGGTCAATAAAAGCAGCATATAATTGCTTGCCCTTGGCATTTAGTCTAGAGGCAAGGTGGTGAAGAACGAAACAATTATCAATCGTAGATCTGCCAGGTCTAAAACCGGCTTGCTCCTCCACTAATATATTTCTTTCCAACAACTAATCAGCCATTTTGTTTAACAGATGTTTTGCATACATCTTGGTAACTACTCCTATTAAGCTAATAGGTCTGTAGTTGCTGGGGTCGTTTTTGGCACTCTGGCAAGGGGATGATGATGGCAACTTCCCAGCCTGATGGAATAATACCTGTGGCATCTATGTGGGAAAACAGCCCTGCTAATAGGGGAGCCCACCAGTCAATATGAGATTTAAAAAGTTCGAGGGGGAGGAAATCTTCACCAGGGGCCTTATTGGGTTGCAATGAGTTAATGATAGGAACGATCTCAGCTGTTGCAACTGGGGGCCAGGCCTGGAAATCATTAATTGGCAATAAGTCCTTAAGATAAGTTTGTTCAGAAACCTTGGAAGGAGCCATGAATAAATTAGCAAAGTACTCCTCCCATGTTGCTACTGGGATGTGGGAATCAAGATGGAAAGTACGTTCCTTCAGGAGACCAGAAACTGTGTTCCAAAAGAAAACAGAATTTTCCCCCTTGGCTTGCAATTCCAGATCAGCCCAAATTTTGGTTTTGTAAATAGCTTTTTTCTTCGAAATAAGTTTTTTATAAGTGTGTCTTGCCTTTAACATTTCAATATGGTTTACTGCAGAAGGCGAGATCAAAGATTGCCGCATTTTTGCTCTTAGATGTTTTCTATTTAGATGACAGTCCGAATCAAACCAGGGTGACCTGTGATTCAAATACTGCTTAAGAGGAGCATTTGATGTTAAAAATTGGTCTTTTAATGTGTTGCATAGCTCGGCATAATAGGACATGACCGTGACAGAATCAGCTGAATTAGAGGCAATTTCAGAGTTCCAACGTATGGCCTGCTCAGAATTCAAGAAATTGGCCAATGCCTCTGTGTTCACCTTGGCCCATGTTAGCTTCCTATTTTGCCGAACTTCAACATTGGAGGTAAAGATTTCATCAAGTGGAGTATAAATTCTAGAGTCTGAACAGCCCCAGAACTGGACCTTAATAGGTTGGTGGTCACTGTCTTCCCTCACTAATACTTGAATGTCTGAGAATAAGTTTGTACTATCATAGGAAACACAGATGTAATCCACTACGCTACTATAGTTACCTGAATGATAAGTAAATGGATAAACAAAACCCGGTTCTTTACCCCCTAAAATATAAAGGTTGCAATTATAAATCAACGACAGTAACTTGGAACCAGCCTCATTACTTTTAGCGTCCCTAGAAGACCACAGGACTTGATTCAGAAGGTTTTCCTCAGGGATTTTACCCCACTGTGCCGCAAGTCTTAAAGATGGACCAACTCTGGCATTGAAATCGCCTACTAAAATCACCACGGCATTCAGGCAGGATAAATTTAGCTTGATTAAAAAACTTTCCAAATTAGCCCACATATGTGGGTGATAGTACAAAGAGGAATAAGGTGGGAGGTAGACATTCACCATTATCCATATAAAATTTTTGAAAGAGAACTTAATTGCTAGATAATAGGTTGCATCCTCAGAGATAATTTCCTGTCCCTGCCAGCCCAGCTCAGCTTTGGCAAGTATGGATAGACCGCCTGAGGCCCGACCTCTGGAACTGGATCTTAATGCTGGAGAAGACCATGATATATAACCTGGTAGGTGGATCAGCTCCTCATTAGGCAGCCAGGTCTCCTGCAGGGCAATGAGATCAAAGGAGGTAAGAAACTCCAAGAAAGACGGGTCTAACGAACGTTGTCTCCAGCCCGCAATATTCCACGTCAGTAGCTGAATGAGGCCAGATCTAGTAACATTAGGATTAGCAGAGTTAGTTGACTGGACGGAAGGATTGGGGAGGCAGGCTAGTCAGATATCCGAAGAAGGATTTTCCAAGGAACTAGACTTGTCAGGGATTATGTCCATGGCTGATCCATAACAATTTCCTTCCGGGCTCAGCTGTAATGCAGGTTCCGTTTGATAACATTGGGAAGAACTATGGGGAAAAGAGTCAATGAGTGAAGAATCCAACTGTTTAAGTGCTGTTTCCAGGCTGTTACAAGAGGGGCCCTTAGAACCGGCCACAGGAGTGGTACTATTGGAAAGACCTTCCCTAGGATGCAATTGATCGTTGTCTGGAAATTTTGAATTGGGAGAGGTCAAGTCTATGAGGGGATTAGCTGCTTTGCAGGTTAATTTCAGGAGGTCAGACAGTTCATCAACTCCTTTTAAAATGGCTGAATGAGCAGAGCAAGGCCTTGGATTTAAGGGCTTTGTGCAGCAGATTTCAGGACCAAACCGAGAATTAGAACAGGAAGATTTTAGCCGAGTCCACTTTTGACTAGGATGGCTTAGAAGAGGAGTGACAACGCTGTCCTGAAAGACTCGGACAGGGGAAATCTCAAACCTATGTAGGAAAGGCCTCATTTTGCACAACATGTTAGGGATGGTGGGTTGGTTGAAAGTCAAGAGGACTCGGGTAATCTCATTTTTAAAAGGAAGCCAGGTTACTTTAATCAAATCCAGTTTGCAACTCTCACAACGAAGGAGACTGAAGAAGGCTGATATAACAGCACTCTTTGTATTCCATCTTCTGAAGTTCAAGTTATTGTTAGAAATCAGAAGGGCAATCTGATTGACTTGCAAGCAGCGATTTGAGGATGGAAGATTCATATGATCCTGTTGGTCCACTTGGGCGTGTGTTGCTGCAAAATGGGGAGGTCAACTGGATACCTTAGGAGTATCTTTTGCAAAATTAGTAACCTCAGGAGGAGGGAGTAAATTCACCCCGTCATTTGTTTGTGAAGGAACGCCCAGGGCTCCTTTGCTGCCAAAATGTCCCTCCATAGATGGAACCATTTGCTGGGAGGCTGTGGATCCAGTAATAAGAGCTTTTAAGGCTTCCACTTTACTGTTCACCTCTGAGAGTAAGTTAAAAATTGCAGAAACTGTTTGAGCAGTCAAAAAGCACTGATTAGATACTAGGTCCACAAGATTGTGCTTTAAAAGGCCGTCATTCCCTGTAGTGCAAGACACAGGAGCAGCTAAGCAGTTATGAGAAGATAAGGAGTCAGGACCGGGGGAGTGCTCTTCCACAGAAGACTTTAAAGCATTGTCCACAGCAGAGCCAGGACACTCTGAGTCCGCTAAAACTTCAAACTTATTTTGCAGGGAGACATCCAAACGCCGGACGCAGGGTTTACTTACTGAGGAAGATTTACTTTTCAAAAAGCCGTCCCGCTTGAGCTGTTTCGCTGGTATGGGAGGTGAAGATTCAGATATTGAGTGCGGCTGCTGCTTCCTCTTACGTTTCCCCATGCCAAGGTCAACCAACTGGGTGAGGGTAAAATATAATAAAGCTCCAGCTCCACGAGGTAAACAATCCAAGCACCCAAGGACACTTAGTAGAATAAGCAGTGGTGGAATCACTCTAAAACAGGGACCCAAGGTCTTCAAGAGTAGAAGGCACTAAAATCAACATCTCTTGATGCTCACCAGTCAAAAGAACAGGACAAGGCCTTTGAGGAGAGGCTAGGAAAACACAACAGGCTCCTCCTAGCCTGTTATAGATGCTATATTGGGATTTTCCATTGGAGACCCAATGTGGTGCAGTAGATAAAGTGTGAGACTAGGATCCAGGAGGTGTGATTTGAATCCTCACTCAGTCATGGGAGTTTGCATAAAGCCACTCCTTAAACCTGCCATCTCCTTTCCTTCAAGCCCTCTTTGGGTCATTACATGTGAGTTTTGACTTGTTAGTACGAAACAAATAATGTATTTATTTAGACTTTTTTTTAATGTGAGGGATAGGGCTTTGGGTGAAAGCTAAGAACAAAAAAAATTAGCCACGAACTGAAGCACCTTGATGAAGGGGTTGCTTTTGTAATATCTCCAGCTGGGTTCAGAAGACAGAAACGGATGGCAAAGCATCTTCTTAAGGTCATCCAAGGGTGTTCTCTCAATGGGCAGTTGAAGGCATGCAGGGGCGGGAGGCAAAACAATCTGTCCGGAAAAAATTGACAGGGCTGGAGAAGAGAACGTTCACCATGGAGCCTGGGGTGGTGGAACTAGCACGGAGACACAAGCTAGAAATGTGATTGGCAACAAGTACTCAGATGGCAAACTGCACCCGACACCCCTTCAGTAATTTCCGGGCCTGTTTCTTCTCCACTTTCACCGCTCCTAAAAAAAAAAAAAAAAAAAAAAAGCAACTGCAGGAGGTCTTCCAATTTCTTTGTACCAGAAATGCTTGGGAACGGTGTCCTCGGTGGCTTCATTTCTTCCTTAGGAACATCCAAGCCCACTGGGGTGGGAAGCGGAATCGGGGACTTTGGAGGCCGATGGAGGCTGAACAGGTTGGTGGAAATTATAGGGACCCTTTGTTGGTGGCCTTGAGATAAGAGGAGAGGAATCGTGTCTTCAAGACTCGCTGCCTATCTCACCCTCCGTGG
Source organism: Phrynocephalus versicolor (assembly GCA_023846285.1). Lineage (NCBI taxonomy): Eukaryota > Metazoa > Chordata > Lepidosauria > Squamata > Agamidae > Phrynocephalus > Phrynocephalus versicolor. The sequence continues at coordinate 1,828,700 of JAHTLZ010000277.1, read as the reverse complement.
CTCTTGGAAACAATGGAACCTACTAAAGAAGGAGAAGGCAAAAGGACACAACACACCCCTGAGAGTTGTTTCATCCCAGGGAACTTCTGCGCCCACAGCGGCTCAGGCGCAGGCATTGTGGCAGATCCCACAGATCCCCTCCTGCAAGCAAGAAGATGAGGCGAAAGGCTAGTGGGTGAAATCGAAGTGAAAGTTGTAAAAGCTGCAGGGAAAAAACAACAACCCAACATTCGAAAGCGTGGTGGAGTTCAGAGAAGGGAGAGGCACCCTCTGGTGGTCAAATAGCACTTCATCCCTGTGTGTCTGCAAAGATTCTCAGTAGAGATGGGCACGACTAGGGAAAATGACGTTTTCGAGTTGTCGTGTGTCAGAGGCAGCCCGTTTCGGCTCGTTTCCGTTTTTCGCGAAAATTCGCAAAAATTAGTCGGTTCGTTTTCTCGTTTTCGTTAGTACTGTTTTTTTTTGGGGGGGGGTAGCGGGCTCCTGGAGGCACCTCTGTGGGGTGGGTGCCTCCTCTGGCCCGCTATAAAGGGAAAGCGAGCTCCTGGAGGCACCCGTGGGTGCCTCCTATCCTCACCCACTAGGAAGGGGAAGCAGGCTCCAAGAGACCCCTCAACATGGGGGTCTCCCCTCCTCACCTGCTGCTGCAAAATGGCATGCATAACCATATATGGATATGCATACCAGTTGCAGACTATGAGACCAGTGCATTGGTGCACGACCGTCCGTCCAGGAGAACCCTGAAGACTGGGTCACACCCGCTATGTCTCACAAAGGGAATCGTACTTGCGTGTAGTGCAATGCAAGTAGATCTGGCTTAGGGTTAAGGTGGGTTAGTGCAAGGGCTAGGGTTAGGCTAGTGACGGGTAAGGTTACGGTGGGCTAGTGGGTTGCACCTCTGGGTGCCTCTCTGACCCACTAAGAAGACAGTCTGTGAAGTATGGGTAAGGGAGTCAAGGATTAGGGTTAGAGTTAGGGGGCTAGGGCAGGTTTTAGGGGGCTTTTTGGCACATCCCAGAAGTCTCCGTGGCCAAGTGGCCATGCGATTGGTGGGATGGCTCCAAAAATTTGCATGGTCCACTCCCACATGGCCACTCAGCCAGCCCATCATTGCGCAGGTGTAAAAAAAAAATAAAAAAAAAATAAAATCAATGGAGGACAGAGGAGGAGAGGAGAGACATTTTGTTGCAAGAAAAAACCCACTGCTACTGTAAAAAATCTGGCAGTTTATAAATTTTCGCGTGTTTCTGTTGTGCTTGTGTGTTTTTGGACCACGATTTCAAAAACAATATTGTGTTCGCCGCCCCATTTTGGATCCCCCGCCCGCACCGCATGGCATTGGCGACTCGAGTCCGGCTGCCCAGGACAGGAGACGGGGGGGAGGCCGGGACCCCCCCTCCAGAAACCACCCCTCTGGTAGGTGCCCTGCGCCCTTAGTCAGGCAGGCATTTTTCTGCCTGCTTTTTGGCCCGGGAATGGGTGGGGGGAGAGTTTAAAACTTTTTTCCTGTGCCGTCCGTGCTGCTTGCTTGCGCTTTAATTGCGGCGGCCGGCGGCGAGACTGGGCTTGTTGCTGGCTGCGAGCCTGCGGCGAGTCCCACCAGAGCAGCCCAGGACGGAGGAGGGGGAGAGGCCGGGGACCTCCAGAAACCACCCCTCTGGTAGGTGCCCTGAGGCACGGCAGGCATTTTTCCGCCTGCTTTTTGGCCGGGAATCGGGTTTTTTTTTAACTTTTAAAAACTTTTTTCTGTGCCGCGTGGCATCGCGCGATCGCGCGATGCAAGTAACGAGCACGACAAATCAGACCAAAATTGTTCATTCGTCGGTTCGAGCTCGAAGTCTGGCGGAGTAATTCCCGTTACCGTTTCCGTAGAGTAACGGAACCGAGTAACGGAAACGGAAATACCGCTAAGTCGTGCCCATCTCTAATTCTCAGTCCTCCAGGTGAGTTTATCTGGAAGTTGAGTCATAGCAACAGGACATCTTGGGAGACTGAAACGTTTCGCCGCTCATCCAGTCTGAGGAAAGCTAGTTGGGAGTCCCCCATTTTATAGCTCACTTTGACCTCATGTCACCCTGGTCTGAAATAAGCTCATAAGATGTGAACAATGGTGTGAATAGGCTCATTAGGTGGACAATGGCCTAAGGCAGTGTTGGCGAACCCATGGCATGGGTGCCAAAGGTGGCACTCAGAGCCCTTTCTGTGGGCACCCGGCATCGCCCCTTCATAGCCACCTGGATTCAAGTTAAATTACTGTATTGGCACTTTGCAAAAAAAAAATGAGTGGGTTTTGGATTGCAGTTTGGGCACTCGGTCTCTCAAAGGTTTGCCATCACTGGCCTAAGGTATCTGAAAGTCCTACCTTTTAAGCTTCCCAACACCTATTAAGTATGGGTCGTTAGCTATGCCCTTGCGGGTGAAGGAGGTGTGAAGTATTTTTATTTGTTTGGGGATTGTTGAAATCGCTGCCTGAGAAGCAGCAGATAGACTGTGCCTGAGCCCCCCCCCCTTTATCCCAGTGGAGTGGTTTTTAATTTAATGGAAATTTTACGTCTGTGTTTCTGCTGTCTGGAGCCCTTCGACGGCAGTGACCTGTCTTGTTGGAGAAGGATGTTCCTTGCCTTTGGATCAACTCGCCCACCGTTAACATGTAGCAGAGCTCATTAGATGGAGCAGGCAGCCCCCACCGGCCTCTATTCGCCTGCCTTGCAACAACAGCCAGAGGCTAAAGTGGGGAAAGCCTAAGAAAGAACGAGGAAAAGGTCCTTTTTGAACTGAGATTCCCAGAACCTTTCAGGCAGCGTCGCCCACCCACCCACCCCCACCCCCCAAGAGGGAGCCCCCAAATCAGAGAGGCAGAAATGATCTGTGAACAGACAACAGGTGGGCTGGTATTTAAATGGTTTTATTTCAATTACAGCTCTGCCACCCTATTACATCGCTTTCAATAATTCCGGATAGCGTTATGCTCTCAAGGGATAGCTAATAGCTTGCCAAAAAAGCCCAAGTTGTACATTTGCTTCTATGGATAAAATGCCTTCTCTTTGGTGACCAATGTTTTTCTTAAAAAAAAAACTTATTTAAAAAATAGTTTATTAAATCTCAGCACACTTTGCTTTTCAAGTTACTAGTCCTTGCTGTTTGAGGAATTGGCCTGGTCCTGTCCATCGAGCTCTGCTTATACAGTTCTAACAAACACCTAATGGTATCTTAAATTAAAACAAAAAATTAAAAAGAAGCTTTTCATGCAAATTCAGGGGTAGTGGTGGAGGGGGAACAAACACACATGCACACACGCGCGCACACACAATTCTAGGCAAAGTATAAACAGAACCAAGATAACATATAAAAATGTTATGGTGCAGTTAAGCCACTAGCAAGGCAGTAAGCCTCTGAAGATGGTACTTCTCATAAAAATATTTTTTTCTCATATCTAAAAAGAAAATTACCAAAAAAATAAAAAATAAAACCTACTACACTTGGCTTTGTAATCCAAAATATTGTTGTGCTGTACAGGAAATAAAAAGAGCAGCACCGTGGTTTGAGAATACTGTTGGAAGACTGATCTCCGGATGTACCATGGGCCTCAATTCCCTCATCATTACACCCCTGAACCAATGGGACAGAGCGGTGTGTAGGGGGTGTCATTCCCCAGAAGCACGGAATGTGGCAAAAGGCACAGCTCTCTGAGCTCAAAAGCTATTATGTCAAAACAAAACCCCAAGGTTTCAATCCCTCATGGAGGCAAAGATAGGCTAGAAAGCAGAATGGGCCACCTAGAATCTCAAGAAGCCGAAGAGATAGCAGATCCAACTCCGGGATGAGTAGATTTTTCTACACTTGCTAAAATATTTCAGAGGGAGTCATGTAAAATCACAGGCCCCGCGCCGTGCCGCACGGTGTTTGCATAATTCACAGGGATGACAAAACAGGGCCAGGGAGAGGCTCTCTTCTTCACAAACGGCACACATGTCCGTAACTCTGGCTTCCGATTTCTCATTAAGGCAACAACAGCAATGCAAACTCAACCCCCGCCATGCATTTGGACCGCTGGAAACAATTAAAAAAATAGTCATCGTCATCTTCTTTCCCTCTCTCTTTTTGTGTAAGACAGCCCAAGTGGCAGGTGTTCATATTAAGACTGATCCTGGCAGCCCACCAAAGAACTAAGCCCATGAATTGAGAACACCCTCCCATTGCTGTGCCAGCAGCAGCCCTAGTTCAGGAAGGTACTCATGGGTGCTTTCTATGGGCACTTAAGAAGGATGGGGGAGGGAACCCTTTTAAATCCCTGGAAACAAAACAAGAGACGTTTGGTTGATTTATACGCTCTCCCCTCCCCTCTGAAAATTCCTCATTTTATTCCCACCAGGCAGAGAAAAAACCAACGAGTCTTTTCATAACACGAAACAACACAAAGCCACGGATCAAGAGTCCTTGAAGCCGACAGCATTTCAGTCTGGGGGCAGTTGGACCGGGCAGGGCGGACACGGGGGCGTCGGGGTGCTTTGGTTTGCTGCGCCAGCCACGCGCTTAAACTCTCTTCATTCCTCGGCCCATCAAGCAGGCAAAGACGGTCATCACCATTTTGGGTTTCACCTCCACGAGGTCTTCAGGGAGGGCGTACACGCGGGCCCCGATTCTTCTTGCCATAGATACGGCGTACCTAGGGGTGGTTGGGAGGAGGAGCAAGATAGGCAGCATTCACCAAATCACTGTGGCCCAGCCCAAAACAAAGTGAGTTTGCCTCTCTAAGCAACGCCACGTTACTCCTCTCTAGCCGGTCACCATAGGTCACTGGTGGCGAACCTTCAGCACTCCAGATGTTTTAGACCACAGCTCCCAGAATTCCAAGCCCGGATTGGCAGAGACAAAGAACTGTGGGAGTTGTGGTCCAGAACATCTGGAGTGCTGAAAGTTCACCACCACTGGCCTAGACCAGGCATGTCCAAACTTCAGCCCTCCTGATGTTTTCGACCACAACCCCCGGAATTCCAAGCCTGTATGGCCAATGACAAAGAACTGTGGGAGTTGTGGTCCAAAACATCTGGAGTGCCGAAGGTTCGCCACCACTGGCCTAGGCTGATGGATTTGTGAAAACTCTCCTCCGGAGAAAGTAACCCCTCCACACTCCGCATGAAATCCTTCTCAAAGGTTCAGCTTTGCCCTTTATTTTACCAGACATGGGTGTCAATAAACGCAAGGAGGCTTACTTGGCGTTGCTGTGTTTGTCCTCCTCCGACAGGTCTCCAGTTCTCACAAGGTCGTAATTGATGCATCCGGGTTGAATGGCGTCAATTAAGTCCACCACTGCCAAGCTGCTGCTGATACTCTTGTCCTAGAAGACGGCAAAAGGACACACATGAACAGAACAGAAAATTGTGGATTGTTGTTGTTTTTTTAATGGGAGAGAGTAGTATGCAAATTCCTAGTGTTCTTTTTTCCAGGGAAGTGGACTGACGCAGGATGGTGGTGGGGTGTTGAGCTGCAGGATGTAGTGACGGATATTTCTGCCAAGACGCATAAGAACATAAGAGCGGCCTTGCTGGGACAGTCCACAGCCCATCCAGTCCAGCATTCTGTCTCACACAGTGGCTCACCATTTGCTTCAGGGTATTCCCAAGCTGGTGTGTTCACCTGCTTACGATACTCTGCAAATGCCATTGAGAGATATTCTGCCTCTCTCTCCAACCCGGAGGTTGTCCTTAGGCATCCAAAATGAGAGCCATGGATACCCTTGTTCTCCATGAACTTGTCCAATCCTTTCTTAAAGCTGTCAAGGCTGACAACTGTCACCACTTCTTCTGGCAGGAAGTTCCACAGATCAGTGATCATCTGGGTAGAAAAGTACTTTCTCTGATTAGTTTGAGATCTAGCACCCCAAAGATTCATGGAGTGTCCCCTAGTTCTAGTGTGGTGTGATAGGGAAAACAGCTTTTCCTTATCTACTTTGTCCACACCGTGTATGATTTTCTAAATTTCAATCAGGTCACCTCTTAGGTGCCACTGTTCAAGAGTGAAGAGCTGTTGCAGCCTGGTGTATATCCAGTGTCTTTCCAAAAAGGCAAGGGGTGGGGCTCAGAAATACAGCTACCTGCTCAATTTAAGAAAGATCAAGTTGGGGATGGAGAAGGGGGAGGGGACAGACAGTGAGGAGGAAGCCAAGGGAGGGAGAAGCTACATCACACACCTTAAAACTCTGGATGGAACTTGATTTCCCAGCGGCTTGTAAAGTCTGGTTCACCCAGTTGACGATTATCTCATCATTTGCTTTCTGGCCATCCCCAAGATCTTCTAGGACATTCAGAGTATATCTGAGGAGAGAAGAGAAGAGCTTCTCACTCATCCAAGTTGGACGGCAGGTTTTGAGGAGAAGCACTTAGAAGAAATCACAAGTCACACACACACACACACACACACACACAAACATGGACCTGGGAAAAGGGAAGAGTTTCCCATGGTTCACTTGGGGCCCAAACCAGCCTCCCTTGGGCTGTGTTGTGTGTTGTTCCATTCAGAGGTTGGAAACTTGTTTTTCTCTCCCCCCCCCCTCAACCCCGGAAGTGCAACTCCACAACTGAGGAATCTGGGAGTTGTAATCCAAAAGAGGAACATTTCAAAGCTGTGGATACTGTTCAGTGAGTTGGCACGGGTGGGGTTGCGGACGGAGGATGGGCCACATTGTGTTCTTGGCAGCCTAGTGTGAGGACACGGGTGAATGAGCAAAGCTGGTGTTCAGACAAGGCTCCCTTTGCCCTTACGTCACTGCAGATCGGTTTTAGCAGAGGCTCAGTTGAGGAGTGCAACATAAAAGGAAGCACAAGAGGAAAAGGTCTAGGCCCTTTCTCTTTCTGTCATCATATGCCATTGAGGCACTTACGGCGGCTTGTAGAGATCCTAGGGATGAGCAACCTGCAAACGGTCCTGCCCTGCCCTCCTCTTGCAAACGCAAGCCCACCGCTTCCTTTAAGAAGTCAGCCCGTCTTGTATCTGGCCTCGCCTTTTTCCCAGCTGCTTCCTGCCTTTCCCAGCCCTGTTGCCTTTTCTCTTTCCAACAGCGCCGCCACCGCCACCCCAGAGGTGCAGCTTCTGCAAGTCGAGTATTTCCAGATCTCTCGGTCAAGGCTTGGCCCTACCTTCTCATCAGCTGCCACACTAAAGCCAGTGTGAGCGTCGGGTTCCCGTCGTTGAGGTCTTGCCCGCCGATGCCGACGAGAGAGAACTTTGCCGGGTGCTTCCCTAATTCGACGGCATAGTTGCAGTTTTCCAGCTGCAGAGAAAGAGGGAAACAGCAGGAGGGGCACAGAGGTGGGTTAGGCTTTGTGAGGGGGAGTCCGAAGCTACCTTACATTGTCTCGGCCCCCCTTGCCCAAAGGTGGAGCCTGACTGGGCACTGCCCTCAGAGCAGAGTTACAAAGAAGGAGAGCTTCCGCCCATCCATCCTTTCTGTGGCCCCCTCGCAGCTTGAGGTGCAAAAGGCATCCTAGGATTTCTGCATGCAAGCCTCCCACCTGGGCAACCAAACTACAGAGCTCTCCCCTATTTCGCAGAATTAAAAAAAAAAACAACACCAACTTTAAGAAAGGCCCAAGGTCAGATCCTGTCAACCTCAGCTAGAAATTAAAGCCGCCAGTCGCACGTGGCTTTTCTGAGACCCCCCTGGAGTCCAGCGGAAACTGTGAAAACTTGCTATTTGTTTAGTTTTGCTATGGTCCAATAAAAGGTATCAGCGACTCTTGCATTTGTGTCTTCTTCCAGACCACGCTGGAAAACTTCCCTTTTTCATCCAGGACTCCCAACTTGTTATACTGCTTTTTTGTATTTGGTCCCTCATTTGTGATGCTACACTTTTCTTACAAGATGTTACTTCTTAACTGCAGGTAACTCTGTCACGATTAACTAGTTGTTTCTAGAGTGTCATAAGAACATAAGAAGAGCCATGCTGGAGCAGGCCAAAGGCCCATGTATCGGGTGAGGTGGGGTGATGATAAATAAATAAATAAATAAATAAATAAATAAATAAATAAATAAATAAATA